>JAQQTO010000044.1:21435000-21785000 GCA_029884595.1 Ormosia semicastrata
AAAAGCATAGTCTCAGATAGGGACTCAAAATTCTTAATCCATTTTTGGAGGACCCTTCGGAACAAGCTTGGGACTAAGCTACTCTTCTTTACCACTTGCCACCCACAAACCGATGGGCAAACTGAGGTGGTGAATAGGACCCTATCGACCTTGCTGTGATTAATCATCAAGAGGAACATCAAAACCTGGGAAGAATGCTTACCTTTTATTGAATTTGCTTATAATAGGGTTGTGCATGCTACTACTAGTTTTTCTCCTTTTGAGATTGTATATGGTTTTAATCCCCTCACCCCCTTGATTTGCTGCCTCTACCTAATGTTTCTTCTTTAATTCATAGGGATGGACAAGCAAAAGCTGAATATGTGAGGAAGCTCCATGAACAAGTCAAGACTCAAATTGAAAGGAAGATGGAGCAATATGCTAAGCAAGCAAATAAGGGAAGGAGACAAGTTATTTTTGAACCAGGAGATTGGGTGTGGGTACACATGAAAAAAGAAAGGTTTCCTTTGCAAATGAAATCTAAGCTCTTACCTAGAGGAGATAGACCCTTCCAAATCTTAGAAAGAATCAATGACAATGCCTACAAAGTTGATCTACCAGGTAAGTATGGGGTTAGTGCAACATTTAATGTGGCTGACTTAAGTCCTTTTGATGTAGGTGATGAAGGATTAAATTCGAGGACGAATTCTTTCGAAGGGGGAGGGCATGATAGAGACCAAGGAAACTCAAGTGGAACCCCAATGGGCCCAATGCCCAAAGAAGCACTGCGAGAACTTGGAGGCCCATTGACAAGGTCAAGAGCTAAGAAGGCTAAGGAGGATTTGGACAAAGCAGTCAACCACTTTCTTTCACTGAAGCCCATTCTAGAAGAAGAAGCACTCAAGAAGGTCCAAATGATCTAAGTTGATGAAGGGCCCAAATGTGGGGACATGATTTCTCCTTAGTCAATTTTATTTAATTTTATATTTGAACCTTTTAATTTTCTCAGTTTTGGTTCTTATTTTCTTTTTGGGTTAATTTTATAATAAGAGCCTATTGTTTGGGCTTAACTTGCGCATAATAGAGCTAGGTTTTCCAATTGGGCCTAGGCCACATTTGCACTAGGATTAGGTTTTAAAATGTGCTAGCTTGCTGCCTCCTTTAACTAGACCTAGCTGCATACTTAATGCCTATAAATAGGCTTGTGTTTACTGTATTTGGCACTTTTTGACGTAGAGAATAATATTGCACTCCTTTGTGGGTTTTGAGAGCTTAGTTCTCTTGGGTTCTTGGTAGAGCCAAAATGGTTCTTATCAAAGGTTTCCTTACCTTTGTGGCGAATCTTCGCTTGACTTATCACTCTCCAAGAGTGTGGCATCTTCTTCCTTCCATTCCTTTTCCTTTTCCATCTTTTCCATTTTTTTACTATTCACGGTACTGTTCACGCATTGTTCACGGTACTGTTCACCGCACTGATCATCGTACTGTTCACACACTATTCATGTTACTATTTATCTTTTTATTGTTTAATTCTTTAAAACACAAAATCAACTCAAGAATGATCCGTAAAAAATAATATGCATCCAACTTGGATCATATCATTGATTTGGAACCATTTTGAGGCAAAATTTTTGGTTGCATGCTTGAATGTGATTAAGGCATCTTAGGTATTTTTCTGCCCTTCTGAAATTGTTACACTTTCATCTTCTAGTTGCACATTTTGAGCCTATTGCATAATTATTTTGCTTGATACCTATGCTGAAACATTGTTGGTAATAATTTAGAATATGAAATGGAGTGAATTGGGTTTGAAAGTTGTGTTGGGAATCATATGTATTTGAGCTTTCTCTTTCTCAAATGAAAAAAAAATGGATATAAAAAAAGAGAGAAAGGAAAATAAAAGAAAAAAATGGTGAGATGAAAGCTTGAAAAGAAGAGAAAGGAAGAAAATACTTGGAAATGTAGAGTTATGATCTTTTTTGAAAAAAAAAAAGAAAAAAAAATACCTTTGCTCCATTTATGTTCTATTGTATTTCTGGTGCTTATTGAAAATTTGGTTAGCCCTTTGTGCATACCTTCCTTTCTCTACCTTACCTAAGATCATTCCCATGGCCCTATTACAACCCTTGAAAGACCTTTTGATTCTTGCATGCATGCTGATTATTAGTGAAAATATGGTTTCTTATCAAGCATATAGAAGTGCATTTTCTTTGAAGGATTTTGAGCTTATGGTTTTCACCCTTAAACACTTTGAGTGTGGTTAATGGAGTAAACTTAATTTAACCAGTGAGGATGCATGATTTCTGAGAACTTAGCCTCTAATTAGACTTGATTTTGATTACCTCTCAGATTCTTGGTTTACCTTAGCCTATTGCTTGGATATTATTTTCACGGGTTCCTTATTCATTATTGTCTTTTGATCCCACTTCTTGGTTTTACATTAGTTATTGCTTGGGGACAAGCAAAGTCTTAAGCTTGGGGGGATTTGATGTATGTGAAATAACATCATGTTTTGTTCTTGTTTTGCATGCATTCTTGGGCATTTTAGGCATTTTAGTTCTCTTTTTGGTTTGTTTTTTTCTTAGTTCAGATAACTGCGGTATTTTTGATATTGTTGTGCAGGATTGGTGCTTAATTGGCCTTGAAATGGATGGAAAGCTTGCGTGATTGAAGTTAGAGCTTTATGGATAGCAAAAAAGTGTAAAAAGACCATTTCAGAGGGATCCACGGCCTGCCTGTGGATTAAACCATGGTCATGGATTGAGCAGCACTTGGAGAAGCATGACAGAAATTGCAGAGAGTTCCACGGCCTGGCCGTGGAATCATCCACGGCTGTGAAACTCAAATGAACCAGAGTTGGCTTTTTGGCAGAACCATCCATGGCCGTGGATCACATTGCGTAGCGGAATTTTAGTTTTTATTTTTATTTCTTTTGGGGCTTTTTAGCTAATTAAAAACCCTAGGTTATAAATAGAGGTTCTGAATACACTTTTGGGAGGTTCTAACTTGGTTTTGAGGAGGCACATTGGAGGCTCTTGATCTTCATCTTCTCCTTTCTTCTTCCATTGTTACGGGTTTGGGATGTTCTTAAATTTGATGTCTTGTCTCTCATTCTCTATGTCTGAGTAGTTTTCTTTATTTCTAGGATTGGGCAATGCCCTTTGATACGTTGATAATGATTAATTGACTCTGTTTTCCCTTTTATTAATCTTGAATGTTCTTTGATTCAATCCTTATTGCTCTTAATTCATGTGAATTTGCTGGCCACTCATTTGCATCTCATAGGCATTTAGGGACGTACTGAGAGGTAAACTTAGGTGTTGGAACCATAAGAATTGAACTTAAGGTCTAAATCACGAGAGTAGTTTTAGCCTATCAAGGATTCAATGAATTATCACAAAGTATAATGGGTTCAATTTAAATTCAATTACCACGAGAGTAGGAATTGGTTTAATTGGGCACGGATCTTGTATCTTGAGAAAGAACATTAACTAATTTAGGGTAATTCACCTTCAATTGAATTTCAGATTTAATAAAAGGATTGTCAATTAGGATTTGTCTTGTATCATTGTGGTACCCCAATCTTGGAAGCTTTCTTGAATTTGAATATCTTTCTTGATAACTTGCTATTTTTGTTTTAAATTCTATATTTTTATTTTTATTTATTTAATTACTTTGTTACTACGTTCTTCTTAATCAACAATTAAATTCTCTTTTGTTTAATTTAATTGAATTAATTAATTAATTACTATTCATAGATACAGTCCTTGTGGATTCGATCTTTTTATTACTTGACGACGAAACCGTACACTTGCGGATTTCACACAATAAGTTTTTGGCGCCGTTGCAGGGGACTGTGTTTTTCTTGAATATCAATTTAATTTTTAATTTAATTATTTTAAACCTCTTTTTCTTTTTATCTAGTTCTTACGTTCTTGTTTTCTCTTTGACTTTCTGCAGGTAATTTCTCTAGTTTATGCAAAGTACTAGACGTTCCGGGACTCTTATTGAAGCAGATCCTGAAATTGAAAGAACTTTACGTAGAAGGAGAAGACAACAAAGGCAAAGAGTAAGATAATTACTTGAACCAACACTTGTCATGGCTGCAGCTGAGGATAATAAACCGCTAAAGGAGTATGCCGCTCCTAATGCTCGGGGTTTGCGATCTGGAATTGTTCAGCCAGACATTGAAGCTAGACACTTCACCATACCTCCTGCCCTACTTTCTATGATAAGGCAGAACCAGTTTGGAGGATTACCATCAGAGGATCCTAATGATCATGTGGATATGTTCTTGAAGTTTTGTGAGACCCTCAAGATCGAAGGCTCCTCTGTTGATGCTATTCGTCTTCGCCTGTTTCCATTATCTTTGAGAGGTCGAGCAAGAGCTTGGTTGAAGTCTATTCCTACTGAGACGATAACTACTTGGGACTAATTGGAGCAAGCCTTCTTGGACAAATTCTTTTCACCTTCCAAGACTGCTCATCTAAGGACTCAAATCACAAGCTTTGTTCAGAAAGATGACGAGTTATTGTCAGAAGCTTGGGATAGATATAAGGCTTTGCTGGAAGCTTGCCCACACCATGGGTTAGAGAAATGGTTGATCGTCCACACCTTCTGCAATGGTTTAGAATATTTTTTGAAGATGTCTCTTGACTCCGCAGCTGGTGGAGCTTTGACGAATAGAAGGCTCACAGAAGCTTATGAGATTATTGAGAGTGTAGCTTCAAATCATCACCAACGGGCTAATGAAAGAGGCCATAAATCGAGAAAGCTCTCGGGAGGTAAGTTTGAGGTAGATGGTGTTGATTTAATTATGTCAAAATTTGATTCTTTGAATAAACATTTTGACATGCTTGAGAAAGCTCATATTAATGTCATAGGTGCTTCTAACAATTTTTGTGAGATTTGTGGAGCACAGGGACATATAGGTGCTGAATGCTAAGTTGGAATTAGATCCTCACATAGTGCACCGGTGGAGCAAGTAGAATCATGTCATAATTTCCATGATTTCAACTAAAAGGGGAGGAATGATTCGTATTCTCAAACTTACAACCCTGGTTGGAGGTCACATCCTTACTTCTCTTACCGGAATAGTCAGTACCAAACTGGGCAAGGTAATGCTAAACCCTCTTTTGGAATCCCACAGGTACAAAAATCTAGACTTGAATCTTTTCTTGAGAATTTTGTTGAGAGTCAGCCTAAGCAAAATGATGAGTTTAGGCACCATGGGCAAGTTGTAACTGAGGCAATTAAGGAGTTGTGATCAATCAATTTTGAGGCATTCATTATTGCTTTATATTTGGCCTAATTGATGATAATTGTATCCAATATTATGTTTGTAGATGAGTTTTAGATGATTGGTCTTCATTGAGCTTAATTGTAAAAACTTCATTAATTTTTGGATTTTAACTCATTTTGACCTTTCTGTCTTGTACAGGCTATATCTTGGGCTATAAATGTCATATTTAGATGATCTTGGTGTCCCCTAAAAGCTGAGATAAAGATACACAATTTTGAATCTAATGCAGTTTTTCTAATTCATCTGGATTGAGGGCAAAAATTGAGCCTCAAAGTTAGGATGCTGTTGTTGTCATAAAGCTTGGACCTTCCCTCACTGATTTGGGCTTAACTCTCTCAATTTAAACCCAAATAAGACAAATTATATGTCTCTGAAAAGCTTATTTAGAGGGCTGCAGTTTGGGCTAGGGTTAGATTAGGAATTACAGAATAATTTTTAGTTACAAATAGGTTAAGGCAGAATACGAAAGTACACCTCTTTCTGAATCCTGATTTTTGAGTTTTACGATAGGAATCAAGAAACCTTTTTTTCTCTCTTTTCATTTTCTCTATTTAATTTTTATATCTTCTTTGATCTGTATCTTTTCAATGGTGATGGTCATGGAAGGCTAAAGATTCAATCAATCCAAGGAATTCAATGTTTGTGGTTAGAGTTTTGAGTTCTTTTGTTTATTTGTGATTTCTAATTATGTTCTTTCCTCTTCTCCTTCTTTAATTGATTTATGATTATATTTCAAAATTGAAGTTAGATTTGGATTGATTAATCTGAATTTAATGGAGAATAGATCATCGATTGATAATCTATGTTAATTCAAAATTATGTTTAATTCAATCTTAATCAAGAATTGCGATTGTGATTCTGTTTTAGTTGATTAAATTCTAGGTGATTATCTAGTTGAATTCGAATTAACAGAGTTAATTGCATAAATAATTTTACTCTCTTTGAACTATGATTTACTTTGCCACTTGATTTGAAGCCCTTGGATTGGTGTTTCTAGTTTTGAATTTATTCCTAATTACTATCGAATTTGCATTTTGTTACTTGATGAATAAAACCCCCTTTTACTTTTACTGTTTATTTTTCATCAGAGTTTAATTTAGGAATTAGATTGATAGTGTCAATTGAATTAGTTCTCTGTGGATCGACCCTTACTTACTACAACTGGTTGCAAGGTTTTTATATTTTTGGTGGAACTTGGCAACTATTTTTGATATAATTCTTAATCGTATTTCACACCACACCAAGTTGTCAGCTAAGGTTGACAATTTAGCTATTCATAATAAGATGTTGGAAACCCAGATTGCCCAACAAGCAAGCACTTCTCTTAGGCAGCAAGGTAAGTTTCCTGGTCAACTTGAAATAAACCCAGGGAATGAACATTGTAAGGCTGTGAGTTTGAGGAGTGGAAAGAAGTTAGAGGATCCTAAGGGTAATGGGGAGAGTGACAAAGATGAGGGGAATGTGGAAAAAGAGACTAAGGCACAACCCTTAGAAGAGGAGGAAACTAATGAGAAAGTGTCTAAGTATGTATCCTCTGAGCCATACTAACTCCCAGTTCCTTTCCCTCAAAGACTTGCTAAGGCCAAGTTAGATAGGCAATTCGGGAAGTTCCTAGAGGTCCTAAAGAAATTGTACATTAATGTACCCTTCACTGAGGCGTTGAAACAAATGCCTACCTATGCTAAGTTTCTTAAGGACATCTTGTCTAATAAGAGGAAGCTAGAAGAATATGAGACAGTAGCTTTAACTGAGGAGTGTAGTGCGTTAATTCAAAATAAATTGCCTCCTTAGTTAAAAGATTCAGGTAGCTTCTCTATTCCTTGTTTGATTGGCAACACTAATTTTGATAAAGTTCTGTGTGATTTGGGGGCTAGTGTTAGTCTTATGCCCCTTTTGGTGTGTAAAAAGTTAGAGGTTGGTGAGCTGAAACCCATAACTATCTCCCTTCAATTGGCGAATCGGTCTGTCAAGTACCCCATAGGCATCTTGGACGATGTTCCTATTAAGGTTGGTAATTTTTATATGCCGGTGGATTTTGTTGTGCTTGACATAGAAGCTGATGCTAAAATGCTGATCATACTTGGGCGTCCATTCCTTGCTACTAGAAGGGCGATCATTGATGTCTATGAAGGGAAATTGACTTTGCGATTGAATGATGAGGAAGTAGTTTTTGATGTTTTTAAATCTGAAAAAAAATTCTAATTCCTTAAATTCATGTAATCACATAGATGCTACAAATGTTGTGGATAGTGTTGTACTTTCAGGTATGCAAGAATCAGTGACTGATACTATGCTAGAAAAGAACTTGCCCAAGGGTACCACAAAATTTGAGAAGTCCAAGCCCTATAAGAAAGGACCTAAGAGGCAAAATGACAAGTGTGTCGAGAAGCATGAATTTAAACTCGGGGATAAAGTTCTTGTCAATAACTCGCTTCTACGTTTCTGTCCTAATAATTGATGGTCGAAATGGTCAGGACCATTGAGATTGTTCGAGTTTTATCCTACGGTGTGCTTGAGGTGAAGAAAAAAGGCCATAAGCATTTCATGATAAATGGCCAGTGAGTGAAATACTTTGAAAGAGTGGGGACTGAGCACTACTCCATTGACATCACTTGAGCACAGAAATCAGATCAAGTCGAGCTAATGACTTTAAACAAGCGCTTCCTGGGAGGCAACCCAAGTTTCTTTGTTTTTTTTTTATTTCTTCTTTTTCTTTTGATTTTGTGTATTGGATTGCTGGATTGATCTTTGTTTCATCTATCTTGTCTAGGTTTGACCCTTTTTGAAGCTCAAATTAGTAGGAGAGTGAAGTCAGAAAGTTCCACACCCAGCCCATGGAAAATTCCATGGCCATGGATTGAACACCAGAAGATTTTCCACCACCGCAGTGAGTTCTTTTCTTTTATCCCTTCTCTAGTTATAGATTTTTACATTGGGGACAATGTAAGTTCTAAGCTTGGGGGGAGTATTTTTATTTGGAGTATTTTCATTTTCATATTAGATCATTAGTTTCATGCTTTTTCATGTCTCATTTTGCATTGCATCTTCATGTTGCATTTTCACACCTTCATATCTCTCAGCTTTTTTGTTGAACTTGTTCCCCTCTCTTTTGAGGATTTTGATATGGTATTGATTTGAAACCCAATTTGTTGATTCTTGTGGTAAGCAACAAGCATTGTTTTAATTGATAGTAGAGGTGATCTTTTAATAGTTGATAATTAACATATGTTCTCTGAATTTGTGCTTATCATTGAATTTTAAACCTCTAAATGTGAGTTTTGAGCCTATATGGGATTTATGCACTATATTATTTTTGCTCCCATTCTTTGTGTTGAGTGATATTCCTCATTGATTTTGTACTCTAGAACTTGATTTGGAACCATTTTGAGGCGAAATTTTTGGTTTCATGCTTGAATGTGATTAAGGCATCTTAGGTATTTTTCTGGCCTTCTAAAATTGTTACACTTTCATCCTCTAGTTACCCATTTTGAGCCTATTGCATAATTGTTTTTCTTGATACCTATGCTGAAACATTGATGGTAATAATTTAGAATATTAAATGGAGCGAATTGGGTTTGAAAGTTATTTGAAAGTTGTGTTGGGAATCATATGTATTTGAGCTTTCTCTTTCTCAAATGAAAAAAAATTGATATAAAAAAAAGAGAGAAAGGAAAATAAAAGAAAAAAAAATGGTGAGATGAAAGCTTGAAAAGAAGAGAAAGGAAGAAAATACTTGAAAATGTGGTGTTTTGATCCTTTTTGAAAAAAAAAAGAAAAAAAATACCTTTGCTCCATTTATGTTTTATTGTATTTCTGGTGCTTGTTGAAAATTTGGTTAGCCCTTTGTGCATACCTTCCTTTCTCTACCTTACCTAACATCATTCCCATAGCCCCATTGCAACTCTTGAAAGACCCTTTGATTCTTGCATGCATGTTGATTATTAGTGAAAATCTGGTTTCTTATCAAGCATATGGAAGTGCATTTTCTTTGAAGGATTTTGAGCGTATGGTTTTCACCCTTAAACACTTTGAGTGTGGTTAGTGGAGTGAACTTAATTTAACCAGTGAGGATGCATGATTTCTGAGAACTTAGCCTCTAATTGGACTTGATTTTGATTACCTCTCAGATTCTTGGTTTGCCTTAGCCTATTGCTTAGATATTGTTTTCTCGGGTTCCTTATTTATTATTGTCTTTTGATCCCACTTCTTGATTTGGCATTAGTTATTGCTTGAGGACAAGCAAAGTCTTAAGCTTGGGGGGATTTGATGTATGTGAAATAACATCATGTTTTGTTCTTGTTTTGCATGCATTCTTGGGCATTTTAGGCATTTTAATTTTTTTTTTTGGTTTGTTTTTCCCTTAGTTCAGATAACTGCGGTGCTTTTGGTGTTGTTGTGCAGGATTGGTGCTAAATTGACCTTGAAATGGATGGAAAGCTTGCGTAATTGAAGTTGGAGCTTTATGGATAGTAAAAAAGTACAAAAAGACCATTTCAGAGGGATCCATGGCCTGCCTGTGGATTACCACGGCCATGGATCGAGTAGCACTTGAAGAAGCATGACAGAAATTGCAGAGAGTTCCATGGCCAAGCCGTGGAACCATCCACGGCCGTGGAACCATCCACGGCCGTGGAACTCAAATGAATTAGAGTTGGCTTTTTGGCAGAACCATCCACGACCAGCCCGTGGAATTATCCATGGCCGTAGATTGTAACACCCCAAATTTCGTATCTCTTAAACAGTAATTTTGACAGTTAACAAAATTTTACTGTTTAGTGATCTCTGTGTGTTGTAAAATTATTTTGATTATTCTGTCAGCATATTTGATCGTTTTGAGTGATTTACTCCGTGTCAGGAAAATAATAATTTTCGGGCCGAGAAAAATCTTTCTGTATTTATTTCTCTTGACTGTTAATTATTTTTAACAATCTGACTTGATTTTCATACATTTTCTAATATTTGTGATTTTTGTGGATGATTATAAATTTTTTTACTATATGTGGGCCCAGATTGTCCTAGGTGGGCTCAGGTGACCTTACGTGGGCCCAGGTGGGTTTCGCAAAGTGAAAATTTTTCTACGCATAGAAAAATTTGTACTGTTTAGACGGAGACAGGGGATCTTACTAAACCTGAATCCGGAAACAGTTTTAGAAATTTTCTTGTATTGTGTTTGGCATCGTATTTAATTATCTAGGCGATAAAAATACAAGTAAATATATTCTTTTCGTGGGGTTTTTAGTAGATAAAAATAGAAATTATATTGCTTAAGTCAACATTGGTGGTTTGGATATCCACCATTGATTTAATTAACGGTGGAGACTTGATCTTGATTTAATCAACGGTTGAGAAATAAATCTAATAAAGAAACATTGGATGTTAACCATTGATCTAATCAATGGTAGAGATTTAATCTAGACAAGTTTAATAAGAAAGGCTTCAATATCAACCGTAGATTTAATCAACGGCGTAAAATTGGTCTTGTAAAGTAACAAAGACCATTTATAACCATTGGATTTAGATTAAATCAATGGTGGAGATTTAGTCTTAAAAAGTGAAAAAGACCATTTATGACCATTGGATGAAGAATTAATCAAGGGTGGAGATTTGATATTAAAAAGTAGCAAAAACTAATTATGACCCTTGGATTAAAAGTAAGAATGAGTAATCTTGACCCTTCATTTTTGGAGACACATCTAATGGCTAGAATTTAAAGGAGAAAGATCCAATGGCCTAGATTAAGTCTTCTAAATCCAAAGTCTACCTAAATCCTAACCATTGAATTAATCAATGGCTAGAAATGCTTGAGATGGTGACTAATAATGATGACAACTTCATGAATGCATTAGGAAGAGGGGGGACGGTTTTGGAGAATGCATAGGAAGGAGGAGACAATTTTGAGTAGCCTTTTTAGGCCAAAGAAAAAGATGAAGTCAACAATAGTAGCTTTAATTTGATTAGTCACTAATTAATCCTAATTTGGTTAATCTAATGACCTAATTAACAAGCTAAGTAAACTAAATTAAATGTTAAATTGTTATAATTTAATTCTTAATTAGATATCCTAATTTTAATTAGAGGATATAATATATACAATTATATGTCTAATTAATTAGTTATGTAATTGAATAATTAATTAAGATTGGTTAGAAAACTAAACCTAATTAGTTAGCTATTTAATTAGCATACAATTAACCTTTAATTGAAAACAATTAAGTCCCTAATTCCATGAAGAGTCACACGGTTATGCAGCTTAGAGAGCTTCTCCAAGGTTCTTGAATAATCTTACATGAACATTAGGTGGTCAAAAGGTGACCAAGCCATGTGCTTCAAATGTGAACACAATTATGATATTTTATTTCAAGTATATCTCTTATTATTTCCTACACAATTCACCTCACGGCTGCACCACTCAATATTACTCTCAATATTTACTTTTCTCTCACTTAAAGACTTAGTCATTTTCTCTCTAAATTTCAAGAACACTAAAGCATATTTTCCTTCCATTTTCACACCATATGGTTCTGCCCTAGCACCCTTGAGCACCCTCACTCACCTATAATTTTCACCCTCATCATTTCCTTAAGCTAAACACCATTCTAAACACTTTTTATTTAGAAAGTTTTCCCAAAATCCCACTTTAAGTGCTTCAAAATACCACTTTTACCTTACTTTCTTGAAGGTAAACTTTGATTTCTATGGTTTAAATTCATGTTTATGATTTTTTAAGCCATGTTTGTTCCATGGTTTGTTTAATTTAATCCAACCATAGATCTTGAATCTACATGATATTCTAAGCAACTTTCATGTTGGAGATTTTTTCTAAATCATTCATCTTTATGGACTTTCTTCAAGATTAAAGTTATTGGGTTTTTGAGGTGAAGTATAAGAAGACTTCATTTCTTCTCTTCTTTTTCATGATCTAAACTATGTTTGATCCATGGTTCCTCTTAATCAAGCTTAGTATACTAATTTTTATATATTTTGTTTTATATTTGAGAAGCCCTTGGTGGTGAAGGACTTGGAAAAAGAAGCAAAACAAGGAGTTTTTGAGGATCTTCAAGAGGTAAGAGGGAGATCCATCTCACCAACCAAGCATGGTGGTGAGAGATGGTCTTATATTTGATGGATGGTGAATCCATGTGAGGATTCATATCCATGGTCATGTAATAATTTATATGTGTTTATGAGCTTTGATTAATTGCCTATGCTTAATATGCTTTGCATGAGTTTATGATTTTGATGGTATGCTTATACTATGCATGATGATAATATGACATGCTTTTGATATATATATATATGATGTGTATGTATGTGTATGCCATGATTTGGTGATGGAAAGAAAATTAATTTTAGTCCCAATGACCAAGGAAAGACTACGGTTTTGATGCCCTTGATTAGGGTTCATATTAAAAATTTTCAAGAACAAGGGAATTAATTTTTGGTCACTAGAAACATGGTGAATATCAGTTAAGACACCTCAAGATAGGTGTTCATAAATGAATATTTTCATGAATAATGAAAATAGATGTTTAGAAAACAAGGAAAATAAACAAAGGGTTTATTTTTCAAAGAGTACAAGAACATGGTTTTTGAGGAATTTTTATTGATTTATTTTGTGTAAAAAGTTTCTAAGTGTTTTACAAAACATGAGATTTAAATGAAAATAGCAATGATGATTTTAAGAATTTGCAAAGAAAGTGAAAAGAGATTTGCAAAGAAAGTGAAAAAAAGATTTGCAAAGAAAATAAAAATGAATTTGAACAAATGGGTTTGGTTTTATAACCATAAGTCTTGCGATTTTGAAAACAAAATTTTTAATGGTTTTGTTTGTGTAAAACCATATCAATTTAGAAGAAAAAATATTTGATGATTTCAATAGTCATGTCCACGTTTTTGAAGGCTTGTAATGCCTTGATTTTTATGAACAAAGTGATTTTCAAAGTGGAAACGTAACTTGATTTAATACAAGGATTTGAAAGGGAATCAGAGCATTTTAATCACTTGAGAAATTAAGTTTTTATAAACAAGAATGTTTTCGAACTTCAATTTATTTTGAAGAAGGTTGTGTTTGGAAATGATTTGGGAAAAATGAAGAATATAGTGGTATTATGAAAATCTACTAACGTATAACTTATTTTTGAGTTTTGAAGTATGTTAGAAAATGTTAAGTTTTGAAACGTTGATTTATATCAATGGAAAAGTGATTTTGTGAATTATATTTTAGAAAAAGATTTCTTGAGTAAAGAAATGTGAAAAAGATTTTCTTGAGTAAAGAAAATGTGTTAAATAAAGTATAAAGTCATATTATTTTGAGGAAAGTTGAAATGGAATTTTTGAAGAAATGAGAAATATTTTTACGTAATGGAATTGTAGTGAAAAACAATTATTTACGTATCTTAAAAATGTAATTTTTAAAGTACGTGATTTGAAATATAGTAAAATATTTTCAAGTGTTTGGAAATACAGTAAAATATTTTTATGCGATTTGAAATATGATAAAATATTACTACGTGATTGGAGATGGGTTGAAACATTTTTTAAGTGATTTGAATTACGTTTAAATATTTTACGTAATTTGAACTACTGTTGAAAAATCACTACGTGATTAAATAATAAGAGAATATTTTTACGTGATTGTGAAAATGATGAAAAATCATTATGTGATTTGGAAAGTGTTTTAAATATTTTAAGAATGATGAAAAATGATTTACACAACTTAAAAGAATGATTTTTAAGCTACGCGATTTTGAAAATGATGAAAAATCATTACGCAATTTGAGAAACGTATATTTTTATGCGATTGAGAAAAATGTTGAAAAATTTAATACGTGATTTAAAGGTGCAACAGAAGAGTTCGTATTATTGTGAAAACGTAACAAAAACGTTTTGGAATTGTGAAAATGAAATGAAAATGTTGCGCAATTTTGTGAAAACACGACGAAAGAATTTTATAACTATGAAAATGTGATAATATGATTTTCCTGTTGAAAATACAAAGATAAATCTTTGTAGAACCGTATATGGATTCGTGTGAGAAAATGACATGTTTTGCCTGTGATTGGCATTTGGTGCATTATACATGCATTGGAAAGATATGGTAATTGGATTTGGTGCATTATACGTGCATTGAAAAAATATGCGTTGAAGCATATGATTACATTGAACAAATGAAATTGAAAAGATTTGTTCAATGTAATCATATGCGTTGAAGCATATGATTACATTGAACAAATGAAATTGAAAAGATTTGGCCCTTTGGGGTTGGACTTGCACTGATATATTCGTGCATTGTATAAAATATAGCTAATAGCTATTATGGCCATTGTGGTTGAAGAGGGAATGAGAATTGATAGTGAGGTCTATGATGGATCTTGGGGCGCGAGTAGCGGCGGTCGACCATTGGGCGGATTAGTGAGTATCCTGTGTCACTTGGTGATGCAGTCCGTTGCAACACATTGGCGATACCCGATAAGAACACGATTCTTTTCAACGACTGGGAGATTGTCTTTGGGCTAAGGCTGACAATTAACCAGAGCATTCTTCTCGAAATTGTGAAAACCTCCATGGAGTTGTTTTTGATAAAATGAGTCTTTGTGCATATGTATAAATCTGAGCATTTATATCTGTGTGATATATTAATTGAGGAATATTGGTTATTGGTTATGACAATTGTTTTGAATACTTGGATGATAATTGAATTGATAAATGATTGGATGATGATAGTTGATTAATGTTGATGGCATGATCATAATTGCGGTATGATCTATCTGTATGATATTATTGTTTGTGTTAACTCTATGCTATCATGTTGGTATTGGTGTAGGTGATCTCACCTCTTTGTTATATTGTTTTGCTTTGTCTGTATTGTTAAAATTATACAGTAGAAGGAATGAGTTATCTTAAACATAACGAGTGGTAGATACTCAGAGATTGATGGAAACATTGAAAAGTGGGCTGTCTCAAGTTCGAAAGATGTAGGGTAGATAAGGAGTAAAGTTCGATGCATCAAGATGGACGAGAAAAAGGAATAAGTATGTTAAAGTTTCTCGTTAGTGTTGTATCGTGCTATTAAGTAGGACCCGTCATGGGGTTTGCTACTATAAAAAAAAATAAGTTTGTTAATTTTATATTTATCTTTAAATTATGATATTAATTGGTGTCAATATTGCATAATGAATAGTTGAAATATGATTTTCAATATTACCTAATATTTTCAGTAAATTTACGTGTTAGTAAAGAAGAAATTTTGAAACCCATCTTTTATAACTCAAACTTTGTGCGAACTTCTTTTCAGATTATGAGTCAGGAGTCGGAAATGTGATGCCCTAAGGAGGGTGTTACATGGATCGTAGTGCGCAGCGGAATTTTAGTTTTTATTTTTATTTCTTTTGGAGCTTTTTAGTTAATTAAAAACCCTAAGTTATAAATAGAGGTTCTGAATACAATTTTGGGGGATTCTAACTGGGTTTTGAGGAGGCACATTGGAGGCTCTTGATCTTCATCTTCTCCTTTCTTCTTCTATTGTTACGGGTTTGGGATGTTCTTAAATTTGATTTTTTGTCTCTCATTCTCTATGTCTGAGTAGTTTTCTTTATTTTTAGGATTGGGTAATGCCCTTTGATACATTGATAATGATTAATTGACTCTGTTTCCCCATTTATTAATCTTGAATGTTCTTTGATTCAATCCTTATTGCTCTTAATTCTGTGAATTTGCTGGCCACTCATTTGTATCTCATAGGCATTTAGGGACGTACTGAAAGGTGAACCTAGGTGTTAGAACCATAAGAATTGAACTTAAAGTCTAAATCACAAGAGTAGTTTTAGCCTTTCGAAGATTCAATGAATTGCCACAAAACATAATAGGTTTAATTTAAATTCAATTACCACGATAGTAGGAATTGGTTTAATTGGGCACGGATCTTATATCTTGAGAAAGAACATTAACTAATTTAGGGTAATTAATCTTCAATTAAATTTCAGATTTAATAAAAGGGTTGTCAATTAAGATTTGTCTTGTATCATTGTGGTACCCCAATCTTGGAAGCTTTCTTGAATTTGAATACCTTTCTTGATAACTTGCTATTTTTGTTTTAAATTCTGCATTTTGATTTTTATTTATGTAATTGCTTTGTTACTACGTTCTTCTTAATCAACAATTAAATTATCTTTTGTTTAATTTAATTGAATTAATTAATTAATTGGTATTCATAGATACAGTCCCTGTGGATTCGATCTTTTTATTACTTGACGACGAATCCGTACACTTGCGGATTTCACACAACATTGTACTAGCCAATGAGAGAAGTGTGAAAAGAAACTAAGAGTGGTTGTACAAACAGAATATACTCATTTGTAAGCTGGGAGTGATTATGGTATACAAAGAATACTCGTTTTAATGAAGAAAATCCTAATGAAGAGTTGGGGATTAGACATAGCCCCAAGTGGTTAGGGGTGAAGCAGGATAAATCACTATGTTGAGTTGTTCTCTCTTTCATATTTTATCTACACTTCATTTTGAAATTATTGTTTAACTGTTGAATTGATTTTGGAAAGAAAATTAAAGTATTGGTAATAGCTTATTTAAGGAACTATCTTTAAAAGGATTATACTAAGTGTTTTCTTAAACTCTTATATCATTTATATTTAAGTGATAAAACCATTTTTTAAAGTCAAAAGGAACACTTTCAAAACATATTAAATAAAGCGTTTAACTAATTTATTAATTTTGCATTCTTTAACCAAGTTGAGCAGAGTGATAAGTTACTCTACTCAATTGTATTGTGTGACTATTGTGAATCTACTCAACTCTAAGTGGACTCCTTGAGAAAGGTTGAGTAGATTCAGTTCATTTTACAAAGAAATTCAAAGTTCTTAAGGTTGCACAATTCAACTCTCTTCTTATGCATATGCTAACTTCAATTAAGAGGCTGGTAAACAAAGACTGGCTCATTAGTTTCACTCACATATTCAAGGAAGTGAACAGAGCCGCTAATAAGATAGCTCATTTGATCATGGATTGGAGCTTAGTCTTCATGTCTTTTCCTCCCCTCCTCATTGTGTTGTTGATGTTTTGAGAGAGGACATTATTGGTGTTGCAAGGTAGCATTGGGTGCAATTTTTCTTGTCTTTTCTTTCCTGTGTTTAGGTGGCTGTCCACCTTGTAGTTCACTAAAAAATAAAAATTTCCTAAACATTTATCACTTTATTATAAATTTACTTTTAACTGAGATTAAATTTGTGAAATTTAGTTAATTCAAAATTAAATTTGTAAAATTTTGGGGAAATTAATGTCAAGAACCGCTAAGAAGGAATATTTAATTTTAAGTTATATATTAAAATCATTAAGAAGGACTACATAAATTTTATTTAAAGAGAGGGAGTATTTATTTTGCTTAATAAACAAAAACACCCTTACTGTGTTTGGATAGAGGATTTCAAAATTTTGAAGAATTTAAAATGCTGAGAAATTCAATTGCAGTAATTAGATTCCTATCATTTATACAATTCTCTGTTTGGCATATAAAACTTGGCATTTCACTTTTCTTTGTCAAGAGCAAAATAGAGATGGTAGCACCACGCGCGACTTCATTCTCAACCAATGTAAAACCCATAACCCACTATTCAATATTTTCTGTCTTTATCTCACACATTTTCACAAACACATGTTACTCAATAGTCATTATTTGGCTATGACTCAAACTCATCAAAACCCACCTATCCACTGAGAAACAACAATGAACCATTTTGGCAGTATCCTTCTTCAGGCACCACTGTGTGTTCCACTAGGCCAAGAAACTCAAAATTCTGCTATGGTCATCAAACACTGCTCATCAAGGTCAAAATTACCATATCAAACAGTTTCGACCCTGTTTGATCGTTGAACCCAAAGATTCCTAAGAAATCGTCCTTCAAATTAAAAAACATTGGGGTTTTGACCTTTGAGATCACCAGAATCATGTTGAAGCTCCTCCAATTGGGGGAGTCCCTGTTGTCACCTTCGAAGCACTTCAGAAGATCATTTCCAAAGACATGTCACTGTGTCGTTCTAACTGCTCTAGGATGAATGATGAGAATTTTTGAAATCCCACCTATTTAGGTGTCATTTAAAATCTCTGTTTTAAAGAAACAAATACCCGATAAAAATTCTTGGGTATTTTTAAATTTCTTTCATTCTCTAACCAAATGAAACATTTTGTGATACATAATTTTAAATTCTGTCTGAAATTACATTACCTCCTTGAATTGCATTATCCAAACACAACCTTAATGAAAGTAGTAGCCACTCAGTGGGAACAAATAATCACTTATTGAAAAATAATAGTTATTCACAAATTTTTTCATAACTTTGTGTATCTTGACATATGGAACTATATTTATTATTGTTATCCATTCAATAAGAATAAATTATCACTCAATAATAAACAATAATCATTCACAAATTATTTCTTAACTTCATGGATCTAATATAGAACTTCATTTACAACTACTAGTCACTCAGTACAAACAAATAATCATTATAAACAATAATAATTATTTGTAAATTTATTCTTAACTTTATGTATCTAATATAAAATTTCATTTTTAACTTTTAGTTACTTAGTAAGAACAAATAATTACTTAACACAAAATAATAGTCATTCATATTTTTTTTTAATTTCACGGATTTAATATAGAATTTTATTTACAACCGCTAACCACTTAGCAAAAACAAAAAATCACTCAAAAACAAAAAGAATAATCATTCATAAATTTTTTCTTAAATTTATGGATATAGAACTTCGATTACAACTATAAGCTACTCAATTGGAACAAATATCTACTTAATGAAAAAGTAATAACCATTTGTAAATTTTTTCCTAACTCCATGTATCTAATTTATTTAATTTGTTCTTTAACCAAGATATTTTCAAAAGCATTGTTCTGTGATAAGGGTGGTGATTAAGTATAATCGTTTCTAAAGTGACAATTTTAAAACTCAAATGCCTGACATTATAGATAAAATTCGTTTGAATTTGTAAGCTACTTCTACTTTAATTAACTACCATTGGGTTATATATCTAATATATATATATTTTATAACTGTTAACTACTTAATAAGAATAAAAAATTACTCATTAATAAGTAATAATAAGTCACAAATTTATTCATAATTATATTTTTATCTATTAGATAAAACCTAATGATTCTATTTTGTAAATAAATTTTACATAATTTTTTTAATAATTTAAACATTTTATCTTTATTGAGAGTAAATATTCCTTCATAAGTATAACACAATTTTTATTAAAATTTAATCCAAAAAGACACTGACAATAGGTGACTGACAAAAGTTGGGGACATCGTACTCTGTCGTTGCGCGTGCCGCCAGTTACCAACCCGCTCCAACAATACCACACACCTCTTCCAGTTCCAGCTCACATTTAACAGAGATTTTGTGTACGCTTTTAATTTATACAAATCCCATAAATAATTAATATACGTTATTTTACATATAAAATAAGTATGTAGCATAAAAATTTATGTAATCATTTCATGTAAAATAATATGTTAATTATTTAATAGCTTAAACTTACATAGTTTTTCATATGGATAATACACATTTTTTTTAAAAATATATGATTGAAAAAAGAAAAAATAAAAGAAGTAAATATAATAAATAATATTAAATAAAATATAAAAAAATATATACACTATGATAATAATACTATAATTATTTTTATATTCAAATCTTTCACTTCCTTAATCACTCACACTCACACACTTCGAAACCTGCACCTTTTTTCCGTGCTGCCATAGTCTTGTTAGTTGTTCCAAACTTTCCTTGCCACCTGCCCTCTTACCAAACATCCCAGAGATCAGATATCTTCTAACATTTTCTCTCTATCCAAACACTATTTTCTTGGCTTCACGTCCTTCTATTCCCACTTGTACACGTACCCTTTTCAGTTGTCACTCTACTAAGATCTCCCCACTCCAAAAAGCACAAACCTTTGAAGTTTGAACCAGCACATCCAGATAAGATTTTACAGGAAAGTTCTCTCATTTTTCCCTTGAACCAAACATGTCTTTGCTCCTGTACCTCCTGCTGAAAGTTCAAAACTTCCTCCTATGTGCTTCATCGTCACTTTCCTCCATGACTGAGCTTGACACTCTAATGGCCATCAAAGACTCTCTAGACCCAGAAAAAACGTGTCTTGATCTCATGGACCCCCCATGTTGACCCATGTAGTGGTGCTTTTGAGGGTGTGGCTTGCAATGAGCAAGGTCTTGTTACCAATATTTCACCACAAGGAAAGGATCTCCCTGGAAGGATACCTGCAGCCATGGCTGGTCTCAAGAGCTTGACGGGTCTGTACTTGCACATCCATGCTCTGAATGGGATATTTCCAAAGGAGATTGCAGGTTTGACTGAGCTAAGTGATTTGTATCTGAATGTGAATAGTCTCTCCGGGGATATACCTCGTGAGATTGGCAATATGTCACATTAAAGTGGTGGAAGCCCCAATAATGAGATAGAAACTCCAATAATGTCACTTAAGATGATACTGTTAGAATAGTCCGTGAGTGAGTGGTGGAAGCCCCAACATCAAGTGTCTCATTCTATTCCAACTTTCAACCTACTCACGGGCGCAAATAGCTCTTCTCTTTAGAAGTAAGGACAAAGAATAATTAACTATCCTAAAAGTTCACATGCAAGGGAAAGATATATCAATGCAATACAATGCCAAATTAGTGCATCATCATCACAAGGACATTGCTCTAGAGATCGACAAGTCTCACTTTGATGAGATTTAAAACCCTTTTTTGGGTTTAGACATAAAAAGAAGACATTGATTATTAAATTAACAAAGTGTGAAACTAATTAAAGTAGTTTCATGCAAGAGATTGCGTTATAAAATATTAGTAGTGACACTGATGTATGTGTAAACATAAAAAGATACAATATTAAATAAATGTTATAAAAGTGGGTGAAATAGTTTATGAAATGGGAGTGAGCTAAGGATGTGAGATTTAATTCTAGTGCAAGCTGTTTTGTATATCATGTTATTTAGTCAAATTTGGCATACATGCCAACTGATAAGGAGCTAAGGGAGGAAGAAAATGTGAGAAACTCATTGGACTTCCAATGCATATCAATCATGCGAAATGGGGCATGTGTGTTCACAAAGGAATGTGATAAAGTAACTACTAGCAGCTTCTCATGAACACATTAGTGGATCATAATCAACTGAACAACTTCCTATCACAGTAATGTGTGTTTTCCATTGTAGGGCCCCACTAAATCCAATCATGTTATTCTAATATGAGATATTTTTTATTACACATAGATATAACACATCATCTTTATATATAAGAGAAAAAAATTAAAAAAAAAATCTTATTAAACTCACTCATCACAATAAATTATTCACTCTCTAACTTTTTATTAGTGCATATAAAAATAACGTGTTATTTTTATGTGCAATAAAAAATTTATCTTCTAATATCGGGTTGTCATTACTCTTGTATCCTTTCCTTCATCGTCATCTTTATTTTCACATTGAAGTATGTTGTGGAAGACACCATCATGCCATTTTTTCAGAACACTGTACATGAATGAAGCTCATTTGAAAATAAACACTTTTTTGGATAATTTTATTTCAAATCTGTGTTTCGTAATGTACCTTATATAGCTATACGGCTTTTTACCAATATTCCATCGTTTTATCATTCATACTTGCAATTCAAAATATATTATCATACAACTTCGCCTTTCTTACAAATTGTAATAAATTTTGTTTTGATAAGAATATAAAATTTAATTTAATAGATATTTAAACTTAATGACGGCTTTTTCAAGAACTTCAAATTTTAAATAATATTCCTTGATTGGAACATAATTTTTACATTAAATGTTCAGGGATGAGGAGATTGTTTTCCTTATTCTAAAGTTGCGATAAATCAATAACCTTGGCGAAAATATATGAGACTACATATAACATACTAATAAAGAATCTCTTCGTTTAAGACATTTGTTTTTAAGTTTGTAGGGGAAAATTCAATCCTCTCTTAAACATCTCCTCCCCATTCTCCTTCTTTAGGTCCTTAATAAGAATTCACTAGGTCCAGCCCCAGTAAGTAGTGATTCAAATTATTTATGTGGTGACCTTCTTCTATTATATATAGTGAGTTGAAATTAAAATTCATCATATCTTACACACAGATCACAATTTATCGTAGAAGTATTCACCACTTACCGAGACACATTTTTCAACACAAATCAAGGATGTAGTGATCAATGAGGCCATAAGTGGTGATCCTTATTGTTCTGAACTGTGATTTGGAATCCTATCCCATGGATCGACCTGGCACGCTTCCAGCAAGAATTCACTCAGCGTGCGATTGAGACCCGGTACTATACATGACGGACCACGACATTGGGCACCAACAACAACTGTGCGAGATTTACGCAATTGATAAATCTTATGATTATCCGTAACTGTCAATCATGATCTTGCATAATAATAGCACTCATAACTGCCTTTGACTGCTCATAACTGCAGTATTAACATTCCGATCTAATAGGGAGCCCTGCAACAATTAAGGGAACGTATTTGCTCATTTCAACTCTATAAATATCAGGTTCAATCACCTTCAACAGGTATATATTATTCTTTAACTTAAACCCTAATTGTGCACAATCTGAATTGAGCATTGGAGTCCCTTACAGGTTCCAACTACCCCTATTTCAACACGCTCCGCTATTGCACAAAGAGAAAAATACCAGAACATGCCTATCCAAGTTCGCGTCAATATCTACTACTGAACATTGGCGCCGTCTGTGGGAAATCCTTAAACTCCTATTTCCACTCAACCATGGTAAGCACGAGACAAAACTCAAGGAGAGGAGGTGTTGCACACACCCCTGTAGGCCAACGGTAGGGACTAGCGAAGCACCATCATCGTCACCCTGTTCCACCACCACACGACAACTGTGCAGCCCAAAATTCACCAGTTGCTAAAACCTCCGCCATGAGGAACCAATAACCCAACAATAAGCACCTTCGCAATGGGCATGAAACATTTTTTTTATGAAAGCCCTCACCCATTGCGTAGGACCTCTGTGAGGGAACGACTTGGTCCCCACGTGCATGGAGCCAATTTTGATTGCCATGGGTCTAGAATCCTAGTGCACCCGCATCTGGGACCCGAGAATGAAGAAGTTGATGACCGTGTGTCTTGTCCAGAGGGCACAATTCAATTTGATATGTCTAGAAATCGCCTCCTGGACTTAGTGCAACAACAAATGGTAGTGTTGGAAGAACAACATCGCAAGTTAGAAAATTTAGAATGATCTGTGCAAGAAGGCCAGTTTGGATCACACCGTGACGACGGAAGGCGGAACGTGGCCATCAGTTAGAGAATAATGTCACATGCTGACGTTGAAATGTCCAATGTTGTTAATAACAACCTGGACCTCGACGATCAGAAGCAGCCCTTTTCTGCCTAGCTCATGGAGTATAGAGTTCCAAATAACTTCAAGTTTCCAATCAACTTGGAACTCTATGATGAGACTACAGACCCTTAGGAGCACATAGACGTCTATGTCCAGTCTATGTGCTTCCATGGGGGATCCTCAAAATTGTTATGTCGCGCCTTCTCCCTTTCCTTGAAGAAGGTAGCTCTCAGATGGTTCGTATAATCCTACCACGGGGATCCGTCGTCAACTAGCAGGACCTTAGATAGCTTTTCTTGCTCCAATACACCACAAGCAAGGAGCAACCTAGATCGATTGAATCTCTTTCTGAGATTCGCCAAAGGCGTGATGAGCCCCTCGCGAATACCCTAAGAGGTTCAATACGACTTGTATCAATGTGAAAAACCTTAATGAAAGGATTACTCTCCACTATGCTAGAAGCGGCCTCCGGACTGACTCCTAGTTTTTCAATCTTTGGCAAAGAAAAAGCCAAAGAATTGTAAGAATTTAGGCAATGGTCCCAAAAGTACATAAATTTGGAGGAGGTTACTAAAGCTAAAAGGAGCTTGGAGATGAGCAAGCCCTCTCACTAGAAGGGTAATCATAACTTCTCACAGCCCCGGAACTCCTCTAAGGATGATCCACCCCGAGCCAAGTATTCTAGCTACACTTCACGCACAATAATTCTGAAGGAAGTGTTTTAAACCGAGTTCTGGGATAATAAGAGGCCAACTATTCTGAAGAAACATGTGCAGAAGGATCATAAGCATTGTTTATGGCACAAGGGTTTCGGCCATGACATTGAAGATTGCTTCCAACTTCATGACGCTATTGAGTCCTTGATTAAGGCAGGACGACTTGATCAATACATCATCCATGTCCTAAACAATGGGCGTTGCGGAGGACGGAGTGAAATAAGAAGTAGCCCTCAACGGAGCCTGTCTTCGCGCCAAAGAAGAAGGACCTAGAGTCTTAGGAGAAGATCCCGAACTCCACATTGTCATGATATTAAAAACTAGCAGGATCAAAACTAGAACACTCTATTAGACGACAATGATGACCACCATGCCTAAGTCAACTATACCATTAATACTATTGCAGGTGGTTTTACGGGCGGTGGGTCATCCAATAGAGCCTGGAAAAAAGTGCTAAGGATAGTTGTGTTAAGCATGTAATATCCTATTTTTAGCATATTAGACTAGTTTATAGTTACAAAGGTAGCATAACACTTGTTTGACATGTTTGTTAATTTTGTGACAAACTGAGTTCAATTAGACACTTTGTTATAACTCAGAGTGTGAAAAGTAACTTAAAATGACTCAGATAGTAGCATAAATTACTAATTTAAGGGAAATAAATCTAAAGAATTTGTTTCTAAATCACGAATAGGTGTAAGAGGATGTAGTTAAAATTTAAGAATAATTAGAATTAGTTTGATATTTTTAGGCATACTGATTGTGCATTTAATGTCGAATTGACTAGTAACAGATATGAAAAAATAGGATAATGGTGAAATAATAGTTTAAATGAATCCTAGTATTTATGCTAAAGTTGTTGACAATTAGAAAACTTGATTTAGTAAAATCTAAGTGTTCTTAACAGATCAAGATGTAATAGTGAAGTATATTAATGTTGTGAGTCATATACGGGTAGCAGCCCCTTATATTGACTTTCATTCCTGATATTCCACTCATTCCTCATCGTTTTCACTCACTTTCTCTCACAAACACAGCAAGGCTAACAACAACAGAAAATGTAACACCCCTCGATTTAATAACCATAGCACAATCGTCATTATACCATGGATACTAAATTTTGGCGTGCTACAACTTTCAAATAATATTTATCCAAATTAAACCATTGTGTATATACAGAAAATATGAGCCACTGATGAAATAATACATGAGCTGTCATTAACATATATAATTCAACAAGCCAAAATCAAAATACAGTTCATAGAACTAGATAATTAGTTTAAAGCATACATAGCGCGGCGCATTTCACATACTACTCAAATAAAATACATCAAGTTGGACTTCAAAATGCAAATATAGTCAAATTACACCTTAATATAAGTAATGCAGAAGGAAACATAAACTACCCATAAAGACATCCACGTCTAAGGAGTTGGACACTCCATCGGATCCACCTCGGGATCCTCCCCCGATTCACCTGAAGACACAAAGACAGGACACAGTGCGGTTCCACGAGTAGGTGCCCTAGCAGCTGATGCCATTGAATCCTCGTCCTCTCTAGGAGTGTGAATCTGGTCACCCCATAGCTCCCGAATGGGTAGGGCAAACTCCAGATGTACCGATGTAGTAAATGTCAGGACAGGGTCTCCATCACGGGTCCTCCTCACGATCAAGATCAAATCCCCAACTGTTACCAAGTGGCCTCAATACTCAAGAGGGGGGGTGAATTGAGTAGTTAAAAATAAGTTCACAAATCTTTCACAAATCGTTTGACAATCAATTTCCGTTGAAGCTATTAAATGATTAGAGATAATTGAATAGATGAGTTAAACACTTTTACTTATAAACGTAATAGCCAAGGAGACAATATCCAAGTAAAACAATGAAACAGTGCACAAAGATAAACAGAGGAGGGTTTAGAGAAACAAACACAGTCGTTTATCCTGGTTCAATCACCACTCCACTTGTGATCTACGTCCAGTCCCAAGCAACAACTTGAGATTTTCCACTATATCTTCAAGCTTCAATGGGTGCTTGAAAAACCACTACAACCTTGAGCACTCAACAATATGGGATACCTCACCCAAAAGCTTGAGCCTCTATTTTCAAGGGATACCTCACCCTTACAATACTTGAGGGATACCTCACCCTCACTAATCGAGAATGTATAAGATTGAAGTAGAAGAAACTCTCTCTAGAGCAAGTGTTTACAAATTGAAGCTCTAATATGCTCTCAAGGATTTTTCACGTTTTTAATCGAAAACAGAGCAAGAAATGATTTTAAGGATTGATTCACGTTTTGAAGTATGATGATCAATTTTTGATTCAAGGTCAACCGCAAATAAGGACCCAACTTTGGTATTTATAAGTTTCTCAATTAATAGAGCCGTTGGAGGTAGTTGGGCATGCATTTAATGCATTTAATATAGCCGTTGGACGTTGTCGGGATGCGTGTAATCGATTACATATCTCGGTGTCGATTACATTGTTGTTCCAACGTTTTACGAACTTTCGGGCTCGTGTGTCGATTACATTCTTGGTGTAATCGATTACATAACTTCGACTTTGCTTGTAATCGATTACAATGCCCATGTAATCGATTACATGACTTCTGACTTGCTGTGTAATCGATTACAATATACATGTAATCGATTACATGACTCGTCGAACGTGTTCTTTGAGTTTCTGGGTTTTGTGTAATCGATTACATTGCCCATGTGATCGATTACATGACTTCTGACTTTGTTTGTAATCGATTACAATATCTAGGTAATCGATTACATGACTCGTCAAACGTGTTCTTTGAGTTTTTGGGTTTTGTGTAATCGATTACATTGCCCATGTGATCGATTACATGACTTGACTTTGTTTGTAATCGATTACAATATCCAGTGTAATCGATTACATGACTCGTCGAACGTGTTCTTTGCCTTTCGGGCTTTGTGTAATCGATTACATATATTGTGTAATCGATTACATATTTCTGACTTGCTTATAATCGATTACATTGTTCATGTAATCGATTACATGCTTCTGTTTGATGTGTAATCGATTACAAACATTATGTAATCGATTACATTAGCCTTTGAACACATTTTTCAAGTCCAATAATGCTTGTAAGTCATTTCCAACACCTCAAGATACTTGTTTAAACATAAATCCTTTTTAAGAGTGTTAGATTTAAAGTTGAAACTCAGGTTTTATTGAAAGCCATGTTTATCTTTGAAATTTCCCATTTATTTTGAAATCATATATTGAAAAACCATTTGAGAAATCTTGAGAGCATTTAACATTAATATCCTAAGTCTTATAACTAAATAAACCTTTGTCTTCTTTCTTTGATCTTGATTTTCCTTTTGTGCTTGATCTTCTCTTTTGCTTTTGTTATCATCAAAAACCTTTTGACATGCCTTAGAGACATAAGCATTCACATTCTCCCCTTTTTGATGATGACAAGCTGATCATAGGAAAAAGAAAGAGTTTTTGCATTTGTATATAATAGTCATTTAGGTACAATCTTTGCCCCGGAGTTTATGCATGATATTGGGTTAGATTTTGCATATGAAAAGCTTAATAACTTAAAAGGTCAATAACTCCCCGTACTCATGCAACCTTTAATTTTCATTGCAACCATTAATTACATTTCATTTCATTTCATTTTCCTTATTTTTTCTCTCCCGTTGGCATTATCAAAAAGACATAAGCATTTAAGAAAAATAAATGACATGATGACTATATTTCATGATTCCCAAATGTTTGCCATAACGAGAAAAGCCACAAAGATCAGTCAATCAATATTCCAAAAGCCAACCATTCAAGGTGAAAACAAGTTTATGTATTAATAATCGGCATGTACAAAGAAACGTATCACAACCCGGTAGGCAATAATCAAATATAACCATAAAGGTATACCAATTTTATATAATCAAAGTCAAAACAAAATAAGTACAAGGTGGTCATCAATACAAGAAAATATCAAGGCAATAGGCCATGATCACTATCGGTGTCCTGTTGTCACAAAAGACTTCACCCTCGGATCCCAGCAGAGTCTCCTAGATCAATGTTATCATCGGCGGGCATAAGATCGTCGTCGAGTCCGAAGCTCCTCATCATCGGCGGGAACTCCCGGATGGACCGGCGAAGGATAGGGAGGCCGGAGGGGCGAGAGGATGTGGGAGGTGCGGCGGCGGCGGGACACTCGGGAATAGGAGGTCCACTTAGGAGGGATCGAATGGAGCTAAGCTCTGGTGCGAGTAGTCCATCCTCGGCTCAAGATGGTCAATCTTTTGCTCTATATGATCCATGCGTGTGTTTACGTTAGCGCTCGGGTTGCGCATTTCTTGGAGCGAGAAGATCAAGAGAAAGCTGGAGCGGGAGCAGAGAGCGAGGGTGCGAGCCTCCTCATCATCACTATACGGATCGTGATGGATATGACCAAATGTGCCATGAGTAATGTAATGCCACCTATCTTCCATCTTATAGAGTGAAGCTTCTTGAGTATGCAACCCAATTGATTGGGGTCCTTTCGAGTGGTGTCCTTGGACTCTTCGGCCCGGCGAAATGCGACAAGTACTCGAGGATTGTGGTGACCAACATGGCGAAGGGAGAAGCGAGTTCTTCTTTTTCTTGACGTCCAAAGCATATGCTCTAGAATGTAGTAACCCCGGTTTATTGGGTGCCCTGTGGTCATTGCCCATAATGCCACAACATCATCTTTGAGGACTTGGGAGTAATTCCCTCCTCGGGAATCAATCCACGAACCAAGAGGTAGTGGAGAACCCCTGTTTTCCATAGTGAGGCCGGTGGCCATTATTCTCGCGTTTAGGATCACTTGGGGAGGTAGTAGCCGGTCCTAATCAAAGAGAGAAGAAGCGACCTTATGCTCAAACTCATGCCCCCGGACTTTGGCATTTCCACGGGCGAGCTCCATCGGGAGTGAGCTTGGTAAGCCTATACCACTCTGCCATTGTTAACACGATTTGTTGCTTTTTCACTTGAAATTATGCAATTATCCTCAACCTTCGAGGTTAGCATAAAAGACTCGGACAAGGTTAGGGTAGATGGCCTTCTCTATGCTCGGGAATCCCAAGCAAGCCTAAGTTTTCTATTGTCCTAAAGCTCTCTAAAGGTTCACTCTCGCGAGAAGGTGATGGGAAGATACACAGGAGAGATGATTTTGCGAAAGTGGAAGTTCTTAGGAACAACTCGGCTTTCTTCACGGTGGAGAAGTGCCTCGTGAGGTCCGGGCCGGATATATTACGTGAAGAGCCACCGGAGGACCCTCCAACAACGAGTCCCTGTTCTTGGGCGCTTCGGCGATGAGAGGATTCACCATTGATGAGAAGGAGAAGCAAGGGATGAGTGATTAATGATTGGGGATGAGAGAGGGACGAGACGAGATTAGGGCGAGAGAAAAGGAGATGGGGTTCGTGAGAGAAGATGGGGAGATTTGGATGAGGGATGTGAGGGGATTTTGAACGATGGGCTATGTGGAGAGGGGTTTTCCGAGATTGAGAGAGGTGAAATGACGGGTTTTGATGGAGATTTGAGTGAGAAAGGAGAGTTTTTGAGATTTGAGGTGCGTGGGAGCAGAAGGAGAGAACGAAGAAGATGAACAGGCTCAAACAGAAATGAGCTCTACGCGCGTCAGGAACCTTTTAAAAACCCTGTGTAATCGATTACATTGAGTGTGTAATCGATTACATGCATTCTGGTGGGTATGTAATCGATTACATTTTTGATGTAATCGATTACATGCTTTCTGGGAACCTTGTAATCGATTACATAGTGGACGTAATCGATTACCTGAGTTCTGAGTTGGTTGTAATCGATTACAAAGGGTGTGTAATCGATTACATGCGTGACAGAACATGTGTAATCGATTACAAAGACATTGTAATCGATTACCAGCACTCTTTAACTCAGATTTTGCGTTCCAAACAGCATATAATCATTTTTAAACCATCCAAATCAGTTTTAAAGCAACTTAAATCAATTCAAATCATCATTTAAACATATAAACAAATCATGTTATGATTCAACTCATATAATTGATCAAAATTATCATTTTTACCAAGAATTTCACCCTTTTTGGTGAAATTTGAGGTTGTTAATTTCTTGTCAACATTGGACATGAGGGAGCACTGCAAAACAACTTAGGGAAATCTCCAACGCTCAAGTTAGTATGGGATTCAAATATAATGAAAATTCAGAGATTTTGCAGCAATGTGGCATAATTATGCGAGAAAAATACAAGATTATGCTGTGAGAAATTAATTTATGCGGGAATGATCCAATATACCCAGTTCATTTCTAATGTAGAAAAATGCTTCTTTTGCTAGGGGTTTGGTGAAAATATCACTAGTTGCTTAGTTGTTTCAACAAATTCAAGTATGCAATCACCTCTTTGAACATGATCTCTAATGAAATGATGTCTTATTTCAATATGCTTAGTTCTAGAATGCAAAATGGGATTTTTTGACAAGTTAATTGCACTAGTATTATCACATTTTATGGGAATGTGATCAAGCTCAAGACCATAGTCCAAGAGTTCCTGTTTCATCCAAAGGACTTGAGCACTGACAACTCCCGGTACTGCAACATATTCGGCTTCGGTGTGGACAATGCCACACTATTTTGTTTCTTCTTTGTGCCAAGAAACTAGTGAGCTTCAAGCAAGTGGCATGTCCCACTAGTGCTCTTTCGATCCATTTTGCATCCAGCAAAATCAGAATCGGAGTACCCAATAAGACTACATGAGGCTCCCTTAGGGTACCATAAACCCATTTGTGATGTGCCTATTAGATATTTCATTATTCTCTTAATAGCACTTAGGTGTGATTCCTTAGGATTAGCTTGATATCTAGCACACATGCATACACTAAACATTATATCAGGCCTACTTGCAGTGAGATAAAGGAGTGAGCCAATCATACCTCTATATTTTGTAATTTCTACCGATTTACCTCCTTCATCCTTGTCCAAATAGCAAGAGGTGCCCATAGGAGTAGCCATATGCTTGGCATTGTCCATTCCAAACTTTTGAGCAGCTCCTTGCAATACTTGGATTGGCTTATAAATGTTCCTTCTCTTGTTTGCTTGATTTGTAGACCAAGGAAGAAGTTGAGCTCACCCATCATGGACATCTCAAACTCACTTTGCATAATATTTGAAAATTCTTTACAAAGAGAGTTGTTAGTAGCTCCAAATATAATGTCATCAACATAGATTTGAACTAGAAGAATGTCATGCATTTTGTGTTTTATGAAAAGAGTGGTGTCAACTTTACCTCTAGAAAAGGCTTTTCTAAAAGAAATTTGCTCAACCTTTCATACCAAGCTCTAGGAGCTTGTTTCAAGCCATACAAGGCCTTTTTCAATTTAAAAACATGGTTGGGCATTTCAAAGTCCTCAAAACCAGGAGGTTGTTCTACATACACCTCTTCTTGTATAAAACCATTTAAAAAAGCACTTTTGACATCCATTTGATAGAGTTTGAAATCCATGATGCAAGCATATGCAAGTAGCATTCTAATGGCCTCTAATCTAGCTACGGGAGCATAAGTTTCTTCATAATCTATGCCTTCTTCTTGATTATATCCCTTAGCTACAAGCCTAGCTTTATTTCTTATTATTAAACCCGTTTCATCAAGTTTGTTCCTAAAGACCCATTTGGTGCCAATTATAGGATGATCATTGGGCCTTGGAACTAATTCCCAAACTTGATTCCTCTCAAATTGGTTTAGTTCTTCTTGCATGGCCAAGATCCAATGCTCATCATTAATGGCCTCATTTATGTCTTTAGGTTCAACTTGAGAGACAAAGGCTAGATGATTACATGCATCTCTAAGTGAGTTTCGAGTGATTACCCCTTTTGATACATCACCTATCACTTTGTCGAGAGGATGATATCTTGAAGTCCTCCATTCCTTGGGTAGATCTAAGATTTCTGAATCTTCTTGCCATGTATGATCAAGGAGTCTCTTTTCTTCCTTCTTGGGCTCTATCTCTTGATTTTCCAAGTGCGTCTTTGCCAAGATTTCTGCAACATCATCAACAAGTTCCTTTCTCGGCTCATTTGGGTTAGTTTCATCAAATGCAACATGTATGGACTCTTCTATGGTCATAGTTCGTTTATTATAGACTCTAAAGGCCTTGCTATGAATAGAATAACCAATGAATATTCCCTCATCAGATTTTGCATCAAACTTCCCCAAGTTATCCTTTCCATTATTCAAAACAAAGCATTTACATCCAAAAACATGAAAATGTGACACATTAGGTTTCCTTCCTTTGTACAATTCATATGGGGTTTTCTTTAAAATTGGCCTTATTAGGGCTCTATTCATAACATAACAAGCGGTGTTAACCGCATCCGCCCAAAAGTACTTAGGAAGATTGGCCTCATTGAGCATAGTTCTTGCCATTTCTTCTAAAGATCGATTTTTCCTTTCTACAACACCATTTTGTTGTGGTGTTCTAGGGCAGAAAAATTATGCTCAATGCCATGTTCATCACAAAAAGTTTCAAATTCATGATTTTCAAATTCACCACCATGATCACTTCTTATGGATGCAATACAAAAACCTTTTTCGTTTTGGATAACTTTGGCAAGTTTTCTAAATGATTGAAAAGCATCATTTTTGTGGGCCAAGAATAATGTCCATGTAAATCTAGAAAAATCATCCACAATCACTAATGCATAGTAATTCCCACCAAAGCTCATAGTTCTAGAGGGTCCAAAAAGATCCATGTGCAAAAGTTGTAAAGGTCTAGAAGTTGAAACTATGTTTTTAGCTTTAAAAGAGACCTTTACTTGTTTTCCTTTTTGACATGCATCACAAAGTTTGTCTTTTTCAAATTTGAGCTTTGGAAGACCAATTACTAGTTCTTTAGAGACCAATTTGTTTAAGTGATCCATGTGAATGTGAGCAATTCTTCTATGCCATAACCATGAATCATTTTCTCTACTCATAAAGCATTTAGCATCATTTGAGGAAATATCATCAAGACTAATCATATATATGTTATTGACTCTATGACCAACAAACTTAACTTGCTTATCATCCTTTCCCTCAATTATGCAACAAGAGGAATCAAATATAACTCTATTGCCTTTATCACACAATTGACTAATACTAAGCAAATTATGTTTAAGTCCTTCGACAAGTAAAACATTATCAATAGATGATGAAGGGATCTTACCAACTTTGCCAATTCCAAGAATCTTCCCTTTGTTGTTGTCACCATATGTGACATGACCATGTTTCTTGTGTGTAAGGGAGGAGAACTTGGAGCCATCACCGGTCATGTGCTTGGAGCAACCACTATCAAGATACCAACTTGAGCTCTTGGTCTTCAAGCACACCTACAACACACATTCAAGATTTAACTTTGGTACCCAAATTGTTTTGGGTCCTTGTGTGTTAGAATTAGGTATGGTGCCTTTAGGGACCCAAACCCTTTGATTCCAACCTTGGTGTTTATGTTCTTTCTAACATTGCAAGTGGATGCACTATGCCCTTTCCTACCACAATGAAAACATTTAACAAAGGGGCTACTTGAAGTTTTTGAGGAAACAAAGAAGTTCTTATAAGACTTTTGATGGTTGTTTGGATTAAATCCCAAACCGACTTTTTGGAAAACACATTTTTGTCTCCCTAACAACACATTCAAGTTATCTCTTCCAAAAGTGAATTTCGCAAGAGTGTTGTTCAAGTCTTCAATTTCTTTTTCAAAAGCTTTGCATGATAAACAAGGTAATGATATGGATGCATTATCATGTGAGGAACAAATCATGCATGATGAATTAGCATCTATGAGTCCTAAAGTCTCATTTTCAATTTTAAGTTCATTTATCTCCTTGGTTAAAGTAGAAATTTTCTTTGTCAATAGGGAGATAGTTTTATTGGAAGACAAAATCATTTTTGTGAGCCTCAAAGATTCATCATGCAATTCTTGAAAGGCATCTTGCAATTCATCATAAGAAGGTGGAGGTTCTAGGTTAGAAGAGGTTACCTCGGTGTCGCTTTCTCCACTTTCTTCTCCTTGAGCCATGAGACAAAGATGGGCTTCTTCATTTTCTGAATCGTCGGAAGAGCTTAAGTCATTGTCCTCCCAAGCTATATATGCTCTTCTTCCTTTCTTTTCCTTGGAGGGTCTTTTCTCAAACTTCTCCGTCTTCTTGAGATATATAGGACACTCCATTTTCATGTGCCCCGGTTTTCCACATTCGTAGCATTTTGGAGGAGTAGAGGATCCTTCTCCTTTGTGATATGCTTTCTTTTGAGGAAAGGGTGGTCTTCTTTGAAATCCCTTTTTCTTCAAGAATCTTCCGAATTTTCTCACAAGAAGACTAAGATTCTCCTCACTTAGCTCAATATTTTCAGCATCCTCTTCACCATCTTCATCATCATCTTCAAGTATGGAAGAGGTGGCCTTGAGTGCAATTCCCTTCTTCTTTTTGTCATGTTCTTCATTTTGATTGAGCCTATTTAGTTCCAGCTCATGCTCTTGAAGTTTTCGAATAGGGTGGCTAGAGACATGGTTGATAAATCTCTTGATTCCGCAATCGCCGTTACCTTGGGTTGCCAATTCTGCTTAGACATCTCAAGACTTTGTTAATAAGATCCTCATTAGGAAATGTCTTTCCCAATGAGATGAGATGATTAACAATATGAGTAAATCTCTTTTGCATATCTTGAATACTCTCACCTTGATTCATTCTAAACAATTCATATTCATGAGTAAGAGTGTTTATTTGAGATCTTTTTACCTCACTAGTACCTTCATGAGTTACTTGTAGGGTATCCCACATTTCTTTTGCGGTCTTACAATTTGACACCCTAAAGAATTCATCATACCCCAAAGATGTGGTGATGATATTCTTGGCTCTCAAATTATATTGAACCTTCTTTTTATCATCATCGGTCCAATCACTTCTAGGTGTATTAATTGTCACACCATCCTTAGTTTGTGTAGGGACAAAAGCACCATTTTCAACTGCATCCCACACATCTAAGTCAATAGCTTCAATAAAAATTTTCATCCTTTCTTTCCAATAGGCATAACCATCCCCATTGAAATAAGGAGGTCTATTTATAGAAGAACCTTCATTTGAAAAACCATTTGAAGCCATCACTTCTCTTGAAGCTGCTAAGCTCTTTATACAATAGTCTAGCTCTGATACCACTTGTTACCAAGTGGCCTCAATACTCAAGAGGGGGGGTGAATTGAGTAGTTAAAAATAAGTTCACAAATCTTTCGCAAATCGTTTGACAATCAATTTTCGTTGAAGCTATTAAATGATTAGAGATAATTGAATAGATGAGTTAAACACTTTTACTTATAAACGTAATAGCCAAGGAGACAATATCCAAGTAAAACAATGAAACAGTGCACAAAGATAAACGAGAGGAGGGTTTAGAGAAACAAACACAGTCGTTTATCCTGGTTCAATCACCACTCCACTTGTGATCTACGTCCAGTCCCCAAGCAACAACTTGAGATTTTCCACTATATCTTCAAGCTTCAATGGGTGCTTGAAAAATCACTACAACCTTGAGCACTCAACAATATGGGATACCTCACCCAAAAGCTTGAGCCTCTATTTTCCAAGGGATACCTCACCCTTACAATACTTGAGGGATACCTCACCCTCACTAATCAGAATGTATAAGATTGAAGTAGAAGAAACTCTCTCTAGAGCAAGTGTTTACAAATTGAAGCTCTAATATGCTCTCAAGGATTTTTCACGTTTTTAATCAGAAAACAGAGCAAGAAATGATTTTAAGGATTGATTCACGTTTTGAAGTATGATGATCAGTTTTTGATTCAAGGTCAACCGCAAATAAGGACCCAACTTTGGTATTTATAAGTTTCTCAATTAATAGAGCCGTTGGAGGTAGTTGGGCATGCATTTAATGCATTTAATATAGCCGTTGGACGTTGTCAGGATGCGTGTAATCGATTACATATCTCAGGTAATCGATTACATTGTTGTTCCAACGTTTTCTGAACTTTCTGGGCTCTGTGTAATCGATTACATTCTTGGTGTAATCGATTACATGGCTTCGACTTTGCTTGTAATCGATTACAATGCCCATGTAATCGATTACATGACTTCGACTTCTTTGTGTAATCGATTACAATATACATGTAATCGATTACATGACTCGTCGAACGTGTTCTTTGAGTTTCTGGGTTTTGTGTAATCGATTACATTGCCCATGTGATCGATTACATGACTTCTGACTTTGTTTGTAATCGATTACAATATCCAGGTAATCGATTACATGACTCGTCGAACGTGTTCTTTGAGTTTCTGGGTTTTGTGTAATCGATTACATTGCCCATGTGATCGATTACATGACTTCTGACTTTGTTTGTAATCGATTACAATATCCAGGTAATCGATTACATGACTCGTCGAACGTGTTCTTTGCCTTTCTGGGCTTTGTGTAATCGATTACATATATTGTGTAATCGATTACATGGCCTCTGACTTGCTTGTAATCGATTACATTGTTCATGTAATCGATTACATGCTTTCTGTTTGATGTGTAATCGATTACAAACATTATGTAATCGATTACATTAGCCTTTGAACACATTTTTCAAGTCCAATAATGCTTGTAAGTCATTTCCAACACCTCAAGATACTTGTTTAAACATAAATCCTTTTTAAGAGTGTTAGATTTAAAGTTGAAACTCAGGTTTTATTGAAAGCCATGTTTATCTTTGAAATTTCCCATTTATTTTGAAATCATATATTGAAAAACCATTTGAGAAATCTTGAGAGCATTTAACATTAATATCCTAAGTCTTATAACTAAATAAACCTTCTGTCTTCTTTCTTTGATCTTGATTTTTCCTTTTGTGCTTGATCTTCTCTTTTGCTTTTGTTATCATCAAAAACCTTTTGACATGCCTTAGAGACATAAGCATTCACACCAACATACTGTATGCGCTCGCCGGCCCAGTCGACTCGCCACGTATTGGCGCCACTAGTGAACACGATCCTAACGAACCCAATAGAATCCATTCTTAACGACATCATCAAATCGCTTAGAGATCAAACCAAGTAAAATTCAAAAGGAATCAATCGCGTCCCCTCAACAGTCTTTAACCAAGAGTTACATAGGACAAGAATAATATATACAAGAGGTGAGATATCCAACTCCATTACCAATTATGGCAGTAAGAAACATAAACGGCGTAGGATGCCCACGTAGCATTACAAGAAATATAAACAGTATCAAGAAGCAGAAATTAAACAACTTAACAATCCCAGGCAGTTATAACATCAATAGGATAGCAGTTCCAGTCATCATATAAATTAAATGCCAAGTAATATATTGACTCACTATGCACATGTACATGATATCAAAATCCTACTCCATGGAGTTAGACACAAACATCGGAGATGAACGTCCCTGAAGATCTATTCCCCCTAATTAGACAGTCTACGCCGGGCCACGAAAAGTAATAGTGGTTTGTCAGGCTGCCAGTGCATTGCAACAATGTTTACGGCCAGGGGTATACAATGTGATAGCATAATCACTAGTGAATTACCGCGCCTTGACGTCCTCATAAGGCCTATTCAAGGCCCCACTATCCTGTAAGTTCTCATTCACTCCTAGGCATAAAATGCCATAACTGTATGATGCTCAAACGCATATTCAATGAAATCAAATCACATCTGACTCAATAGTCTATCTGATGTTCCCAAGGTCTAATTCGTCGGCCCAATAGCACAATGATGCCAATGCATGTTCTCTCAGAGTATCTCAATTATACAAATTTAAGAATCATACATTTTAAAATCATAAGTCAAAATAGTCATCAACAGATTTGGGTCCCACTCATGGGTCCGATAACAAAGTCGTCATTCATAATTAATTTAGGACATACTATTGTCTCATAAAGTTTTATCATTGTTCTTCTCTTTGTCCTTAATAAGATTTATTTAATTAAATGTCTTATGATTCTCAAAGTCTCACTTACACTCTTAATTCTTGTTTCTCTAATTCAATTAGTCATTCTCTTTATTCATAATAAAACTTATTTAATTAAGTGTCTTATGATTCTCAAAGTCTCACTTACACTCTTAATTCTTGTTTCTCTAATTCAATTAGTCATTCTCTTTATTCATAATAAAACTTATTTAATTAAGTGTCTTATGATTCTCAAAGTCTCACTTTAATTTAGCATTTCTTATGAAATTCTTCTCTAGAGGAATTCTCTCATTTTGTTAAGTTCCTTACTTTAAATTTAGTCACATTTACTTAGAAAATTATTCTAAGACTTTCTAAGTTTCACACATCCTTATTCTTTTCTTAGGTTCAAAGAATCCCTTTAAGTTATCAAATTGATTTCTTTCCATTTCATTGTAAATTACTTAATCACTTGATTAATTAAATTTCAAAGTTGTAAAAAATTACATGGTTAAGCCCTATATAGTCCTAGAGGCCGTGGGCCTCTCTAAGGGTAGGAACCTCAAATTTTCATTCAATTTATTACATGTTATTCTCTTGATTAACCATGCTTCCATCTTGTTACAATTTTTCACCAAGAGCACCCTATCTTAGGATTTATGGCCGTGAGCCTCTTAAAAAAGGGCAAGGGTCATTTGCTTCCATTTCAAGTTTCCAATTTAATAAGAATCAATCCAAGATTAACAATGTATACCAATATAACCAATAAATCACATTGAGCCAAAATCAATACAAGAATCATAAAAGAAAGCACACAACCAAGAGAGTAACCCTATCATAGATTCTCTCACAACCAATATACAATACAAGTTTCCACTACCAATAGAGGTTGAAGTGAATCATCTCCCTCTTACCAAGAAAGAAAATAAGCAAAGAAACTCTCTTGAATCTTCTTGCAAAATTCGGCCTCTACCACCACCAAAACCCTAAGACATCAAACTTTCACAATAAACAAATCAAGTCATAAAAGAGAAGTTCTTGGTCACCAAGATGACCAAGAATCACGAAAATAAAGAGAGAAAATGGAAAAAGTCACAAACTTTACCTTAAAATTCTAAATCTTAGGACTTTATGGAAGAAGATGAAAATAGTGGATTTAGGTGATGGTCACAAAAGAGAAAAGGTTTAAGATGATGAGAATATGTAAGAAACAAGGTTGGTGGAGCAAGAAAATGTTTTTGGCCAAAAATGGTGGGTTTGATCGTGGAAGAGGAAGGGAAATGGAGAGGGAAGGTTGAGTTCTTTGTAGGTGATTTTAAAAATAAGAGAAAAGCTTGAATGGAGAGATGGATCCAAGAAAAATGGTTGCTTGAAAACAAGCATTAATGGTGGGGGAAGGAGTGGTGCAGCCGTGGAGAGGAGAAGAGAAAAGGAAGAGAAGAGCTTGGAAGATTAAAGAAGAGAGAGAAGGAGGAGAAAATGTTAGAGAGAGAAAGTGATAGTAGCTTTTAGGGTTTAAAATTAGAAAAGTGAAATGAGATAAAGTGAGAAGCACAATTTTGGCTCCCCAAAATGTGCCATTGTCGTGGAGTGTGTAAGAGAGTGGAGGGAAATTTTGTGTCACCAAATTAGGGTTAGCTTGGGAGTTCACAAAAGTAGATTGTGATTAGACATAAAGAGGATTGTTTTAGGATAAGATAAGGTGATATAGTAATTACATAATAAGGTGATTAGGATTTTACTACAAGTTATTATCCAATGGATAATTGTTACAGTATATAAAGTCAGTATTAATTATCCAACAGATAATAAAGCGTATCGCAAAATTTTAATTAACGGTACGTACAGAGATTTTATTTATCAGATAAAATCTCAAAAAATGTAAACTTCGTAAATTGTGTCCGACCTTGGGTTTAGTAAGATCCCCCGTCGACGCTGCCACATTTCAAAATTTACCAGCCTCGAGGAAAACATTTCGTTTTCTCGGCTCCGCTCAGCGCACACGTAAAATGAGAAATATATTAAAATATTCGACGTTTCCAGAAAAATTTACAAAAATTCTTAAAAATCACAAATATTATAAAATGACTATTTATGATGAAACAAATAATTTTCTAAGGTGTTACACTGACTCTGCTTAGTGTGCATGCAAAACGAGGAATATATTAAAATATTTAACATTTTTGAAAAAATACAGAAAATTTGTCAAAAATCACAAATATTATAAAATGACTATTTACGATGAAACAAATAATTTTTGGGATGTTACAAAAAACCAAGGAAGAAAGGAAGAGAAACCTAAGGGGGGAAGAGGAAAGGAGCAAGGGAGCCAAAGGCAAGGCTAAACTTGATCATCCACCATAACAAACCACTTGAGATAGAGGTTCTTAACCTTAAAACTCATCTTCTTTCTTCACCACCTTCATAGTTAGGTCATATAGATAGAGAAAATGGGTTTGAGAAGCAAAATCCACTTTCTTTGATTAGTTATTATTTTCTTTGGTTGAAACTAGTTAAATTTCAGCTTATTGAACGTAAGCTAGATGTTTTGTCTTTGGACAACACTAAGTGGTTCCTTGAGATGGAACCTAGTAAATGGGTTTTTGTGGGTATGGTTTGTTCCTACATCCATGCCTAAGTGAGCCATTAGGTTGTGTGAGTATTACAACGTCTTTAGAGGGAGCAAATGATGATAGAAAGCATCAAGAATCCATGCTTAAAAGGCTGGGAATTTGGTTAGAATCCAATAACACAGTGGCCATGTTCTTTTGCATCTTTTCCTGGTGCAGCTCGCAACAATAACCGATTATGCAACATGGCTAATCGGTTATTGTTGTGTGGCAGAGAGAATTATTATACAATAATCGGTTAGCCAGTGAAGCATAACCAGTTATTCTAGTATGGAAAAGACACTAGAGGAGTTTTAATTAGCTCTTAACTGATTATCCAAGGGGAATAATCAGTTATGAACCAAAAGAAAACAAAGTTTTATGCTCTTAGAGTTAAAGTGACCTTAGAAAAAGTATGTATTGGTAATTAGTGATCCAATCATTATAAGTTAAGAATGGTAAGAGCTCTAGAAGCTTTAGTTACACGTTTGTGGTTGAAAGCAAACATGTACAAGGAGAGTTACTCATTTACTTTAAATAGTTTGAGCTAATGTAGTAAGTATATGCTAGTTTTAGAGAAATGCTCTATTACCTCATTAAGTTGGGTGAAATGGAGTATTAGTAAAGAGTTGGTTTATTTATTTGTTAGAGTTGAACCATAGTACAATTATCTTAATTAAGGGAGTAAGATAAACCCTATAACCTTGCAAAGTAGTGAGTAAAGTTTTTTGTTAAGGAGGTAATTGTCCGAAGAAAGTGTCGGTACAACACTTTACTTAAGACAAAATAGTGAGTTAAGTTATTTGTCAAGTAACATGAAGAATATGATCAACCTTTATGTAAGTGTATTAAAGTGAGATAAACTTACTAACACAAGCCTTAGGATGAGTTAAGTTCTAAGTTAGGCAATGAAACAAGTTAAGCAATTTGCTAAGTATAATTGATGTTATATAGTTGTATGGACGATTGTGTAATATCAAGGTAGTTTAGATTTCTATACGTTATATAGTTGTATGAGCGATTGTATAATGTTGTTATAGTTTAAATTTATATGCAGTTTAAATTGCTTAATGTCATGAGATACATGTATATTATTGAGAATTTCTCACCCCTTTTTATGTTTCTATGATAAAAACAAGTCAAGACCCTAGCAAATGAGTAAAGTATATGAAGAAAGAGCAACAAGACTACATAGTTTTAGTTTTTGTTGTATGGACAACTCTTGTATATATTTACTTTGAGTTGTAGATTTGTTGTATATATAACACTATGCCCTTGAGGCTTTTGATGTATATATGTATGACCTACTTTTATGGTGGCTCTCCATATTTAATTGTTTAATTATATGAGATTATAATGATAGTAAGAATAGAAGTAACTGTTGTGACTTTTTTAAAAGTCTAAAAATACTCGCAAGTACACGAGTCGTACCAAAATACAGTTGAACATATACGAGGTTGATCTCACAGAAACTTAGAGTTAATTTCAAGTATTAAAAATTTTTTTTTAATCTAGTCACATCAAAGATGTAAAAATTAAATTAAATTTATAACTAAAATAAAAAATAAATTAAATGAAAACAGGTAAATAAATTTGGTTTCAACTAGATGTAAAATGATTAAGATTCGGAATCCACCAAGATTAATTTTAACGTTAACTATGTCAAATTACTATATTATACCCAAATAATTTATCTCATGAACATCTAGCAGCAAAACATGTGTTCACAGAAAATCTATTAATGATACACTAAAAATAATAATTAAGTGTATGATAATTTTTTTAAATTAATAGTAAATTATCAAATCATCAAATATATTCTTAACAAGAAATTACAATTGATATCCAACGATTTTTATTAACACTCAGATAACATAAATAAATTATAAAATATGAAAAAATATGGTGAACTTATCTAAAAATTTATTTATATAATTTGATAAAAAATAAAATCAATAAATATTAAATCCTAAAATTAAATAACAATAATTTAACATAATAATATCAAACTAATCAAAATTTCATCATCCTCTTAATATAAAAAAGTTTAAAAAAATATAAATAAATTAAAATATAATAAAATTATCTCACTAATATTCTCCATCAATAATATTCTTCTTCTTTTTTTCTTCACCGCTGCGCTGCGCCTCTGCTCGCCAATCTGTTCCGTGCGGCGCTACGTTGTGCTCTTCCATTCCAATCTATTAATTCCCTTTTGTAGTTGTGTGCAATTGTTTCACCGCCTCATTTGGTTTTTAACTTTAACGAACTGGTTTCTTTCTTTACAATATTGGGCTTCTAATTCATACCAAGCCCACTTTAGCTTTTACTTGCACTCAACTCCTTTGTGCCATCATAATTCCGAGCTTTATTTAACAATGGGACCCACAACTCTGACTTCCATCTTCAATTTTTGTCTTTGGATTTTTTCCTCCACGTGATCCAACGTCACTTCTTTCTTTTAATTTATCTCACTTTTAATTGTTGGTGTAGTCACCAATATTGGACTTCAATTATAGCTGCAGTTGTCTATTCTATGCATAACTTAAAATTTATCACAAAAATTATATTAAGGACTTCTTTTAATAAATAAATTAATAATATTACAAAGTTATTAAAATTAAATATATTAAAATATAATAATACCTATTTTATATAAAAAAATATATAAAAATTAAGTTATTATTAATAACATGATTAATGTTTTATATATTTATATATATAAGTTATATCGAAATATTCATATTATAGTGTTATAAAGCATCTCCTACTTCACACTCAAACCACGGGATGGAGATAAGAAGGCACTCCATCTCCATTTCAGACGAAGACTATGATGAGATTATCCTAGATCGTGACGGTCCGCTAGTGGTCTCTAGGATAATCTCTAATGCCGAGGTTTGACGCATTTTCGTAGACTAGGAGAGTTCGGCTAACATTATGTTCATGGAGCTATACGAGAAGTTGAATTTTTCAAATTCAGAGTTGATCCCCTATAATGGCGAGCTCACTGGTTTCATTGGTGAAAAGATAACTCTAGTAGGGTATGTTGAAACTTACCTGATCTTAGGAAGTAGCGAGCTCTTCAAGACTGTCAATGTCAAGTTTCTGGTGATGAACTGCCTTCAACATATAACATCATCTTGGGTCGTCTTGCACTGACTGTGCTTGGTGCCGTGGTGTCTACCACCCACCTGGCCATGAAATTCCTCAGCAAAAACAATGGGGTTGTCATAGTCAAAGGGGACCAGATCATGACGCGCAAGTGTTACAATGAGAACCTGAATATCAGCAGGACCCCCAAGAAAGTAGAAGCTAGTACATCTAACCTAGTTCTCGACCAAGTCAACATTCTTATGACTGAGTTGGATGTACGCAAAGAAATCTGAGGTACCAAACCCCAACTGGAGGGTGAACTACAACCGCTCCAACTTAGTGTCAAACTGGAACAAGTCACCAAGATTGGAGCAAACTTAGATGAAGATGACAGGCACCAATTGATTGAGCTTTTGGAGAAAAACAAAGACCTCTCACCTAGACGTCCTCCGACATGCTTGGGCTTCACCCCGTCTTCATCTGCCATCGCCTAACTATAAGGAAGGATACGAGGCCGGTCTCTCAGAAGAAGAGGAAAGTTAGGTCGAAAAGACAATTGGTCATTGAAGAATAGGTCAAGGAGTTGCTCAGTGCCGACTTCATCAGGGAGATAGCTTATACAACTTGGCTATTTAACGTAGTCCTGGTGAAGAAATCTAATGGGAAGTGAAGGATGTGCGTGGACTACATGGACTTGAACAAAGCATGTCCTAAGGATTCGTATCTGCTTCCCAATATAGATAAACTGGTTGACAATCCCTCCAGCTTCCATTTGTTGTCTTTCATGGACACGTACTTCGGGTATAATTAGATCCTAATGTATCCCAGAGATGAAGACAATACTACTTTTATCACTGACAGGGCAAAGCTATTGCTACAGGGTTATGCCTTTTGGACTGAAGAATGCAGGAACAACTTATAAGAGAATGATGAAGAAGGTCTTTGAGGACCAAGTGGAAAAAATGCTGGAAGTGTATATTAATGACATGATAGTGAAGACCCCACAGGCCAGATCATATATTACGGACCTTGAAGAAGTGTTTGCACAACTCTGAAAAGATAACATGAGGCTCAACTTAGAGAAATGCGCCTTCGAGGTCCAAGCAAGTAAATTCTTGGGCTTTATGTTGACTCATCGCAGGATCGAGGTGAATCCAGATAAATGTCAAGCGGTGCTTAGTATGTGCAACCCACAAACATTAAGGAAATGCAGTAGCTAACATGCCGGATTGTGATAATGCCTTTACATCTATAAATGCCTTCACACGTTTCCTTACCAAAGTTGCTCACAAATCTCTTCCCCTCTTCAAACTGCTCAAGAAAGGAAAAGATTTTGAGTGGACTCAGGAGTGTGATGATGCCTTTACATCTTCAAAGAACCTTCTGTCATCTCCCCCATACTAACAAGACCGGAACCTGGTGAGACATTGTACTTGTACTTTTCAATTCACAAAGAAGCTATAAGTTCAATACTAATCCGAGAGACAGCAGAAGGACAAAAGCTGATCTACTTCATGAGCAAGGTACTGCAAGGCCCCAAACTCCACTATAAAAAAAATAAAGAAGGTTGTCTTCGCGCTTGTCACTATGACCATAAGACTCTGACAGTACTTTTAGTACCATCCCGTGGTGGTAAGGACGGACCAACCTATATGACAGATACGACACAAGTTGAACCTAGCAAGAAGAATGATCGCTTGGTCCATTAAGCTTTCTGAGTTCAGAATCATGTATGAGCCCTGGTTAGCAATTACGGCTCAAGCGCTCTCAGACTTCTTAGCAGAACTCACATTGGACCCTGGTGACCCTGAGAGAATTTCTTGAACCATATTCATTGATGGATCCTTGAACCCCAAGGGAAGTGGTGCCGATGTGATTTTGCAAATTTCTGAAGGAGTAATAATAGAGAACTCCCTAAAGTTCGAGTTTCCCACTATGAACAATTAGGTAGAGTACGAAGTATGCATCACCGAACTGGTAATGGCCAAGGATATAAGGGAGGCTAAGATCATACTTTACAGTGACTCCCAACTTGTGGCCTCTCAGATCCAAGGTGATTATCAAGCCAATGAGCCCCTCTTTCAGATAAACTTAGCTAAAGTCTAAGAGCTCCTCAAAAAATTTTAGGCTGCCAAGATAGAGCACATTCTTAGGGAGCAAAACTCCAAGATGGACCTCCTGTCCAAACTGGCCAGCACCAAGACTCCGGGCAACAACTGCTCCATGATCCAAGATACCCTCGCTCAGCCTTACATCACGGACATAGACATTTTATAGGTGGAAGGAAAGGAGCATACTTGGCTAACCCAAATAATGGAGTACCTGTAGTCCAGAACCCGACCAGACCATCCAAAGGAAGTCTCCAAGATGGTCAGAACTGTGGTCCTGTACACTATCTACAATGGATAACTTGTACCATTGTGGATTCTCTTTACCTCTCCTCAAATGTCTCAAACCAAAAAAAACATAATATGTTTTGGTTGAGATCCGTGAGGGGAGTTTTGGACACCACTTGAGGGGTAAAGCCTTAGCTTTGAAGGCACTTAGGACTGGATACTGCTGGCCAATAGTGGAAGCTGACTCCCTCGCATATGTCTGAGTTTGTGATAAATGTCAGTGACACTCAGACCATTATTAGGCTTCTCCAGAGGAACTATGCACGACACTTATACCTTGGCTATTCTACAGATGAGGTAAAGATATTCTGAGTCTGTTCCTTTAAGCACCCGAATAATTGAAGTACTTGGTAGTGGTCGTGGATTATTTCACTAAATAGATCGAAGCAGAGCCTCTAGTCACGATTACCTCTGCTAGGATCTAGAAGTTCACTTGGCGTCACATCATCACCAGGTTTGGGGTTTTGGAGTCCATTGTGACGGACAATGGAACCCAGTTCAAAGATAAGGGTTTCAAAGAATTACTTGCTGAGCTAAAAATCAAACATCATTGCAGTTCCGTTAAGAATCCCAAGATAAATGGATAAGTTGAGGCCACCAACCAGGTTATTGTCTGAGGAATTAAAAGAAGGTTAGATGAAGCTAAGGAAAACTAGGTCGAGCAACTAGACCATGTCCTCTAGGCTTGTCAGACTACGCTTCACTCCACAATAAGTGAAACTCCCTTTAAACTCACTTATGGGTGTGAGACTATGATCCCGATGGAGATAGGGGAACCCAGTTGGTGTCATCAACAGTTCTCGCCAGACGACAACCCCAGATCGATCTGCGAAGACTTGGACCTTCTAGAAGAAACAAGGTGCGTCGCTCATATACGCGATGCCGACATCAAACAGAAGATGATAGTTCGATATAAACTTAAGGTTATTCCAAGAAAATTCAATCCAAGTGATCTAGTACTTTGGAGAGTGGAGATCGGTGGTAGGAATTCCTCCCAAGGGAGGTTAGCCCCAATTTGGGAAAGCCCCTACCAGATCGTGATCAGTACTAGTAAGGGAACTTACAGCCTAGAGTCACTAATGGGCAAGCCAATCAAAACTATTGGAATGCGGACAAACTCAGAAAGTACTATAGCTAAATGTCTTTTAAGGCCTAGTCTCCTACTTTACTTTATGTTTGATCTGCCACAGTTTTTGTGGGTATATGTTGTATGGACTTTGGTCCTTTATTCAATCAATAAAATGAGAAAATAATTTTATACATCTACTTGCACTCTCTCTAAAGTCTCAAAGACCCTCAAGCCAAACCCTTCCTTGAGAATGTCCATAGAGCTCGATCCTTATGGGATCCGAGATTTCTTTTTAACTTTAAAGACCTTTAAGTCAGACCCTGCCTTGAGAATGTCCACAGAGCCCGCTCTTTATGGGACCCAGGGTTTCTTAAATTCCAGGTTAAGAGGAATAATCCATAAAACCCATTTGTGTGTTTATGTTGCAAGTTGTGGGCCCATACCCAAATCCTCAACACTTGACCATAATAATTCTATGGTTATGAAATTAATTGGCAACACAGGTTACGTCATCTGTAGTTCGCCATTATGTACTTTTCGCGGATGTTTTATGTTAAATTGGTTTTGAATTTGAAAATTCCTAAGTGTTAGGTGATTTTCTTAACTAGACTGTTAGCACTAAAGACCTTGATTATGGATCACATTTTATTTTGCCTAAGTCTTCAAAGGAATTCCAAGTGCTCAAAATTTGGGCGTTGGAAGCAAGACTAAGTTTTTATGCGATTTCAATTCTCCTAAGTCCCTAAATGGCTACCAAATGCACATTAATGATGGGCGTTGGACCCAATATGGACTATGGAAAAAAGAAAAAGGAAATAAACATAAGGATGAACTAAAGACATGTAATTACATCCTGATAACCGGGGAAATTGTCTTTACAAAAATAAAATGCCTCACACAATGGGCAAGAGAAAGCAATAAAGGGTAAGAAAACCAAGCTAAACTTTGACATCACTGCCCTCCGAGCTTCGGTGATCTGCACCTATTGCACCACCATATTCTTCGGCAGAAGCTACATGGTCGTCGGTAGTGGAAAAGACCCCAGTGGAAGCTTGATTGGCCTGTTGAATTTCCTGAGCTAATACCAGGCAGCCGTTGAAAATCAACTTCTGGGAATCCAATCCACCCAAGGCTAGGGCGACCCCGGGGGTTAAAGAAATGGACTTGGGCAATTGTGTTCTGGAATTGCTCACTGCTTATGTTCGTGTAGATCGTCTCTAGCTCCGTATTATCTTTTTCCAGTTATGCCACCTTAGTTCGGAGATCTTGGATCTCAACTTGGAGGCTACTGATAAAGTTTTCAGAACTGGCCCTCTCCCTCTTGAGCTTGGACTTTGAGTCCACCAATTTCTTCTTCAGTTTATAGACCTTTGATGTAGCATCCTCCTGGGCCTTTTTGGCTTATTCCTTGGCCTTAAGAGCCAAGTTAAGTTGCTGAGCTCCTTCCACCTCGACCACCCTCAGCCTTTCGGCCAATCCCCTCTTATACTCCCCCAAGGTCCTTTCAAGGCAATGAGCTTCACAAGCTACTTGGAATATGAAGGTCAGAAACCTCGACAAATTCTCAAGTGGGCTCCTCCGAGTAATGTGTTTCACTACCTTATCATCTAGAAATTGCCAGTCATTGAACGATCTAGGCTCTATGTACTCCTTAAACAGGGAAATCAAACCTTCTTATTCTTCATCTACCTTCGTGACCACCCTTTTTCCACAATTCGTCGACCTACTACCTTCGACAACCTTTCTATTCCTCCTCTAAAGGGGATGTGTAGGAGATTCCAGCTGATTCGAAGCCGCCTCAATAACAGGATCCCGGGCGACGGGAGCCATAGCAATGTGTACAAGAGTATTAGAAGGTTTGACCCCTCCTTTCCTCGCCTTAAAAGCTTGAAGGGCCAAAAGAGATGATCTGGATGCCATATTTTTTGCAAAATAAGAAAAGCACAAGTTAAAAATGACTGGGAAAGAAATGCCAAAAACAAAAAGCAAGGGTGGAATACGGCCTATGCTCTACCTAATATATCCTCAAGAGTTTTGTCATCAGCGTCGTCCAGAACATCCGAACATGAAATGCGCCTGAATTCCTCCGCCCACGTGCTGATGAAATCTGCACACTCGATGTCATCCCAACCGAGTTCAAACTTCTCCATCTCAATCGTCTCGATGGGAGTGTCCCATGCAACACCCTCCTTAGGATGTCATATTTATACATCAAAACATCTTTAACTTATTAAAACGCAAAAAAAAGTTTAATCTTTGGAAAATACAGATTAGGGTTTTTTTTTTTCAAAAGCATATACTTAAACGAAACATAAACAACATAGGAGATAACTTACTAAATATTACACACCAAAAAGAATAATACATCAGTGGCATGGATCACAGTCCACCCAAAATTTATAAAGTTTATACACAAAAGACGTAAGCAACTGCTTAACAAGACATGACTAGCCCAAGTCTAAATGCCTAGGAAGTGGGATCTCCCCTTGGACCCTCCATTGGATCTTCCTCTGAATCCTCCGTTGGATACTCCTCCTCAAACTCTTCCCCAGTCAGATCCCTTAGCTGGGGCAAAAGTTCGCGGACAGGTGTCTTAGTAGATGACACCATAGGGTCTGAGTCCTTCCTTGGGGTGTAATGTAAATCACCCCACAACTCCCTAATAGGCATGAAGAACTCTAGACGCACAAAAACACTAAGAGAAAAGAAAGAAACCCTATCACGGGTCCTACGAATAGACAAAGTCACGTCTCCTACATATCTAATCTATTCAATGCCCCGGTCGATACGCCATGCGTTTGCACCTCCGTGGAATTGAACTCTAGCAAAACCAATAGAATCTCTACTAGCAGCCATCCCAAAAGCAAAACAACGAAAAATTGCAAATCAACTTTTTCTTCTCTTAGTCTTTATCAATAGGAACACATAAAATAGAAAATAGACAAAATAATAATACAAAGAGGTGAGATTTTCTACATCATTACCAGTATGGTAGTAAGAGATAACAATCATAAAGTACAAAAATAATAATTATAGTCATAAAATTTCTTAGCTGGTATTACAATAATATATTAATAGACGATTCCACAGTTTAACAGCAGGTAATTCCACAATATAAATGTATCACAATAAAATGCTCAATGTCTATGTGAATGCACAATAGACTGACATCTACTCCGCGGAGTTCAAACCAACATCGGAGAGAATGATCAGGGAGTCAGTGTCTGTATATCGTTAGCCTCAAATCATGTGCTTCTCAATATAATCAGTATGCGCAACATGGCTATACAAGACACTCTCAACTGGATCAGGAATAGGACCGTGCTTGGTCGAGATCGTCGGTGCGTTGCACAGTCACCACAGCCTAGTGGAGCTACCAACTGGCCACATGTGGGATACCCGTGTCCCGACGCCTCCAAGTTCAACAAGTGAATTACACTATGCAATTTGCACCCGCACAAAAGTGTAATTCATCTCCTAGACATACAGCCTTGACAACAAGTCCTTCCAACTTTCACAATGCATGATCGCATGATAAAGATGAAACAATATTCATAACCAGCATAAGTTCCACCAAGAGGAGCCACAATAGGGTGTAAGTCAATCACTGACATTCCCAGGTCCAGTACGTCGGCCCGATAGCACAATGCTATTACGTTTAGTCACAAGGCGCTTCTATTGCGCAACTTCAAGAATCATTATTCTCAAATTTTATGGATCATTCTCACAAACCTTTTTGACATATAAAGCTATTATTTCACTTTTAGGCTTTACTTTGACACTTTCAAGGGTAAATGTAGAAATTAACTCTAATCATCAAACTCCTTTAGCTAAGTTCCTCTAGTAATACTTCCTCATGTTTTTCATGAAAAACCTAAAAATAAATCACATTGTCTTAACCTCACAAATTCTTTTCCTTTTTCCCTAAGCTTTAAAAGTACCTTAAGTTTTCATTATTTCTCTCTCAAGCTTTTTTTTTTCCTCTCAAGGCTGAAATCCCTCTTTATTAAATGACTAACATTGTTTCTTCACTCCTTCATCATGGTAAATCCCTAATTGAATTCCTTTTTCACCAAAGCCTTTAAGTTCTAAATCAACACAAAATTTTGTCTTGGATACCTTATCTAAGGTCTCTTGGCCGTGAGCACTAAGGGCCTTGGGTCCCAAAATTTTCATCATCCACAATAAGATTTCAATCCAACAACATATATATCAATCATCAAAGCTTTCTATTCTACCAAGATCATGTACAATATCAAGCCATAAATCATATAAGGCAAAAATTGTGAACCCACCAAAAATCAATACAATCAAGTGAACAACTCACATATGGATTCTTCACTTTCAATACAATAAAACGTCCCTCACCACCATGAAATGTTGATGAGAGTAATCTTCCTCTTACCTTAGAGGATGTCCAAACACCTCTTGAATATCTTCTTGAAACAAACTTCTTCTTCCAAGAGCCTCTTGAAAATGAAAATATATACCAAAAGATCAACATCAAAGGCTTGGAATAGAATGACCATGGATCAAAATCATGCTTTTAGAAAGAAGAAAAGAAAAAAGAATAAAAATGGAGAAATTTTACCTTAGAAGTCTTCAAGCCCTAACTTGAAGAAATACTTGGAAAAAGATGAACAAGTCAAGATCTTCTCACCAATGCGTCTTAGAAAGGGATTTAGATTCAAGGAATGTAGATGGCAAAAGTTAAAGAAGATAAGAGGGTGGATTTTGGGAGGGTGGCCGTGAGCCTTAGGGAGAGAAAGTGAAAGAAGAAAATAAAAGAAAAGTGTGTATAGCTTTTTGATTCTTGAAAAATGAATAGGAAATGATGAAATGAGTTTTGCGAGGCTTCCACTAGAAGCCTCTTTTCCCCCCTCATGGCTGTGCACCTCTCCTTGGGAAGGTGTCCAAGGCTTCTCCAACAAGCCTCACAAAGTTTCCTTGAGAAGATAAAGATGATTAGATAGAAATAATCTACTAGATATTTACTACAATTATTATCCAATGGACAACAGTTACAGTTCACGAAGCCGGTATTTATTATCCAATAGATAATAGAGCGTACCCAAATTTTATCTATCAGATAAAATCTATGACAATGAAAACTTCAAAAATTATCTCCGATTTTGGGTTTAGTAAGATCCCCCGACCCCGGTTCAATAGTCCAAAATTTTCTAAAAATAATATTAAAATAATTCATATAAGTCAAATAATTAATAAAAATTCACAAAAATTATAAAAACTCACAGCATCACAGAAATCATAGATAAACCAGAAACAAAGGAAAATTAGGGTGTTACATCCCAGGCCAGTGTGGTCTAGTACAAGTGGAACACCGGGGTCCCATCATTCTTCTCGAAGAATAGACGGACCCCGGGTACCCCCATCAGTTTAAAGAACCTAATCTTATAGTTCTTAAAGCTATCCTAGAAGACATCGAAGACTTTCCATCTGCCTCTTAAATGGAGTGTGATCCAATTCTTTTGTGCTACCCTTTCTCCTTGGGGGGACCATCAATTGAAGAAATAGAAGAATGCCTTCTTTGTATACCATAGTTTGACCATTTCACAAAACCTTTCAAAGGTAAGGATGAAACCTCAGCTGTTGGGGTAAAGCTAGGATGGAACCACATTTAGAGTACGGAGGACGGCAATTTGGAAGTTGGTGATTGGAAGCCAGAGCCCTAGTCGGAGGAAGAGGTCAACATACAAAAGCATGAAGTGTTTGCCCTCTGTTCGGGCTGTACACACTCTCCCATCCTCCCTCAGAGCCAGGATCTGGTACTCGTCGTCTAGCGTCCCACCTTCTGTTAGTTTTAGGTAGCTCGCAAGGTCCTTGGCATATTTCGTAGTCCGATGTATGGACATGATCCCCCGAATATCGTCTCCCACCCAAGGATACGTGTTTTGCTTAAGGGCATATACTATGGGCTTTCTCTAATCGGTCTCCTTAGTCGCGCTATGCGTCTCTACTCCGTGAAATCCTTGGAAACACCCACAAAGGCTGGTAAGGTGCAATCAAAATTGATCTAATTTATAAATCTAGACAAGAAAGAGGATGAACTATGGGGAGAAAGATTGTCTACATCTGCATCCACCCTCCATCTCTAGCAACCTAGATACTGGCCTCCATGCCCTTAAAGGCCTATATGCCTAAGTCGGGCTCCTCCACCATTCACGGCGCAGCGGAGGGGGTGCTCCACAGAGTGACACCACCGATCAGACCCAGAAATGCTGGTATCCCTATTCTTTTTGATAGAAAAAGAGAGGAAATACCCCCAAAACCAATAAGAGAGAAACTCTTTATCCTAGGACAATGCTAAAAACAACAAAAACAAAAGGTAAAAGGAGACATACCTTGAAGAAATGGAGAAAAATTGGTGACTAGAAGAAGCTAAACCGCTAGAAACTCCTAAAAATCGTTGCCAACCATTCAAAACTGCACTGCCATGAAAAGTTGTCAAAAATCGTCTCAGGTCACCAGACATTGGAGAAAAACAGTAAAAGTGTGGATGAGGTGCCTTTAGCCCCTATTTATAGAAGCAAGACGATTGGGGAGCAATTCTATCCAAACACTTTAGATTTCAAAAACCCCTTATTATGGCGGGCGGAACCCTAACAACGGCTCCCAGGCAAAACGCGCCACGTGGACAATATAGTTGTCACAACAGTTGAGGTGATAGTTTGCTCAAAAATCCAAACGTCATGCAAGCCTCGCTGGTTTGAGCACGAATTTTTTCTATAGACCTCGGCTACACCATGGAATGTCCACCTATGGTTACCTAACGAATGGACCTTTGCTGGACTACGATGCATCCATGAATGTCAAATGACTTAGTTGTTAACACCTCAAAATTAAAGCTCTTAACCCTTTGGGGGCAGCACGGATTACGAATTTAAGTAAAGTGTGGATCCCGTCACCCGGGGGCATTAAGACTTACCTTGATACTTAGCTATATTAGCTAAGCACTAAGCTAGGGGCAACACAACCAAATTAAGTATATTTTTACAATAACGAGCATTGGACTCATCTCGGTGAAGGGAACAAAATGAAAAGTAGAACATTCAAAGAAGCAAAAGAAAACTTTTTATTCACATTCCATGCATCGTCAACTCTCCTAATACAAGAATGTCCACTGGAGAAAATCGAAAAGGAAGCCAGATAAGACAGTGATGATGGTGATGATCACTGACCATGACCACCTCCATGGTTTTTCCAGAAACCAGCACCCATCTTTTCCCTGTTAGGCAACATCAGTAGAATGTTTCACTCCAATAGCTTGTTCCACCCTAACAAGAGTAGGCTTCACAATCCTGCATATCTAGCTGCACACCAAGGTGAAACCAAGGTATAACATCTCAAAAATTATTTGTTTCATAATTAATAATCATTTTCTAATATTTGTGATTTTTGAAATTTTTTTTAGATTTTTTCAGAAACGTCGAATATTTTAATATATTTTTCATTTTACGTGCACACTGAGCAAAGTCAATGTAACACCCCAGAAATTGTTTGTTCGTGATAAATAGGCATTTTCTAATATTTGTGATTTTTTTGAATTTTTTGAATTTTTATGAATTTTTCCAGAACTATCGATTATTTTAATATATTTCTCGTTTTACGTACACAATGAGTGAAGCCAGAAAAATAAAATATTTTCTCCGAGGCTGGTAAACTTTGGACTATGAAAACGTCGACGGGGGATCTTACTAAACCCGAGGTCGGACACAGTTTACGAAGTTTATATTTTTTGAGATTTTATCTAATAAATAAAATTGCTGTACCATAAAATTATTCGATGAATAATAAATACTATTTCTATTAAATGTAACTTTTGTTCACTAGATAATAACTTTAGTAGAGTGTTAATCATCTTTTATAGAGTGTTTACTTTAGGAGACAACATTACTTCTCACTTTATCGAGAAGCGCACAAAGCTTCTTAAGGAAGCTACATACTCTCTCTCTTCTCCCCACACCACACAGCCATAAGGCCTTTTTGGAGCCAAAAAAATGTGCTTTCACTTAATTAAGTTTCTATTCTAATTTCAAAAATCAAAAGCCATCATCATTTTCTACTATCAACTTCTCTCTCTACACTCATTATTATCTCATTTTCTCCTCTTTCTCTCTACCACCCACACAGCCTCACTCCCTCTCTATGCCTCCTTGATCACAAAAAAAATTCAAGCAACCACATTTCCTTAATCTCCACTACATTCTAAACACTTTTCTAGTTGAAGATTTCTTGAAAAACTTCCATCTTCATCATCTTCTTCAAGTTTCAAGTTTGAGGCTTTTAGGTACTATTCTTGATTTCTCATCTTCCTTTCTTCATTTTTGTTATGATGGTCATCTTTATGACCATTTGTTTTCTCTTTTTCAAGCATTGGTGTTGATTGGTTGAAGTTGAAATTTTTAGGGTTTTGAAGGAGTGAAACCGAATTCATTAAGGAGCTACAAAGGAGACTCCTTTTCTTATTTTCTATTGGATAAAAGGGAGATGATCCTCTTTAACCTTTCTTGGTAGTGAGAGACTTATTTTTGTGTTGGTTGTGAGAAACCTTTGTTAGGATTACTATCTTTGATGTTTGATTTTTATGCTTATGTGTTGATTTTATCTTGTTTGATATGTTTGGTTGATTGTATATGTATATTGGTGACCTTAGTTTGATTGGAAGTATGAAATGGAGATAAAAGTCCCTTGTTTTCCTTATGGAGGCTCACGAACATGACCCTCTAACGAAGTGATCATGATTAAAATTTTGTAACTAAGATGGAAACATAATTAATCAAGTGAATAAAATGTAATGAAGTTAAGAAAAATTTTAGGGTTACTACCCTTGGGAGGCCACGGCCTCTAGGCTATTTTGGGTCCAAAAGATGTAATTTTTAGGTAACTTTGGAAATTCAATAATCAAGTAATAAGTAGTCAATAAGGTGATGGAGAGAAATTTAATTGATAACCCAAGAGTGAATCTTTTGACCTAACTAAAGAACAAGAGTGTGAGACTTGGGAAAACCTTAGAATAATTCTCTAAGTGAGTTTGAATAAACCTAAAGTAAGGAACTTAACAATCAAGAGAATTCCTCTAGAGAAGAATTTCATAAGAAATACTAATTTGAAGTGAAACTTAATTAATTGGATAATTAGGAATTAATTAGGGATCCATAAAATGGAGAGAACTAAGAATGAAGTTCTATCCAAAAACTTAGAATAATTTTTAAATAAAGTAAGACCATGAGTGTAAGTAAGAATGTTGAATAATTCAATTTAAATCATTCTAAGGGAATTAGGTTTAAAACTTAGTGATGGACTTATTTAATTAAAATAATAATGATTAAATGAATAATGTGAGAGAATTCCTTTAAAAGAGAAACTTATTAAGAAGAATGTAGAAATTTAGGCATAATTCCATAATGAACCCAAAATGTGTAATGTCTTATTTGAAGACTTGATGATGCTTATCTTGGCCAAATTGTGGCATGTTATGGAAAGTATATTATTGTTGAATATACATGATATATGCATTAAGTCATCATGCATTGTGAAAGTCTGATGGACTGTTGTTAAGGCCATGATGCCTAGGAGATTGAACACACCTTAGTGCGGGTGCGACTAGACTAGTGTAGGTCATAATGTTGACCTTGGGGGCGTCGGGGTGTGGGTACCTCGCAATGGACAGTTGGTAGCTCTTCTGTCCGTGGGGCAGACCGATACAAACGCACCGATGATCCAGATCGAGACACTGTCCTATATCACAATCTAGTGAAGAATGTCTTGTACAATACCTTGATGCGCACATGGATAAATTGATGATTTTAGCACTTTGGCCGCGGCAGCCGAGTTATAGACATGTCTCCTGATCTTTCTCTCCGAATTTTTGTGTCTAGCTCCATGGAGTAGGATTTTGGTATCGTATACATGTGCATAGTGAGTCTATACATTATCTGGCATTTAATTCATATGATGAATGAAATTATTATATTATTGATGTTATAACTGCCTGAGTTTATTGAGCTATTTAATGGTTATTTCTTGATACTGTTTATTATTTTGTAATGCTATATGGGCGTCCTACACCGTTTTGTTTCTTTACTCCCATAATTGGTAATGAATGTAGGATGTCTCACCTCTTTCCTGTATTTATACTATTTCTATCTATATTTATGTTTCTCCGAAGACGTCGGCGAGGAAGGGAAAGTACATGAGTTCCCAGGTTTTTAGCCTGACTTCGACTAGTACCTGTTCTGATCATGACGACCTATCCACAAGACTTTTTAGGATATGTGTGACTGAATTTCCTCGGAGGTCCGGATTGCTGGCATATCAACTTGGCTTCGGATCGCTGTGTTTATCTGGGAGACGTGACAGTGTCGCTAGCTTGGGTATGATCCGCCTATCTTTACCTGTAGTGTTCGTCTGCATTTAGAATTTTATCTGCCTATTAGGGATATGTGGGGTGAACGTTATTACTCCCCACAGGAGGATTCTTTTCTTTCTACTTCCTGAGTCCCGGTGCGTAATTCGGTGGCTCTGATGAGGGTTTTCTCCGATGAAGAAGACCCTGAGGAGGATCCTGACACGGCTCCTTCTCTTTCTTCTTAGGGGCTGATATTGTTGATAGCTACTGATGGCTATCTGTGTTCTTTTTGGGGCATGATAATTTATCTCTTTTGGTGGGCTGTAAATGTATAATCTTTTGAGGCATGCATAGTTTTGCTTTGTGTATATCAGGTATTATAACTAAACAAGTTTGATATGATTATATATATGTGTGTGTGTATGTGTGTGTATGTGTGTGTGTGTGTATGTGTGTATAGGCATGTTGTTTAAATGTATGGTTTACTTTTATTTTACTCTTTGCAGTAACTATGTCTCATCACTATATTTTATTATTTATAAAAAAAATCATTAATTTAATTATATGATCACAACTAAATAGACTTTCTAATTTATAATGAACCGGGTCTTGATTTATTATTTATTTTCCACATTGCTTATTTTTGATATGATGTTCCCTCTCAAAAAGGGGTGTTACACAAGGCACTTGGGTAGTACCTTTGGTTGTAGTCAGGAGGGTGGAGGAGTGAAAGCAGTAAGCCTCCATGCATCACAGGAACTACAGTAGAAATGATGAATCTTCTCGGCATGCACAAAAAGGTTACACCCTCCGACGTACGTCTGGAAAGAAAGGCTTCTGCCGCCTTGATGCATATTGACCAACTTGTGTAGGGTAGCTATTTGGTTCTCACCGAACCATTACACTTGGTAAGAAAGACCTCTATTAGAGGAATATGTTTGGGAAAAGGAAACACCTTCAATAATTTGGGGAGTAAATGAAAGAAGATTTTAGAGAGAAACATGGCTCTCAACAAATGAAAAACCCATTGCAAGCATCCCTTATTTATAGAGAGAATAAATCATTCTAATTTGCTCCTGAGAAAGCGAATTGGTTGAGCGATCGAGGCTATGTTTTAATGCTCCTCATCTTGTAACTGGCCATGAAAGTAACAGGAAATTGAGAAACAGAGTAAAAATGCTATTCGCTTTGAAGAGATTTTTAATTCTCAGTAAATTCAAACTAGCGGTTCCTAAGCAAGCACAGGTTGTTACAAACCGCAGAGTAAAAACTACAAAAAAGGACATCAAAGACCTCCTGAACTATAGATGGGGGCAACATATGACATACCTCGGATGGTGGAATGACGACGTAAGTTAAGCGATTCAACTTGGATCCCGGCCTTACTCGTTAACCTGAGGCATACTATGATGCATTATGGACCTCGGCCCTTTGGAAATAAGCATCATGAGATTCGACATTAACACTGACTTGGATCCCTTTATCCATTGCGTATTGGTACTCTTATCAAACTCAAGTACATTAACACTTAGTTGTCCCATCTAAGCACCAAAGTGGGGACAACTATTTTGGACTGTAATCTAGGATCTTATCCTAAGGGTCGACCTAACACGCATCCGGTCGGAGTTTGTCATTGACACCCTAATAGGAATTCACTTGGCGCACGGTTGAGATCCCGGTACTATGCATGACGGACCACGATATTGGGTAGCAACAACAACAGTGTGAGATTTACGCAATAGATAAATCCTATGATTATTTGTAACTATCAATCATGATCTTGCGAAATAATAACACTCATAACTGTCTGTGACTGCTCATAACTGCAGTATCAACATTCTGATCTTGTAGGGATCCCTTGCAATAATTAAAAAAATGTATCTCCCTATTCTAACTTTATAAATATCAGGTTCAATCACCTTCAATTAGTATCTATTGCTTTTTAGTTTAAACCCTAATTGTACATAGCCTAACTTGAGCATTAAGTCCTTTTGTAAATACCAACCACCCCATTTCAACACGTTCTACTGTTGCGCAAGGAGGAAAATATCAAAATGTGCCTATCCAAGTACATGTTAGTATCCACTACTGAGCACTTATTATTATGTGGTGACCTTCTTCTATTCCCTTAACTTGACCTAATTAGAGTTTACTATATCTAACATAAGAATCACCACCTATCTTAGAGACGTTCACCACATCCTATGGATATTAAAAGTAGATGTCAAAGGTGAGTGTAAAAAAACATTATTAGGCCCTAATAGGGTCTTATACCTAAAAATAATTCCTAACATTCTTATATAAGAAAGAATCTATTCAATTTTCTTCGTAGCTCATTGCAAAATGATTCAATAAGTATTTTCAGTTACATAATTTAGATTTTAAGCTATGCAAATAAATTTACTTATGTCAGAGGCTCGAGGTATATATGGCATAGTGTGATTTTGTTCTTCTTCATAATCACTTTAGTACTCCTTCATGTCTCACTATTATCGTAATACCATTCTAATTACTAATTATTATTTAGTAGGGAAATGATTTTTATACACCATTTTTTCCACATATTTTATTACACTTATTTATTTAAAAAAAATGAAAAAATATTGAGAAACATATTTGTCTTACTTTATTACAAAAATTGTGTAAGAAAAATAATATACAAATAACATTGTTGCCTAATATTATTTAAATTGATATATGGTTAAAATTATATATTGGGCATTTCGATGATCATTGCACCTAAAAGTCAGATATTATGCTTTATTTTTCTAAAAGAAAATGACTTTAACAATAAATTATTAAATTTAAAATGTTTATTATTTTCCTGTTTTGAAAATGTATGAATGTCCTTCTGTACAGTGTATGTATCACATACTTTTTTAGACCAAAAATGTTTATTTCCTTATATATATATATATATATATATATATATATATATATATATATATATATATATATATAAAATTACATATTAAAAAATATTAAAATCTTGTACATGCATGTTATAACATTTAAAGATCATGACATAACATAAGTCTTAGCGAGAATTATACTTACAAATGACTTATTAATGAATGATCATTGACAAAAATATGACTTATTAATGAATGATCATTATATGAAATCAAACTTAAGATATTTTTGTCCATAATATCTCATCCTATTAGTTAAGCCAACCTTACATATTAAAAATATTAAAATTTTGCCATGTGTTATATCTTGCAGAGAAATTCTTGCATACTTATTAATCCCACATAGGTACCACCGAGCGTGTAGATCAACTGGTAGGGGGTTGTTCTAGTTTAACTAAGGATCTCGGGTTTGAGTCTTGAGTATGCAGCTATGTAAAAACTCGATTGGAAGAGTTTTGCCGCTTTACGGGGTCCTGTCCGACTCGAGAGATTAGTCTTTCATCTTTAGGTGGGGGGAAACTCTGGGAAACCAAAAATCCCACATAGATAGGTTTTACTAGCTAGAGCACATATCTCTACTTTCATATATTTTATGTTATTATATTTGTTGTTTGGAATTGGTTCCTCTAAACTAAATTTGTCTTTAAAGTAAATAAATAAAAGTGTATTTACTCGTAATTTAATAAAGTGTATTGTGATTTTAACCTACTAAATGATTTAAGGGTAAATACTGATTTACTTATTCACTTTATAAACAAATTCATTTTAAAATTTTTTTTTCTTGTTATTCTTGTTTTACACTCCTAATTAAGATTGACTTATCAAGTCTATATTTGAAGGTCTTAACTTCTAGGTATTGGCATAAAGCTTATGTGTGCATATTTGCTCGCACATGAAGTATGTAGTAGTTTTAGAGTGTAAATGCACAAAAAATAAAAAAAAAACCAGATATAATTACATAATAAAAACTATGTAAATATATGGTGATGTACATGTAAGTATATGTTGTGATTGACTATGTGACTTTGAAGAATGACTTTTGATGATAACAAACATGAAGATGATGGGAAGACCAAGTCCAAAGATTTCAAGAATAGCTTTAGGACTTAGAATCTTTTTGGATATCTCATTATTTTGGAAGAAAAGATAAAAATGTTTTTGAAAATTAATTAAAAGGTTTGGTGTTTTGGATAACAATTTGGGAAGTTTTTAAAAGAGTTTTAAAATGTTTTTCAGTAGGATTATTCAAATAAAATCCCTTTTATTCGAATAAACCAAGTTAATCAGAATCTGTTTTTATCAGAAGTTATTTGAATAACCCTAAATTTATTCAAATAATGTTTTTCAAAATTTCCTGCGCGCCTCTGCTTTAAAAGGAGTTATTTGAATAGACCATTGGCTATTCAAATAAAGGCTTTTCAGAATGGTCTTTTTCTAAATGAGCTATTCAAATAACTCATGTGTTATTTGAATAGACCTATTTCATAAAAAAACTCCTTATAACAGAGTTATTCAAATAACCCTCAGGCTATTCGAATAACATATATAAGAATTGGTTTTCACGTGGCTTTTTAAAATGTGTTATTCGAATAACACAATGGTTATTCGAATAAACACAAGATTCTGTTTTAGAAAGAAACAATCACATTTGTATTTATTATGTGATTTAATTGCACCCAACAACTATTTTCTTCAGAGTTCTATAAATAATGACCTTAGGTCATCTTTGAAAGCACCCCCAACTATCTGAATCAAACTTTGCTTGCTTTAAAATGTATTTTATATTTTTGCATATTTTCTGTGCTCTTTTTCGCCAAAATTTTGAGATATCCTTAAAGGACTTCTTAGTGCTTCAACTTGTGATATTTACTCTTTTGAGAGTTTCTCTTCTTCTATATTCTGATTTATTGTAAAGAGGGTGAGGTATCCCTCAAAGGTTTTGTAAGGGTGAGGTATCCTTGAAAGTTGAGGTTTTAGCATAAGGGTAAAGTTTCCTTGCGTGTGTAAAGTGCTCCAGTTTGTAATAGTAGCAAGCATCTGTTCAAGCTTGCATTGGTAGTGAAAAATATCGAATAGTTTTTCGAGGACTGGACGTAGGCCACAAGTGGTTGGTGGTCGAACTAGGATAAATATTATGCTTGCTCTACTCATCTTTATTTCTTTTATTTTATGTAATTTATTTATTATTTTCATTTGCTCTTTTTCTATTCTTAAGGCTTTTTATCCCTTTTTTTATTCACTTCATTTCAAAATAGCTTCAACGAAATTTGTTTTATAAGCGTTTTTGAAAAGTTTTTATATACTCAATTCACCCCTCATCTTTAGTACTGGAAGTCACTTGGTAATAAGTGGTATCAGAGATAGACTCTTGTATAAAGAGCTTAGCATCTTCAAGAGAACATGGCTTCTTCAAATGGTTTTTCAGAAGGATCTTTCTTAATCGATCACCTTTTTTCAATGGGGATGGTTATGCATATTAGATGGAAAGAATGAAAATTTTTATCAAAGCTATTGATCTAGATGTGTGGGATGCTGTTGAAAATGGCACTTTTGCTCCCACGCATGAGGTTGGTGATGTAAAGGTTGAAACATCAAGAAATGAATGATCTGATGAAGATAACAAAAAAGTTCAACATAATTTAAGAGCCAAAAACATCATTACAACTGCTTTGGGGTATGATGAATTTTTCAGAATTTTAAACTGTAAAATTGCTAAAGAAATGTGGGATAATTTGCAAGTTACCCATGAGGGTACTAGTGAAGTAAAGAGGTCGAGAATCAATTCTCTAACTTATGAGTATAAATTATTTAGAATGAATCAATGAGAAAACATTCAAGAAATGTAAAAGAGGTATTATAAATCATCTTGCAACACTAGGAAAGAGTTTTTCTAACGAATATCTTATTAATAAAGTTTTGAGATGTCTGAGTAGGATTTGGTAACCCAAGGTAACAGCTATATCAGAATCAAGAGATTTGTCAATAATGACCCTAGCTACCCTCTTTGGGACACTTTATGAGCATGAATTGGATCTAAATAGGCTAAGTCAAAGTGAAGAGCATGATAAGAAGAGAAAGGTAACAACACTCAAAGCCACCTCCTCTGCGATCGATGATGATAATGAAGAAGATGGAGAAGGCATAGAGAGCCATAAGCAAAATGAAGAAAATCTTAGCCTTCTGGTAAGAAAGTTTGGAAAATTTCTCAGGAAAAAGAGAACTCAAAGAAGACCGTATTTCTCTCCAAAGAAAACCCATCGCAAAGGGGAAGGAACATCTTCAACCCCAATATGCTACGAGTGTGAAAAACTGAGACACATGAAGATAGAGTGCCTAATTTACTAAAAGAAGATGAAGAAATTTGAGAAGAAACCCTTCAAGGAAAGAAAAGGAAGAAAAACTGACATAGTATGGGATGACAATGATATGGACTTAACTGATAGCTCAGATAACAAGGAAGCTCATCTATGTCTTATGGACAAAGGAGAAAAAGAACAAGAAAGTGACACTGAAGTGTGCTTGAAGGTCAGGAGCTCAAATTGGTACCTCGATAGTGGATGCTCCAAGCACATGATTGGAGAAAACTCCAAATTCTAATTCCTTGTTCCCAAGATTCACGGATACGTAATATATGGAGATAACAACAAAGGAAAGATTCTTAGAGTTGGCAAAGTCGCTAAAAGTCCTAATTCTTCTATTGATAATGTATTACTTGTTGAAGGACTTAAACACAATTTGTTTAGTATTAGTCAATTATGTGATAAAGGAAATAGAGTAATATTCAATTCAAATTGTTGCATAATTGAAGATATAAATGATAAGCATGTTAAGTTCATTAGTCATAGAGTTAACAATATTTATATGATTAGCCTTGATAACATATCTTCAAATGATGTGAAATACTTCTTAAGTAAGAAAGATGATTCATGGTTATGGCATATGAGAATTGCACACATTCACATGAATCACTTAAAAAAGTTAGTCTCTAAAGAGTTAGTAATTAGACTACCCAAACTAAATTTTATAAAATATAAATTATGTGATGTATGACAAAGGAAAAATAATAAAGATCTCTTTTATAGCAAAAAATATTATTTCAACTTCTAGACCTTTACAACTTTTGCACATGGATCTTTTTGGACCACCTAGAACTATGATCTTTGGTGAAAATTACTATGCATTAGTGATTGTGGATGATTTTTCTAGATTCACATGGACTTTATTCCTTTCCCACAAAAATGATACATTTCTAACTTTTAAGAAACTTGCCAAAGTTATCCAAAATAAAAAATATTTTTCTATTACATCCATAAGGAGTGACCATAGTGGTGAATTTGAAAATCATGATTTTGAAACTTTTTGTAATGAACATGACATTAATCATAATTTTTCTGCTCCTCCACAATAAAATAGAGTTGTAGAAAGGATAAATCGATCCTTAGAAGAAATGGCAACAACTATGCTTAATGAGACTATATTTCCTAAGTATTTCTGGGTAGATGTGGTAAATACCGCGTGTTATGTAATGAATAGGGCCCTAATAAGGCCAATTTTAAAGAAAACCCCATATGAGTTATACAGAGGAAAGAAGCCAAATGTTTCTCACTTTCATGTTTTTGGATGTAAATATTTTGTTTTAAATAATGAAAAGTATAACTTGGGGAAGTTTGATGCTAAGTCTGATAAAGATATTTTTCTTGGCTATTCTAATTATAGCAAGGCTTTTAAAATTTAAAATAAAAGAACTATGACTATTGAAGAGCCTATTCATGTTGCTTTTAACGAAACTAATCCAAATGGACCGAGAAAGGACTTTGTTGATGATGTTGCAAAAATCTTAGCGGAAACACATTTGGACAATAAGGAAAAAAAAAACCAAAGAGAAAAAGAAAAGTCAAGAAGACACCCCAAGACAAGAGGATTCACAAGTCATGGACCTTCCCAAAGAATGGCGGACTTCAAGATATCATCCTCTTGATCAAATAATAGGTGATATATCCAAAGGAGTAAAGGCTCAAAAATCTCTTAGAAATATATACAACCACATGACTTTCGTTTCCTATATTGAGCCTAAAGACATAAATGAAGCCTTTAACGATGAACATTGGATCTTGGTCATGTAAGAAGAGCTTAACCAATTTCAAAGAAATCAAGTTTGGGATTTGGTTCCAAGGCCCAATGATCATCCAATTATAGGAACCAAATGGGTCTTTAGGAACAAACTGGATAAAACTGGCTTAATAACAATAAATAAAGTTAGGTTAGTTGCAAAAGGATACAACCAAGAATAAAGAATAGACTATGAAGAAACCTATGCACCTGTAGCTAGATTAGAAGCTATTAGAATGTTACTTGCATATGCTTGCATCATGGATTTTAAGTTATATCAAATGGATGTTAAGAGTGCTTTTTTAAATGGCTTCATTCAAGAGGAGATATATGTTGAACAACCTCCAGGTTTTGAAAATTATGAACTACCCAACCATGTTTTTAAAATGAAAAAAGCCTTTTATGGCTTAAAACAAGCTCCTAGAACTTGGTATGAAAGGTTTAGTAAGTTTCTTTTAGAAAATAACTTTTTGAGAGGAAAAGTTGATACAACCTTTTTTATTAAAAATAAAAAGCATGATATTCTCCTTGTACAAGTTTATGTGGATGACATTATTTTTGGTGCTACTAATGAATCACTTTGTAAGGAATTTGCTAAGAAAATGTAGAATGAATTTGAAATATTGATGATGGGAGAACTTAATTTCTTCCTTGGGTTTCAAATCAAGTAAACAAAAGAAGAGACTTTCATAAGTCAAACAAAATACTGCAAGGAACTGCTCAAAAAATTTAAATTGGACAATACAAAGCATATGGCTACACTAATGGGCACTTCCTGCTATTTGGACAAAGACGAAGGAGGTAAATCTGTAGAAATTACTAAATATAGAGGTATGATTGGATCCCTTCTTTATCTTATTGCTAGTAGGCCAGATATAATGTTTAGTGTATACATGTGTGCTAGATATCAAGCTAATCCTAAATAATCACACCTATGTACTATTAAAAGAATCATGAAATACCTAGTAGGTACTTCACAAATGGGTTTGTGGGTACTCTAAGGGTGCCTCATGCAGCCTAATTGGCTACTCCGATTATGATTTTATGGGATGCAAAATAGATAGGAAAAGTACTAGTGAGATATGTCACTTGCTTAGAAGTTCTTTAGTTTCTTGGCATAGCAAGAAGCAAAATAGTGTGACATTATCAATTGCTGAGGCTGAATATGTTGCAGCCGGGAGTTGTTGTGCTCAAATTCTTTGGATGAAACAACAACTTCTAGACTATGGTATTCAACTTGATCACATCCCTATAAGATGTGACAACACTAGTACAATAAATCTATCTAAAAATCCCATTTTGCACTCTAAAACAAAACACATAGAAATAAGGCATCACTTTATTAGAGATCATGTACAAAAGGGAGATTGCATACTTGAATTGATTGAAACATCTAAATAACTTGTAGATATTTTCACTAAACCCTTAGTAAAAGAAGCATTCTTTTATATTAGAGGTGAATTAGGCATAATTAATCGATCATACATACAAATGAATGCTTGTGTTTATTGATTTATTATTCCTGAATTATTACTTACTTGAGCGTTGGAGATATCCCAAAACTTATTTTGTAGGTATCTTATCATTGGGTATGTTTCCTTCTCTCTAATTGTATCCCTGTATGTGCCTATTATTATTTTTTATAATAGTTTTATTCGAATAGCCATGTGACTATTCGAATAAACAAAGTCATTTTTTCAAAGAATTGTGTTGTGTATTTGTGTTATTCAAATAAAACTCAATTTATTCGAATAACCTGAATCAGGAAACTACAGTCTGTGTATTTTATATCTATGCTATTCGAATAAAACAAATTTTATTTAAATAAACTGGTTTCTAAATCAGTTTCTCAAAGCTTTTGGCTTCTGCCTTATTCAAATAAAGCCTAGTTTATTCAAATGAGTATACTACATGTGCTTTATATTGTCTATGTTATTCGAATAAAAGCTAATTTATTTGAATGACCTGAGATCAATATCTGCATAATCTATCTATTTGTGTATGTCTTATTCGAATAAGAGGCTTCTTATTTGAATAATGATCTTTTCTTGGAGGCCAGTATTCTCTTGTTCTATTCGAATAACCAGCTGGTTATTCAAATAAACCTTAGTAGAAAAGCCAAATTCATAAAGCCAGTTATTCGAATAACCTCATAGTCTTTCGAATAACATATGGTAGAAAAAGCCATGACTATTGGATTACCATGTATTTATTCTAATAACTCATGTTATTCGAATAAACACGGGTCTATATATGCCCACAACGTTCTCACATTCTTCTCACGTTCTCATTCCTGTCCACCTCTGTTTCATTCTCCCTCTGTGCATCCCCTCTGCCTAAACACTTCTCTCCATCTCTTATGTCCCACCTAATCCTACCTCACCTCTACCATTTTGCACCACCATTTCCCCATTCCTCCACCATCTCTCTTCACCCACGTTCCACCCTATTCTTTTAAAACCCCACCTTCGCTACACTCACCACCTTCTCTTCCAAACACCATATCCATGGCTTATTCTTCTTCCAGATCAAAACGTCCTCGCATGAAGACCACTCCCTGCAACAATCCTATAGACTTGTGAAGGCTATCTTCCAGCAAAGAGGAATTGAGTCACTTTATCACTCACTTTCGGGAGCGCAATCTTGTGCAACCAAAATACTTGGATTTGACCTTCTTCCAGAGAGAAGGAAGCTTTGACTTCCTCAACCTGTTGAACAATCAGGGCGTGCTTCGACTCTACTCCCACAAAGTTGACTTTTACCTTGATTTGGTAAGGATGTTTTACTGTAACCTGAAGATTGAAGGGTAGGACCTTCTCTCAAATGTTTGTGATCAACACATTGTCATCACCCCTCAAGATTGGGCTGTGCTGTTTGAACTACAGTTCGTGGGCACGCACATTGAAGAAGATGACAGTCCATTCATTCTGGAGTATAATAAATTTTGAACTATTGAGGATCTGTTGAAGCTTAGACTACCCTTGCCTGACAAAGGTCTCAAAGGAGGCATGCTAAAGAGCCAAGATAGGCTCTTGCATTATGCTTATGCACATATCCTGGTTCCTTGAGGTGGGATTATGCCTACCTAAGTGAAGATGACATCTTCATGTTGTGGGTTCTAAAACAAGGTCACCAAGTTAACTGATCAACCTTCATCATGAAGCATATGATGAAGGCAAAGGGCAAGGAGAAGTCTGACTTACCTTATGGCTTGATCATCACTACTCTTCTTGGGAGATATCCTCAGATTCTGGAAACTGAGCGGGCCACCAAGTTGAGTCATCACAGTGTCTTTGGGTCCTACACTCTGCACAAAATGAAGATGATCAGGTTTGCTGAAGGCTAAGTGTACCCGGATGAAGTGGATGATGCAGAGCAAGAAACATTGCTGCTACTCCTGCTGTTGATGCTTATGTTGCTCCTGCTCCTACTGGTCCAGTTACAAATGAGCAAATTAGAGCAACCCTACTGGACCACAAAGCATACATGGAGAACACCTTCTTTATTCTGTTTGATAGAATATAAAGTGTTGAGCGTAAACAGGCAGCCCTCCAAGCCTTGTTGACTGACAGAGCACCTGACTCCCCTCCTCCGCCTCCAGATGCATATTTCTAGGATCCTTAATTCTTATGATCTTTGTTTAAGCTTGTTTTTGGCATCTTTTTTTTCTTCTCTTTCTTACCTTGTATTTGGACAGTTTATATATATATGTATGTATATATACATATGTATATGTATATATACATACATATGTATATATACATACATATATATACACACACACACACACACACACATATATATATATATATATACACATATATATATATATATATATATATATAAGATGGTTTACTTATTTTTTTTGCCTATTACATTACTTGTTCTGAATTTGTTTAATCTTGCATTGCTTGTTTTGCTGCACATGAACAGGAACAAATTATTACATTACCTATCATCTACCTTGCTCCTTTTATTATTGTTTGAAATCAGATAATTATCTCTTTACTACTTTCACTGCTTTGATACTTGAAAAGTTATCACATGCTTCAACTTTACCTTGCCCCTTCTTTTTGCTCATGACAAAAGAGGGAGAAAACTTTGAGCTTATTTGAGAAAAGACAGGTAAAACTTAAAATTGGATTATAAAAATAAGGGGAAGTTGTGCACATCTCTGATATAGATCACCTTTTACAAAAAAGAGAAAGAGTAAGTTCTTTCCAAATAATTTTTTGAATTCCAATTTATCTGCACTAATTCTTTTCTCTGTGATAGTTTTGTCATCATCAAAAAGGGGGAGAATGTGATTGACTATGCAACTTTGAAGAATGGCTTTTGATGATAACAAACATTAAGATGATGGGAAGACCAAGTCTAAAGATTTCAAGAATAATTTTAGGACTTAGAGTCTTTTTGTACGGAGTCTTTTTGGATGTCTCATTGTTTTTGGAAGAAAAGATAAAAATGTTTTTGAAAATTAATTAAAAGGTTTGATGTTTTGGAAAACAATTTGAGAAGTTTTTAAAAGAATTTAAAATGTTTTTCAACAAGATTATTTGAATAAATCCCTCTTATTCGAATAAACTAAGTCAATCAAAATCTATTTTTATCAGGAGTTAATAAAATAACCATAAAGTTATTCGAATAATATTTTTCAAAATTCCCTACTCACCTCTGCTTTAAAAGGAATTATTCAAATAGACCATTGGCTATTCGAATAAAGGCTTTTCAGAATGGTCTTTTTCTAAGTGAGCTATTCGAATAACTCATGTGTTATTTGAAAAGACCTGTTTCACAAAAAATCCCTTATAACTGAGTTATTCGAATAACCCTCAGGCTATTCAAATAACATATATCAGAATTGGTTTTCATGTGACTTTTTAAAATGTGTTATTCGAATAACACAATGGTTATTCGAATAAACACAAGATCCTATTTTAGAAAGAAACAACCATATTTGTATTTATTACGTGATTTAATTGCACCAAATGGCTATTTTCTTCAGAGCTCTATAAATAGTGACCTTAGGTCATCTTTGAAAGCACCCCAACTATCTGAATCAATCTTTGCTTGCTTTAAAACGTATTTTCTATGCTCTTTTTCACCAAAATTTTGAGATATCCTTAAAGAGCTTCTTAGTGCTTCAAGTTGTGATATTTACTATTTTAAGAATTTCTCTTCTTCTATATTTTGATTTATTGTAAAGAGGGTAAGGTACCCCTCAAAGGTTTTGTAAGGGTGAGGAATTCCTGAAAGTTGAGGCTTTAGCACAAGGGTAGAGTTTTCCTGCATGTGAAAAGTGCTCCAGTTTGTAACGGTAGCAAGCACCTGTTCAAGTTTGCATTGATAGTGAAAAATCTTGAATAGTTTTTCGAGGATTGGATGTAGGTCACAAGTGGTTGGTGGTCGAACCAGGATAAATACTGTGCTTGCTCTTCTCATCTTTATTTGTTTTATTTTTTTGTAATTTATTTATTATTATCATTTGCTCTTTTTCTGTTCTTAAGGCTTTTTATCCCTATTTTTTTTATTCATTTCATTTCAGAAATAGCTTTAACGAAATTTGTTTTATAAGTGTTTGCAAAAAAATTTTAAATACTTAATTCACCCCTTTCTTGAATATTAAAAGCCACTTGGTAACATATGTGTGAAGATTATGTGTGTAGATTTGCTCGCACATGAAGTATGTAGTAGATTTAGAGTGTAAATGTATAAAAAATAAAAAGATCAGATATAATTACATAATAAAAACTATGCAAATATATGGTAATGTACATGTAAGTATATGTATATAATGTTATTCAAATATTAATGTTTCTTCTGTCTCTTTAGAGATCTACTAATTCTTAAAGGAGTTGTGATAGATACACAAACATTATTAATGCATAAACTTCACAAATATTCAAATGAGTGGTTTAAAAATTTTAATTATGACTTTATACAAATTAAAAAAAAAACTTTAGCCATTTATTCATGGTTTTGTGAGATTTCTATATACACTTTTTTTTGTATGCTTATCTCCTCCTTTCATAGAGGGAAGAACACCAGCATCAGCATCAGTATTCACATAATTTGTTGAAATTTCACTTTCCACAAAAAAATAGAAAACTTTATATAGTGATAATCCAGAATTTTTGCTAAATGCTAATTTTTTTAGTGTATGTATTAAAAGTAATATTTACATTAAATTGTATATAATTATTAATATATATATATATATATATATTATAAGTTTCCTTCATATATTCTCATATTTGAAAAATAGTAAATATTTGTTTTTGATATTATAAAAGATATATCTCTAATATAAATTTAAAAGTTAGCCCTGCTCCCCTAGGACTTGCGTCACCTAAGGGAGACTTGTGTTACTCAATCCATTCCCTATGGTAGTTTTAGGCTAAGTCCTATCCTTCCTCCGTGCTTCGGCTGGTAATTGCCGTCTTAGTCTTCTAAGTGTTGTTGGCATCACCGCCATCAACTACATTTGATCTTGTTCACTTTACCCTTGATTCCTCTACGCGCAACTAAAAATGGTGTTTTGTCTAGGCCTCGCCATCACAAGCCTCTGTGTGTGCTGCTGCTTCCACCACTAATTGATTCCGTTCAATGCTCGCCATCTCTCGGCCTTGGCCCCGCAGTTCATGTCACTAGAGATCACAATTGACTTTGCTCAATCTATTGCCACTTTGTTTGTGCACATTCATGAGTGGTTTGTATCTATGTGTTGTCACATTCATTTAAAGATGTTGTGCATGAGCAAGTAAATACAATGAGCAATTTTAAAAAGTCATTCACTTTTTTTTTCAAATACATATAATCCGGGATGGAAAAATCACCCAAATTTCAGTTGGAGGATCAACAATAAGGCACAATTCATGCAACCACCACCTCCTCAAGCACAGCAGGATTCACAAAATTCTCAAGGATATGCACCTTATGTCCTATCATATAAGAAAAACCTTGAGAGAATATTGCATGCATTCATGGAAAAGTAAGAGGCCATTAATAACCAAAACACTCAAGCTATGATTGACATAAAAGACACTCTTGCTAAACTTTCTTCTGCACTTGCCATTCACGAGAAAGGAAAATTTCCCTCTCAACCTCAACCAAATCCCAAGAGTCAGTATAGCCTAAATGAGAGTAGTTCAGAAAGCTAACAAATAGATCAAGTCAAGTTAGTGATAGCTCTTAGGAGTGGAAAGGTTGTTGAAAATAAATTCCTGACCCTTGTGAGAAAAATGATGAGTCAAGTCCCAAAGATGAGGAAGGAGTTGATAAGCCACCTAGCCAAAAGGAGACCAAACTCTCGCCTTCACCCCCATATCCTCAAGCATTAAACAATTCAAGTAAAGTGAACCATAACGGTGATATTTTTGAAATCCTTAAACAAGTGAAGGTCAATATTCCTCTGTTAGATGCTATCAAACAGATTCCTTATTATGCCAAATTTTTGAAAGACTTGTGCATTGTTAAAAGGAAACATAATGTGAAAATGAATGCCTTTTTGACTGAATAGGTAAGTTCTATTATTCAGAACAATAATGCGTTGAAATATAAAGACCTTGGTTGTCCTACAGTTTCATGCATTATTGGTGAATATAAAATTGAACGAGCTTTACTTGATCTTGGTGCTAGTGTTAATTTGCTTCCATATTCAGTTTATCAGCAACTCAACCTGGGTGAGTTAAAACTAACTTTTGTAACTCTTCTACTTGCTGATAGATCAATTAAAATTCTAAAAGGAATAGTGGAAAATGTGTTGGTACAAGTTGATAAATTCATATATCCTATGAATTTTATTGTCTTGGAAACTGAACCTATGAAAAATAGTAGTAAGTCAATTCTTGTTATTTTAGGTCGTCCATTTTTAGTAACATCTAATGCTTTGATAAATTGCAGAAATAGAGTGGTGAAGTAAACATTTGAAAATATGACACTAGAGCTTAATGTTTTCAACATGCGCAAGCAACCATAGGAAGTTTATGATGGAGGGGAAGAAATTGAAGGGATTGAGGCCATTATAGATGATCATATTCAAATCAGGAGTTCTTCTGACTCATTAGAAATTTGTTTAATTAAGTCATTTAATTCAGCTACACAATTAGATGATGATGTTTCTGAAATATGCTCTTTGCTTGACTGTACATAGGTAATGGAATACAAAGGATGGAAACCGAGATTCGAAGAGCTAAAAACCATGAATGATGATACCCATGAAGAAGTACCCACACTAGAACTAAAGCCATTACCTACTGGGTTAAAGTACATATTTTTGGGAGAAGAACAAAGCTTTCCAATGGTAATTTCCTCATCCTTGACCAAAGAACAAGAAGGTATATTGATAGAAGTACTTAAAATGCATAAAAGTGTAATTGGATGGACATTAAAGGATATAAAAGACATTAATCCATTAATTTGTACATATAGAATACATTTAGAGGATAATGCTAAAACATCTCAATAACCTCAAAGAAGATTAAATCTACACATGAAAGTGGTAGTTAGAGCTAAAGTTATTAAATTACTTGATGTTGAAATTATCTATCCTATCTCTGATAGCCAGTGGGTAAGCCTTACACAAGTTGTGCCTAAGAAATCTGGAATAACAGTAGTTGAAAATGAAAAAGGTGAATTAATACCTACTCAAGGCTCATCCAGTTAGCGTATGTGTATTAATTTTAGAAAATTGAATGCAGCCACTAGGAAAGATCATTTTCCCTTGCCATTTCTTGATCAAATTTTAGAAAGAGTAGCAGGACATCCTTACTATTATTTTCTTGATGGTTATTCAGGGTATAATCAAATACCAATTGCATTAGAGGATCAAAAAAAGATCACTTTTACTTGCCCATTTGACACTTTTGCATATAGATGAATGCCTTTTGGTCTTTGTAATGATCCGGTAACTTTTCAAAGATGCATATTAAGTATTTTCAGTGACATGATTGAGCATTATTTAGAGGTTTTCATGGATGACCTGACAGTTTTTGACAATTATTTTGAAAATTGTCTTGATAAATTGGAAAAAGTTCTTAAAAGATGCGAAGAAAGATGATTTGTGTTAAATTAGAAAAAATGTCATTACATGGTTACTTTAGGAATAATGTTAGGTTATGTGATATCTTCTAAAGGAATTGAAGTTGATAAGGTCAAAGTTAAATTAATTGCTCATTTGCCTTCTCCAAAAATAGTCAGAGAAGTTCGTTCCTTTTTAGGACATGCAAGATTTTACAGAAGATTCATAAAGGACTTTAATGTCATATCTAGACCATTATGTAATTTTCTAACAAAAGATGCACCATTTGATTGGACCCAAGATTATCAGAAATCTATTGAAAAATTAATTAGTCTTTTGACTTCTGCTCCTATCATGCAATCTCCTGACTGGTCTTTGCCTTTTAAGTTGATGTGTGATGCTAGTGATTTTGCTGTTGGCGCTGTTTTAGGCTAAAGAAAGGAAAGTAAGCCTCATGTAATTTATTACGCAAGTCGAACTTTAAATAGTGCATAAATGAATTACATCACTACTGAAAAAGAACTACTTACTGTAATTTTTACATTGGACAAATTTTGAGCTTATTTAATTGGTTCTTCCACTATTGTTTTCACTGATCATGCTGCTGTTAGATATTTAATGTCTAAGCAGAATGCTAAACCTAGGTTGATACGGTAGATCTTGTTGCTTCAAGAATTCAACATCACAATAAAAGACAAGAAAGGAGCCGAAAATGTTATTGCAGATCATTTGTTCAGACTTACAACAAGCTCATCTTTTGATAGCACACCTATCAATGATTATTTTCCCGATGAATTTTTATTTTCTGTCAATTCTATGCCTTGGTTTGCTAACATTGTTAATTTTCTTGTAACAGGTAAGATGCCGCCTCAATGGACACTTCAAGATAGAAAAAAGTTTTTGATTGAGGTGAAAATTTTCTATTGGGATGACCCATATTTATTCAAATATTGTCCTGACCAAATTTTTCAGATATGTGTACCCAACAATGAAGTAAGTAGTATCATTAAATTTTGTCATTCAGAAGCATGTGGATGTCATTTTTCTTCAAAGAAAATACCTATAAAAATCTTACAGTGTGGATTTTATTGGCTCACATTATTTAAGGATAGTTATATTTTTTGCAAAAGTTGTGAAAGTTGTCAAAAATTGGGTTCCATTTCTAAAAAGACATGATGCATTTGAACCCTATCATTATCATTGAAATTTTTTATTGTTGGGGAATTGATTTCATGGGTCCATTTCTATCATCATTTGGATTTGTGTATATTTTGGTTGTAGTTGATTATGTCTCAAAATGGATTGAGGCGATTCCATGTCAACACAATGATCACAAAACTGTTCTTAAATTTTTAAAAGAAAATATTTTGAGTCGATTTGGAATCCCTCGAGCTATCATCAGTAATGGGGAAAAATATTTTTGTAATAAACCATTTGAATCTTTAATGAAGAAATATGACATCACACACAAAATTGCTACCCCTTATCACCCTCAGACAAGTGGACAAGTAGAATTAGCAAATAGGGAGATTAAACAAATTTTAGAAAAAATGGTTAACTCAAATCGTAAAGATTGGTCTTTAAGATTAAACGATGCACTTTGGGCTTACCGTACTGCTTTCAAAACATCTTTAGGCATGTCACCCTATCGGTTAGTCTATGAAAAACCTTATCATTTGCCTGTAGAATTGGAGCATAAAGCATTTTGGGCAATTAAAGCTTTCAATTCAAATCTTGATGATGCTTCTAAGTTACGCAAATTGCAATTGAATGAATTTGAGGAATTGAGGAATGATGTATATGAAAACTCAAAGATTTATAAAATTAGAACAAAAGCTTTTCATGACAAATCAATTTTGAGAAAATCGTTTGAAATTGGTCAAAAAGTTCTGCTTTATAATTCTCGTCTTCACCTATTCCCTGAAAAATTGAGATCTAGGTGGACTGGTCCTTTTATTGTCAAACATGTGTATCCTCATGGGGCCATAGACATTGAGAACCCTAGGAATGGTCATATATTTAAGGTCAATGGACAAAGACTCAAACCATTTTTGAAACATCAAGTTGTTGAGGTAGAATCCATATCCCTTTCTAATCCTTGTTATGAGTAGAATTTATTTTAATTTTGTTTCTTTTTTTTTGCAGTTCTTTATGTTCCTAGTTAAGTGGCAAATAACGGTACTCCGTGACTCTCAAGTTGGTTTGTTTTTCATTTTCTCATAATAACTGATTTCTTCTCCTTTTAAAATAGATGTCATTCTCTCAAATCTAAGAAAGCATTTCCCTTCTCTCCCTCTAAATGCTCTAACAAAAATCTACGAAATTAGGTGTGAAAGACTGAGATTGTTAATGTATAAGGACATCCCAGAAGATATACGTTGGATAATCGAAGCAAAGGTTCATTTAGCTGGTGAATCTTCAGATTCATTTGTCCCATACATGCTGGGTCTTAGTAAAAGTTCATATTCAAAAAGGAGAAGAGCGAAAAGAATGAAAGTTTGTTACAAATGTGCGTGATGGAATTGTAATATTCGATTTCGTTCTTTGGGAATGATTTTCGTAAGTAGAGAAGATAAAATTTTTCTCATTAAGAATGGTCTGAGTAAGGAGTCATTAGATAATATCTTATTGACTCTTTAGACGCATTTTTTGTGGATATGTGCAGCGTGAACTTCTTCATTTGGGGAATATTTTCAAGGACGAGTAAGAGCATTACAGTCTTGGGAATTTGACTCAAAAAGGCCCTGTTTGCCAATTTATAAGAAAATTGGATGGAAAGCTTATCCTTGACTCATAGAAGGCATTTAAGCTATTTCTGGACGTGAAACCAGAGGAAGATGTGAGCCACAATCATAACAACTTGTATATATTATCTTGTACATTTCTTAAAAAAAAGAAAAAAAAATAAAAAAAAAGAAAAGAAAAAGAAAGAAAGAAAGAAGGGCGAACTTTTGTGTACTCTGTCCTTAACTAGATGGAGAGCCCCTAACCTTAGGGCTTCAAATCAAATAGAGAGCCCTTAACCTTAAGGCTTCAAATCAAATGGAGAACACTTAACCTTAGGGCCTCAGATCAATTCCCTAAGGGTTAGACCCGTCATTGACTCGGGTGGACCTTCGCATGCCGGTCGGTAAATAAGGTTCGTATGCCATGCTCTGTAGAGAGCCGCGCAAGCATTCCCAGGTTTCAACCGTAGGCTCTGCTTGCTGGTGAACAGATAGAAGCATCCTATGCTTGCATTCTCACGTGACAATGCCTTTGAGCTGGATCCTGTGATTTAATGCCATGGGCTCTCCAGTGACCTCTCACTGGCTGTGGTCGTTGGTGGTGGTCGTCAGATTTACGCACTTTAATTAGTTGCGTCGTAACTCAATCCAAAATATCCCACAAGCGGGAAGGAGAAGAATTCCCAGATTGGTTGAGCCGTCTTGGTATTACTACACTCATGACTCGCAGTATAAAGATACGCCATAAAAACTGTATATAAAAGGTATGCTATCATTTGTTGTTTTAATTTTATGTTTATTTGATTTTGTTGTATTTTGATTTTAGACAGACGATCCTTTGGGCAGGGTCCTTCAGGGGTTTCTAGACTTCTTTACCCTGATAGTTTTCTTGAAGTCTAAAAAAAATAAAAAAATAAAAATGAAAAAAATAAAAAAAAAGTTTCTTAATTTCAAACTTTTCTGACAACAGCCAACCTACCCATATAGGTGCTATTATTACTTTTTCTATTCTCTTCCCTATTTAAACACTTCATTTTCTTTACTTTCCTACAACTCATAATCATTCAAAGAGAGTGTGAGTGTAGAAATAGAGGGAGCTTCTTCTTCAGTTCGTAGATTTATCAGTATCTATGTATTTTGTGGGACAAGTTATAGGAAGGGTTGAGAGTTTGTAAATGCAGCAAGTACTGTTGGTAGAACACTTGCTGTGAGAAATATTCGTGTAGTATATGGGGGAGGTAGCATTGGGTTAATGTGAGCTTTATCACTTTCTACACATTTAAGAGATTGTCAAGTTTTGAGTGTCATTCCTGAACCTTTAACTCGAAAGAACATTATTGGAAAGACAATTGGGTTGGAAATTCAAGTATCATCTATGCATGGACGAATGAGGACAATGCTTGAAAACTCTGATGCATTCATTGCTTTACCGGGTAGTTTTGGTACTTCAGAAGAAGTTTTTCAAATTATCTCTTAGGCCCAACTGAACATCTACCATAAACCCATAGGTTTGTTGAATGTTAATAATTTTTTTGATAATTTGTTATCTTTTGTTGACCATGCTGTGGAACAGAGCTTTATCACACCTTCGACAAGATGACTCTTTATATCTGCTTCTACTGTTGATGAATTAATTGATAATTTATAAGCTTTTGTTTATAAACCTAAACTAGTAATAACTCAGATAGATTGGTCAGAAGGCAGCAGCAAGAGAGGCAGCAAAGAATAAGAGTTTGATTTGGTACTTCATCTTTAACTTTCCTTTATCTTTGGTTTTATTTATAGTACTTTGTTTTTATTTTAATTTGTGTAAGGTTTATCTTTTCAGTAATTGCAACAACAGGTACAATCTTCTATCATTTATCTATCTATATTTTGACATTGAGGACAATGTTGTGATCTGGTTAGGGGGAAGGATAGTTGTGTAAAAAAAACTAAAAAAAAATTAGGAAGTGTGTTTGTTAATATGTTTGTTGTGTTTACATGTTTGTCAGGAATTTATTAACAACAAAAGTAATTAAGGATGACAGAGTAAGAAGTAAATTATTTACTCTTGAAATGCATCAAAATTAGTGGCAGAGTAAGGAGTAATTGGGTAGACAACTAGTTTGTGTGAAAGTAGTAATTCAAATTCAGGAAAATTTACATGATTGAGTAAATTGTCTTCTTTCTTAAAATTCACATGCTTGGTTATGGATGTTGAATTGGTGGACTAAGAATGATAGAATTATGCCTTGTGAGATTTTGAGCCTATTGATAAATGAATTGAACATTTGTACCATTCTCTTCTTTCTTGTATGAATTTCACTACTCTAGAACTTGCTTTGATTCTTTTTGAGACTACATTTTCATATACATACATAAATATGATTGAGATACTTTTCTTGAAATAGCTACTTTAATCAAATAACCAGCCTTGCTTAGCAGCATATTGTCTCAATATGATATCAAACACTCTTATGACTTCTTGAAAATTTTTTGATTCCTAATATGATATCAAACACTCTTATGACTTCTTAGAAATTCTCTAATTCCTTCCAATGTAAAGCATTGGAAATAGCCTATTTCCCCTTGCTTAACCCCTTTGAGCTTATTTGACCATTCTTTGTTTCGAACTCATTATGTGCCTTAAATAAAAAATCATGTTCTTACCTGGCCTTAGGGAATAAGAGAACACTAGCTTTGTCATTGGATGAGTTCTTGAACAAGTGTGGGGGTGTGTGTGTAGAATGATTAAATTTTTTTTTGTTTAAATGTATATATTATGTTCATCTTCTTAAAAATAATAATAATAAAACAAAAAAATTTGTGTAAAAAAGGGTCAACAAAGCAATAAAGAAAAGAAAAAAATATGTAAAGGGAATTTATATTAGGTGGAGTTGGGATGAACTTTCATACTTGTTAATTGAACTCAGCTCTCATGTTTTTTTATTCTCTTTGGTATTTAACTTGTCATATCCATATTACCTTCTCCTTTACCTTGACCCTATTACAACCTTGAATAAAGTCCTCATGATTTGTCTGTGCATGTATTCTGAGCAGTGGAGAAGTAGAAGATAAGCAAGCTTATGGTAGTGTAATTTTTATGGGTTGAATTGAGTGAAATACCTACCTTTTAAACACTTGAGGGATTGAGAGTGAATCTTGTGAAGATCTATCATTCTTGACTCATGTTTTTCAATTGAAGTTTCCTTGCTTGTTGGTTTGAGATGTGAAGAAACGTTACCACATAAATGTTTTGATTACTTGAATGATTGGTTGCTCTTCATTCTTAAATATTATTAGAAATTGAGTCTTTTAGAGTGTTTAGCTTTTGAGTCTGTGTCATTTTTTTTCCTAGTTTTAGTCTTGTATGTTTTGCCCAGGAGTGCAAAAAGTTAAGTGTGAGGAAATTTAATAATAACATATTTGATACATTAATAAACCCTTAATTTTAGTCATTTATACTCTCTATGTACTTAATTTATTGAGCTTGGTTATGTTTTGTAAGTTTGGACTCAAATTGGACTTAATTAATTTTTTCAGCATGATTTACGTATTACACTGTTTTTGTATTTTAGCCATATCTTGAGTTCTAGATGTCTACTAATTATGTATTTTACCTTATTAGAAAGATAAGAGAGAGCTCTAAAACTTTTATGAGAGCTTGAGATCAAAGTCGGACATCTAGTGGAACTAATTAGGCTAGGAATCCAGAATACGAGTTTTGTGATTGCAACCTGAATAATGTGCAGTAATTAGAGTATAACTCGGGCTGTAAGATCTGGATTAGGCTGAAATTTTGGAATCTGTAAGTAAAAGCTATATCAACAACTTTTATGAAGAACACAAGACTCAAATCGGGCTCCTTAGAGGTCATATTGGACTTGGAAGTCAGAACAGAGGAGCTATAACTAGGCCTGAATACTATGCAGTAATTGGGCCATATCTCGGGCTGTAGATGACCTTTTGAGGTGATTCTAGTAGCATTTGAAAGCTAAGATCTAGGCCTACAACTTTCATGAAGACCACTTGGTGAAAAAATGATGAATGCAATGACTTCAAAGCTAAATGATTTTGAAGACAAAGAATCTTCATAATTTTCCACTCATCAAAAGTCCTTTGGCATTTTCCATTCATTTTCCACTCATCCACTCACTCATGACTCAGCCCTCTTATTATTTTGTGTCCCTAATCCTCTATAAAAGGGAGCCTTGGCAGATCATTAAAGGTGTTAGGTGTTAGTTACCAAAATGACGTTATTTTGTTACTAGTTTTTATTGTAGTAGTTTTCCTTTGTTCTAAATTAAAGTCATGTTCTTCTTCTTCTTCTTCTCTCTTTCTTTCTTCTTGTCTATGAGTAACTAAGTTTAATTTTACTTGGGTGAAAGAATGAAGCTCTTGGTAATAAAATAATGTTAGATTCATTTCTTTTTTGTGTTTAAATGATATATTTTCAAGTGGTTATTATACGTGTTATATTTTGTTTCCAATCAATTTAGAAACCCTCCTTGTAAAGTGGAGATCTTGATTCATTGTAGACAAGAGGTTGGCACAATGAATGCTTGAGCCCATTTGTAAGTGGTGGTATTGATAATCACATATTTTATTTATTAAGAAACCCTTATGATTAGTCATTCACACTCTCCATATTCTTAATTGATCGAGTTTGGTATGATTTTGTGAGTCTAAGCTCAAATTGGTCCTAATTGAATATTTTCAGCATTATTGAGATTTTACACTGTTTCTGTATTTTGGCCATAACTTGAGTTCCTGATATCTGACAATTATGAATTTTATCTTGTAGGAAAGCTAAGAGAGAGCTCTACAACTTTGATGAAGAGCTCGAAGTCTTAAACAGATGTCTAAGGGACCTAAGTGTACATGAAAGTCAGAATACGAGTTCTGTCACTAGAATCCGAACGGTGTGCACTCATAAAATCATATATCAAGTTTTAATAATGGAGATGGGCTGAAATTTGGATAGCTGATAGTCAAGACCCAAATAAACAACTTTCATGAAGAACACATTTTGAAATAATGAAGTCTAATGGGTCAGTTTGAGCTTGCAAGTCGAAACAGAGGTGCTGAAGTTGGGTTTGAGCAACCGCGGTATTTGGGTCATATCTTGGGCTGTAGGAAGCCAAATTGGATGATCCAGATATGCATGTTATAGCCAAGACAAAGACCTAAAACTTTCATGAAAAATACTTTTCATGAATCCGAAGCATTATCGGTCGTTTTTGGCTTCCAAGTCAGACCAAGGAATTTTCGCACTCATCAACCCATTCACCTACTTCACTCACCAACCCATTCACCTACTTCACTCACCAACCCATTCAACTACCCCATTCACCAACCCTTTCACCTACTTCACTCACCAACCCTCTCAACTACCCCATTCACCAACCCACTCCCCTTTGTCATTTTTCTACCCCAGACTTCTATAAAAGGGCACCATCGGTTATCATGGAAGACACAACTTGAACTCTCCTTCATTTCTCTCATAGTTTCTTCTTGTTTCTTCTTGTTTCTTCTCAGTTTTTCTTGTGATTTCCTTTTAGCTATGTGTAACTAAACCTCCTTTGGTTAAGAGGGTGATGAAACTGCTAGTATTGATGTTGTAAACCTTGCATATTTGATTATTTCAACACAGTTATGTTTTTATTCATATATTTATGAATCTATTGTTGGTATGAAGGTTTTTATACTTGTTTCCACTTTCTATGAGATAGAGTTGGGTTTATTATGCACGGTTGTGGTAATAGATCTAATGGGATGTATGATGTTCATGTGGGTATAATTATCTTTGTGCTATTTGCAGTTATAAAAGTGGTAGATTTGGGTTTATTATGCACGGTTGTGGTAATAGATCTAGAGAAATATATGTTCTAAGTAATTTAATCCCGGTGTGTGATTAGATCTTAGTGTAATTGATTTTCTAAATCTTAATGCAATTGTTGAATAATTGTAAGAGCGGTTGCTTTATGATTAATCAGTGATTAGAAGTTGATTTAAGCGGTTGCTAAATTGGCCAACACGTAAGGAAAACAGAGGTTTACTTTCACAATTGCATAAAAACATAATTGAGCATGTTGGAATAAAATAATATGTGGATTTACATCATCATATAAATCTAGTGGTGGATTCAATCTCTTAACCAATTTTCTTATATTGTTGTTTTCAGTTTATTTATTGTTATTGTCTTTGAAAGCTGTTCATTATTCATCAAAACTCCAAAACCCCCTTTTTACTGTTTATTGTTAATTAGAGTTTAAATTGGGAATTACTTGATAGTGTTAATTGACTTGGTTCTCTGTGGATCGACCCTTACTAACTACAACTAGTTGTAAGGTTTTTTTTTATTTTCTGGTGAGCCTAACAACTGATTTTTAATCACTACATCCACACGCATCAGAATTTTGGCGCCGTTTCGGGAGCCAATTTTTCAATTACACTATTAATTTATTTCCTATTTTTACTCTGTTTTTATTTTTGTTTTTATTTTTAGTTTTGAATTTTTTTTTCTCGAGTATTTTGTAGGTGTTGATGTCTATTGAAGGGGTAGACGAGGATTGCTAAATTTGAGGAACTATATTGATCAACTCACTTCACATCCTCAATTTCCCTTCCATCAGGATAATTTCCACTTCACACTGTGACGTTGAAGTCGCCCGTCACATAGATCTTTCCGATTCTGCGGCATCGAGATATCCGAGCCACCTAAAGAAGCGTGATGGCGAGAAAATACACTAAGGATGTTGGGTGCTCGAACTTAGACCAACAACCTCGTGCATAGAAATTCACGAGAATGAGGAAGCATTTGAGTTGAAATCTGGTCTCATTCATCTTTTGCCATCTTTTAATGGACTAATAGGAGAAGATCCTAACAAACATCCGAAGGAAATCCATGTTGTGTGTTCTAGTATGAAACTGCGGGAATTTCGGTGGAGCAAGTCAAGCCGAGCTTTTCCGTTTTCCCTAAAGGATTCTCGCAAAGGAGTGGTTGTACTACTTGCCACCCGGATCAATTCAGACATGGCAGAACATGGCTCGGGCTTTCCTAGACAGATATTTCCCTGCATCAAAGGCCGCCACCATCAGAAAAGAAATTTGCGGCATCCAACAAAGACATGGGGAATCACTTCATGAGTATTGGGAGAGATTCAAGAGATTGTGTGCTAGTTGCCCTCGCATCAAATCAGTGAACAACTTCTGATACAAGTACTTTTATGAAGGTTTGCTAGTGATGGACCGCAACATGATTGATGCTGCTAGTGGAGGAGCATTAGTTGATAAAACTCCTCAAGAAGCTAGAAACTTGATCTCAAGAATGGCTGCCAATACTCAACAATTCTACTCTAGAAATGACTCTGGAGTAAGAGCAGTGAAAGAAGTAGAGACAACAAATCTACAGCAGCAAATGACTCAATTGACTGCTATGGTTCGGTTAATGGATTCAGGTAAAGCACCAGTTCATGCTTGTGGGATCTGTTGTTCATCTGGACATCCCACTGATACGTGTCCCACTCTCCAAGAGGACACAAATGAGGAGGTAAGAGCAGTAGGGGGATATGCTGGCCTTTCAAAAAATTACAGCCCCTACTCAAACACATATAATCCAGGTTGGAGGGATCATCCTAATTTTAGCTATGCAAAGCAACCTCAAAATCAACCTCCAGCTTATGGACCTCCAGGATTCCAACAAAGGCAAGCACATTTCCCTCAGAGACAGCAGCAAGTTCAAACTCCTAAGCAACCTGAGCCTTCACTAGAGGAGCTAGTGAAGCAAATGGCTACTAATAATTCGCAGTTTCAACAAGAAACAAGGACTGCAATCAATAACTTGCAGAATCAGATAAGTAAATGTCACGGAATTCAACAAGTTTCAAAGCCAAGCTTCGGGAAAACTACCCTCACGGCGTAAGTCAATCCAGGGAAAGTGCTAGTCTTGTCACGTTGAGAAGCGGAAAGACGATGGATGAGCCTACATCTCCTCCACCAATCACTCAAGAGACGGATGAACCACCCAAAGAAGCAAATGATAAGGGGCAAATTTCCAAAGCCCCTAAGGTAAGTATTTCGAACCCCTTCCTAAATATGTTACTAAAGCTCCTTTTCCTAGTAGATTGGTTAAAACCAAGAAAGAAGAAGCGAGAAAAAGAAATACTTGAGACTTTTAGGAAGGTAGAGGTTAATATCCCTTTGTTAGATGCCATTAAGCGTAAGGTACCTAGATATGCAAAATTTACGAAAGAATTATGCACTAACAAGAGGAAGTTAAAAGGAAATGAAAAGGTCCAAGTGGGAGAAAATGTTTCAAATTTGTAATTAAAAGAAACTCCCAACCAAATGTAAGGACCACGGCACATTCACCATTCCATGCACTATAGGTAACACAAGGTTTGAAAGGGCAATGCTTGATTTAGGTGCATCTATAAATGTCATGCCATATTCTATTTATGCATCTTTATACTTGGGTCCTTTGGAACCTCATGGTGTCGTTATTCAATTGGGCGATAGATCTAATACATACCCTAAGGGTGTGGTTGAAGATGTTTTGGTGCGAGGTGAATGAATTAGTGTTTAAAGGAGACTTCTATGTTTTGGACATGGAAGAGGATGAGTCTCCCAAATCTGCTCCTATCTTGTTAGGGAGACCATTTTTGAAGCTAGCGGACAAAAATTGATGTGCACTCGGGAACTCTAACAATGGAATTTGATGGGGAATTAATTAGATTCAATATTTTTGAAGCTATGAGATACCCAAGTGATGTGCACTCGCTTGTTTAATTGATTCTTTTGATCCTTTTGATTCTTTAATTTCTGCAGACTTTTGATACTAACCATTTTGATGCTCTTGATACAATTCTAACTCATAGCTTAGATGTACGGGAGGAAAAGAAGAAGAGTGAAGAAGAGCTATGGAGTGAAGACATTGATGAAATTGTTCTTTGCTTTAAAAGAGCTCTCTTCCACTCCCAGAAGAGCATGAGGTAACTTTTGTTGATTTACCTGTTACTCGATATACCTCAACCTTACGTTGTGCGTGCACTGAATTGGAACTTAAAAAGCCTTTTGATCATCTTAAATACATCTTCTTGGGAGAGAAGGACACCCTTCCAAGTAATAATTGCAAAGTCACTCACCCAAGAACAAGAAGAGAAAGCGTAGTGTTGTTTTGCGGGAACATACAAGACAGACCATTGGTTGGTCAATAGGCGATATCAAGGGTATTAGTCCCTCCATTTGTATGCACAGGATATTAATGGAGGAGGATACTAAACTGTGAGAGACCTCAGCGGAGGTTGAATCCTCCCATGATGGAAGTTGTGAAAAAGGAGATACTAAAGCTCCTAAGTGTGGGGGTGATCTACCCCATTTCTGATAGCAAGTGGGTAAGCCCAGTCCAGGTAGTACCAAAGAAATCTGGAATTCTTGTGATAAGAAATGCTTGAAAATGAGCTTATTCCCACAAGGTTACGAGATTGTGGTGGCGTGTTTGTATTGATTACATGGGAAGTTGAATGCCGCCACGAGAAAAGACCACTTTCCTTTACCTTTCATTGATCAAATGTTAGAAAGATTAGTGGTCATTCTCATTATTGTTTTCGGATGGTTTTTCGAGTTACAATCAGATTGCCATAGCTCGAGAAGACCAAGACAAGACTACATTCACTTGTCCATTTGGTACCTTTGCATATAGGCGAATGCCTTTTGGACTCGCAATGCACGGGAACTTTCCAAAGATGCATGATGAGTTTATTTTTCGATTACATTGAAAACATCATTGAGGTTTTTATGGATGACTTTAGTGTCTTTGGAAATGATTTTGAAAATTGCCTGGAACATTTAACATTGGTTCTTAAAAGATGCATTGACACTAACCTGGTATTGAATTGGGAAAAATGTCATTTCATGGTGAATGAAGGTATTGTGTTAGGTCATGTAATTTCGCTAGGGGAATTGAAGTAGATAAAGCTAAGGTAGAACTCATGCATTCTTTGCCACCACCCACTAGTGTGCGGGAAATTCGTTCTTTTATTGGTCATGCAGGTTTCTCTTAGGAGATTCATTAAAGACTTTTCTAAAGTCTCATTGCCCCTTTGTAGACTTCTTCAAAAAGATGTTAATTTTAACTTCGATGAGAAATGTATGGAAGCTTTCAATAAACTCAAGAAGTTGTTAAGCTGTTGCGCTATCATCGTGCCACCCTAATTTGGGAGTTACCTTTTGAACTAATGTGTGATGCCGGTGACTTTGCGGTAGGAGTCGCTGTCTTGGGACAACGAGTTGATAGAGTTCCTTATGCCATTTACTATGCATCAAGGACTCTAAATGATGCTCAACTTAATTACTCAACCACAGAAAAGGAACTTAGAATTTGTTGTATTTGCTTTAGAAAAATTTAGATCATATCTAATTGGTTCTAAAGTGATTGTGTTTTCAGATCATGCGACCTTGAAGTATCTTCTAACAAAGAAAGAAGCAAAGCCTAGATTGCTCGATGGATTTTATTGCTCCAGGAATTTGACTTGGAGATTAAAGACAAGAAAGGGAGTGAAAACTTGGTGGCCGATCACTTGAGTAGATTGGTAACTGAAGAGGAAGAAATGCCTATCATGGAGACTTTTAGGATGAATATTTGATGGTTGTCAACACCATAATCCCTTGGTATCTTGACATTGTTAACTACCTGGTTACTAAGGACTTTCCGGAGGGTTTGAACAAGGCCCAAAGAGATAAATTAAGGAGTGACTGTAAATACTATATCTGGGATGAGCCGTACTTATGGAAGCATTGTGCAGATCAAGTCATTAGAAGGTGCATTCCTGATTCTGAGACACACTCCATCCTCTCCTTTTGCCACACCTATGCATGTGGAGGACACTTTGGCAGTAAAAGGACAGCCAACAAAGTGCTTGACAGTGGTTTCTATTGGCCTTCAATTTTCAAAGACGCTTACAACTTCTGTAAGTCTTGTGACCGATGTCAGAGAACAGGTAATATTGGTCCTCGTAATCAAATGCCTCAGACTCCGATCATTTTTGTGGAACTCTTTGATGTGTGGGGTATTGATTTCATGGGGCCATTCCCTCCTTCATTTGGTTTTACATACATTCTTTTATCTGTTGATTATGTGTCTAAATGGGTGGAAGCAAAAGCCACCCGATCTGATGATTCTAAAGCATTTGCGAGATTTTGTTAGAACACATATTTTCTCCAGGTTCGGGACCCCAAGGGCTATCATCGGTGACAAGGGACTCATTTTTGCATGAGAACCTTTGATGCTCTATTGAAAGATATGGAGTTATGCACGAGAATCTCCACTCCTTACCATCCACAGACAAATGGGCAACCGAAGTGTCCAACCTAGGAGATTAAGTCAATCCTTGAAAAGACAAAGTGAATCCATCAAGAAAGGATTGGAGCACTCGACTTGACGACGCTTTATGGGCTTATAGGATCTGCCTTTATAAGACTCCCATGGCATGTCACCATTTCGGTTGGTGTATGGAAAGCCTGTCATTTGCCCGTTGAGTTGCAACATCGCTCTTACTGGGCCATTAAACAAGTAAATATGGAATTGGAAGGAGCTGGAAAGCAAAGGAAGTTCCAGTTACAGGAACTGGAAGAATTAAGAAATGAGGCCTTCGAGAATGCCCTGATTTATAAGACTAAAGCTAAGGCATTCCATGACCAGTTGATTTCCAGAAAGAAATTTCACAGAGGGCAAAAAGTTTTACTTTTTCAATCAAGACTCAAATTGTTTCCAGGTAAACTGCGTTCTAAGTGGATTGGGCCATTTGTGGTAACTAATGTTTTTCCTTTTGGTGCAGTTGAGATCAGGAGTGAAATTTCAGGCAAAACATTTAAGGTCAATGGTCATCGTCTCAAACCTTATTATGAACTTCCAGAGAATGCAGAAGTGGAGGTGATGAACCTTCTCCATCCGCATTATGAATAAAAAAAAAAAAAAAGAGAAAAAAAAAAAAAAAAAAAAAGAAAAAAAAAGAGAAAAAAAAAAACATTGTGTGTGCCGACAATGAGGTAGGTAGTGCCATTAAATTTTGTCAATCGAAGCATGTGGAGGTCATTTTTCTTCAACGACAACAACTGCGAAAATCTTGCGCAAGTATGGATTTTATTGGCCTACTTTATTCAAGGTCTACTACACCTTTTGCAAAAGTCATGGAAATTGGTCAAAAAGGTTCTGTTTTGAGATTATCATCCGCACCTACTCCTTAGAAAATTGAGATCAAGGAGGCGCAGTTCTTTGGTTATCAAACACGTGGGGCCGTAGATAATGGGATCCTAGGAATGGTAATGCGCTTACAGTTAATGGACAAAGACTCAACCATTCTGGAAAACCAAGTTCTTAAGTTCTTTTGTGTTCTTGGGTTAAGTGGCGGATACGGTATCTCGTGACTCTCAAGTCGGTTTATTTTCGTTTCCCAAAATAACCGAACTCTTCTTCTCCTTCAAAATGGATGTCATTCTTTCAAACCCGAGCAAATATTTTCCTTCTCTTCCTCAAAATGCTTTGAGAACAATCTACAAAGTTCGAGTTGAAAGATTGAGGTTTGTTAATGCACAAAGGTATGCCGAAGATATACACTGGATAATTGAAGCAAAGGTCCGATTAGCAGGTGAGTCCTCAATTTCATTTAACTCATATATGCCTGGTTTTGGAAGAAGTTCATATTCTAAAGAAGAAGAGCAAAAAGGTTACAAGTTTGTCACAAATGTGGACGATGGAACTGTAACAAGCGATGTCGTACTTTGGGGATGGTTTCCGCAAATAGAGAAGATAAAATTTTCTTCATTAAGAATGGACTGAGTAAGGAGTCATTAGATGATATCTTGTTGACTCTTGAGACGCATTCTTGTGGATTGGTGCATCGTGAAATTCTTAAATTGTGGAATCTCTTCAAGGATGAAGAAAAACGCTACAATCTTGGGAATCGACTCTAAAAAGACCTGTTTGCCAATTTATAAGAAAATTGGATGGGAAGCTTATCCTCGACTCATAGAAGACGTTTAAGCCGTTACTGGACGTTCAACCAGAGGCAGATGTGAGCCATATCCACAAACAATCTAAATTTGTCACACCTTCTGAAAGACAACTCCTTATCTCGGCTTCCACTGTTGATGAGTTAATTGATAAATTGGAAGCCTTTGTTTATGAACTCGATCCAAAGGACAAACCGTATAGATTGGTCAGAGAGCAAAGAAGAAGGAGACAACAACAAGGGAGGCAAAGAAGAAACAACACAAGTGTGACTCGACACTTCATCTATGACTTTCCTTTATCTTTAGTTTTATTCATCGTACTTTGTTTTTGTTTATATTTGTGTGAGGTTTCTCTTTTCCGTAATTGCAAGAAGAGTGCATTGCATAAAGAATGACAAGCAGTGCTTCTTTTCGCTTAGTGTTGATTCACTTCTTATCGGGTTGTGTTGCTCTTTTCTATATCTCTCTTTCACATTGAGGGCAATGTTATATTAAGTGTGGGGAGAGATTTTAGCATAAAAAAATGTCTTAATTTCAAAAAAAAAAAAAAAGTTTTTAAAGAAAAGAATCATTGCATGATTGAATAACTTTTCTTCCTTCTTGAACCTGATGTGCTTGGTGATGGATGATTGAATTAATGAATTGAGTTTGATGGATGCATACCTGGTGAGATTTTGAGCCTAATGGATGGATTTAACATTTATGCCATTCTCTTCTTTCTTGTGTGAATTTCACTCATGAAATTGTTGCTCTAGAACTTGCTTTGATTCTTTTTAAAAGCTACGTTTTCACTTGCATGCATGAACATGATTGAGGCCCTCTTTCTTAATTAGCTAGTTTAACCAAATAGCCAACCTTGTTTTCAATATGATATCAAGCACTCTTTTGACTTCTTGAAAATTCTCTCGATTCCCCAACCTTGTATATTTTCCTTTGCTTAACCCTTTGAGCTTATTTAACCATTCCTTGTTTCTAGCTCATTATGTACCTTAAATGGAAAATCGTGTTCTTATTTTACCTTAGGGAATAAAAGAACATTAGCTTGGTTAATGAATGAGTTTTTGAACAAGTGTGGGGGTGTGTGTACAAAATGGTTGTTGAAAAAGGAAAGAGTGCCCAAAAAAAAAAAAAAAAAAAAAAAAAAAAAAAGAATGTATGTATATAGTTATGTTCATATAAAAAAAAAAAAAAAAAGGATTGAGAAATGAATATGTAAAGGGTTATACATTAGAGTTGGGATGAACTTTTATGCTTGTTATTGGAACTCGGCTCTCATTTGCTTTTATTCTCTTTGGATTTATCCTCTCATATCCATTTTACCTCTTTCGTTACCTTGACCCCATTACAACCTTAAATAAAGTCCTCATGATTTGTGTGTGCATGTGTTTTGAGTAGTGGAGAATTAGAAGATAAGCAAGCTTATGGTAGTGCAATTTTCATGGTTGAATTGAGTGAAATACCTACCTTTTTAAACACTTGAGAGATTGAGAGGGAATCTTGTGAAGATCTATCATTCTCGATTCATATTGAAGATACCTTGCTTGTTGGTTTGAGATGTGGAGAATTGTTAACTCATGAATGTTTTGATCCTTTGAACCTTTGGTTGTTCTTCTTGATTGTAAAATTTTGGGCTCTTGAATGTCGTTGGAATTTAAATTTTTGTTAATCTCTTATGTCCTTGTTTTGGTCTTGAGTTTTGCCCAGGAGTGCAAAAAGCTAAGTGTGGGGGAATTTGATAATCACATATTTTATTTATTAAGAAACCCTTATGATTAGTCATTCACACTCTCCATATTCTTAATTGATCGAGTTTGGTATGATTTTGTGAGTCTAAGCTCAAATTGGTCCTAATTGAATATTTTCAGCATTATTGAGATTTTACACTGTTTCTGTATTTTGGCCATAACTTGAGTTCCTGATATCTGACAATTATGAATTTTATCTTGTAGGAAAGCTAAGAGAGAGCTCTACAACTTTGATGAAGAGCTCGAAGTCTTAAACAGATGTCTAAGGGACCTAAGTGTACATGAAAGTCAGAATACGAGTTCTGTCACTAGAATCCGAACGGTGTGCACTCATAAAATCATATATCAAGTTTTAATAATGGAGATGGGCTGAAATTTGGATAGCTGATAGTCAAGACCCAAATAAACAACTTTCATGAAGAACACATTTTGAAATAATGAAGTCTAATGGGTCAGTTTGAGCTTGCAAGTCGAAACAGAGGTGCTGAAGTTGGGTCATATCTTGGGCTGTAGGAAGCCAAATTGGATGATCCAGATATGCATGTTATAGCCAAGACAAAGACCTAAAACTTTCATGAAAAATACTTTTCATGAATCCGAAGCATTATCGGTCGTTTTTGGCTTCCAAGTCAGACCAAGGAATTTTCGCACTCATCAACCCATTCACCTACTTCACTCACCAACCCATTCACCTACTTCACTCACCAACCCATTCAACTACCCCATTCACCAACCCTTTCACCTACTTCACTCACCAACCCTCTCAACTACCCCATTCACCAACCCACTCCCCTTTGTCATTTTGCTACCCCAGACTTCTATAAAAGGGCACCATCGGTTATCATGGAAGACACAACTTGAACTCTCCTTCATTTCTCTCATAGTTTCTTCTTGTTTCTTCTTGTTTCTTCTCAGTTTTTCTTGTGATTTCCTTTTAGCTATGTGTAACTAAACCTCCTTTGGTTAAGAGGGTGATGAAACTGCTAGTATTGATGTTGTAAACCTTGCATATTTGATTATTTCAACACAGTTATGTTTTTATTCATATATTTCTGAATCTATTGTTGGTATGAAGGTTTTTATACTTGTTTCCACTTTCTATGAGATAGAGTTGGGTTTATTATGCACGGTTGTGGTAATAGATCTAATGGGATGTATGATGTTCATGTGGGTATAATTATCTTTGTGCTATTTGCAGTTATAAAAGTGGTAGATTTGGGTTTATTATACGGTTGTGGTAATAGATCTAGAGAAATATATGTTCTAAGTAATTTAATCCCGGTGTGTGATTAGATCTTAGTGTAATTGATTTTCTAAATCTTAATGCAATTGTTGAATAATTGTAAGAGCGGTTGCTTTATGATTAATCAGTGATTAGAAGTTGATTTAAGCGGTTGCTAAATTGGCCAGCACGTAAGGAAAACAGAGGTTTACTCTCACAATTGCATAAAAACATAATTGAGCATGTTGGAATAAAATAATATGTGGATTTACATCATCATATAAATCTAGTGGTGGATTCAATCTCTTAACCAATTTTCTTATATTGTTGTTTTCAGTTTATTTATTGTTATTGTCTTTGAAACTGTTCATTATTCATCAAAACTCCAAAACCCCCCTTTTTACTGTTTATTGTTAATTAGAGTTTAAATTGGGAATTACTTGATAGTGTTAATTGACTTGGTTCTCTGTGGATCGACCCTTACTAACTACAACTAGTTGTAAGGTTTTTTTTTATTTTCTGGTGAGCCTAACAACTGATTTTTAATCACTACATCCACACGCATCAGGTATTAATAAATAATTAAAGGAATCATAATATAATTACGTATATAATTTTTAATGAACTTTGATTGTTATATTTTCCGATTGGAACTTCTATTATGTGTGGATTCTAATTGAGTTATAAAAAGAATTAATCTTATCCTCATTTTATTTGTCAAGTGTAGATCTCCTAACCCAAGTAAATCTTTTTTATTTGTGACAAATTTTATTACTTTTATTGTTATAACAAAAATATTTTCCTTACATCAAATAAATTTTTCTTCATCAATTCCCTATGGATCAACCTCGGACTCCCGAGAATTTATTACTTGAAACAACCTACACTTGGGTTTGTAACTTTTAATCAGCATTATTGCCCCTACATTTCTTGTGAAGTTCCACTATTGTTGATATTCACCTCTTAGATATTGTTTTAAATACATTATGTACTAGCTTTTTTCTATTTGACAAAATATCATCTTTTTTTGTTAGGCTAAAACCCTATTTATGTCTCTCATGTTTCACGAAAGTTTCGATTTGGTCCTAAAAGTATGTTTTGTCCTATTTACATCCTAAACATTACTAAATGATTTTAATGTCAACATTTGAGCTAACGTTGTCCAAATCACTAATGACAAATGCTGACATGGAGTCTAATGACTAATTGGAGTCATATCACATGTCCAATTTGGGACTAAATTGAAATTTTGGTTAGATTTTAGGGATAAATATATAGTTTTAGCCTTAAATTTATTTAAAATCATATACATCTCAATCTCTTTTGCTATATTTAAGGACTAGGGTTCTCAGTTGCAAAAACTTAGGCACACTTCCAAATCATTTTGCAAAAATCAGAATACTCAAAAATCATTTCTAAGTTAACGATAACCATTTTTTTTTCCAAACATCAAACAAAATCTTAAAGGGCTTCAACAAATGTTGCATTAATTAACTTGGCCCTGAAAGCCCTTCTTACTTCTCAGTTTTCAATTTAGTTTATCAATCTGTGAGAAAATAGATACATAGAAAAAGACGAAGACAGGACCTAGCAACTTATAAGAAAATGCACAACTAAAGTCAAGATGTAAGAGGAAGAGAGGAATGAATTCTATAGTATGTATACAAAATCATGACAGTTAACATAAAAGTGATAGACTTGAAGGCCCTTAGGTTGAATCGCTAAAAGGCGATCAGGATGCGAGGATCGATGTAACACCCTAACCCTAATACAGTAGTATATTCGCAATATACCATAGTAAAGAGTATTAAGCATGTCACTTCCACTTTAACAATATGATAAAGTAATCCATAATAACTATACATGCTACTATATATAGAGAGCCAAGATGGAAGAAAAGCTATATGCATATATATATATATATATATATATATATATATATATATATATATATATATATATCATTGGCCACCAAAGGGCTCATTGTTATATACAATTTTGCATAAAAACAAGCAATATAAATAAATACATGCTTAGTTCCACAAGAAACAATATAAACTACTCTAAGCCTTTTGCTTATTCTGTTTCTTTTCCTTTTTAGGGTCTTGACTTGGATTTACATGAAAATACAATGGGTTGAGAATTCACAAATTCTCAGTATAAGTATTCCAAAACCATCATTTATAGCATTCATAATGTATAATCAAACTCAGTTACAACATATTATGTTTTGCAATAAATAAATAAGACTATACTCATCACTATAAGAATATATACATACTCACTATGTAATACTTATAAAGCCAACCACAACCCTATCACAAACTGATACCCACAAGAGAGACAACTGCCCATACAATTATCAAATAATGCAACGTATAACATGTAACATGATTATGCCTAAGAAATGTCTAAAAGTATGCTTATGCAATGCTTGTGCAAGTTTTTATTTTAGAAAACCATGATACTCACTCATTCCCAGGAATCACGTTCCCTTGTATCTGTTTGAGTAGAATAGGCAAAAGAGCCCTTACACAACTTGGTCATCAGTGGATTCCTTCCCCCTCACCATAGTAAGGTACTGCTACTACCCCATGTACCAGTAACCTTGACCACAATAGCTCTCTAGCTATGTGAATTTAGGACAAATCCTTATTCTCTGGCCAAATGGTTGTGCACACCATCTAAGGTCACAATACGTAGGAATAGCAAGTGTAAAAACATGCAAAGTGTTCACGTTGCAGAAACTCTTCACAAGGTTCACCCTAACTAAGTGAAAGAGCTAAAACTAGACAACATGCACTCTTGGCTCAACTTTATCTCATAAAGAAACTAACCCATGTCCCTAGCAAATTCCCATAGTTCAACCTTAAGGAATAAGAAAGCAAAACATGGTCCACATACTAATCAAGCTTAACTTTACCCAAAAAGGAAGAAATTAGTTCAACTTTAACACTTAAATAAGAAACTAAAATTTTTAGGGCTCTTAACTTCCATAGACCTATTCAATTGGGTCCTTGATAACCAATACCTAGCCTAACTCATGTTAGGACCCTTAAATTTGTGTTTTCCAGCAGTTCATAACTGATTACTGCCCTCTTGTAATCAGTTATGACCCCTTAAATTTGTTTTCTAGTTGTTGGAATAATCGATTAGCATACCTAGCTAACCGGTTATTACATGGTGTGACTTCCTGCCACGAGCCAATAGCTTATTAAGCTTGATTCCTAACCGATTATTGCTTGGCTTGGATGTCTGCCTAGGCTAGATAATCAGTTATGACACTCCCATAACCGGTTATCTGCTTGAACAATAGAATGCATAACCCAGATAATCGATTAGACCACTGCCATAACCAATTATCTGGTGCATTTTCAGCAGAAAACAGAGTTTCCTCACGTGGAAACTCAACCCAAAACTCCTCTCAACTCAAGAACAACACTCCTCAACCCAAGTGTTTTCAAAACAAGTTTAAAGGAATTCCAAAAAGATAACCACGACACCAAAAACCTTAGATCATGTTCATCCAACTCCAACCATTGAGAAAACTCTCAAAACCCCATTTCTAACAACACATGCATACCCCATGTATCAATAGTTTGAAAGAAAAAGATGAAGTTAAATGAATAAACACCCCTACCTCTTGTAGCAAGGATGATGAACTCAAGCTTTTGCTTTACCTTTAGCCTTCCTTCTTCATTTTCTCCCTTTTTCTCTTCTCCCTTTACTGCCCTTGGTTTGTAGAACGTGAGAGTGGGTGAGAAAAATGAGTGAAAGTCAATGAAATAGGAGAAGAAGGTCGTGGAACATAAGCAGACCTAATAATATCTAAAGATATTATGTTGAAACTTTATATATGTTAAGAACACTTTAATCTTACAGAAACAAGTTTCTCAACTATCATAGGCATTAAAATAAATCCTAAGATTCATCTCAATCCTAATTTCACCATTTCTAAAAGTTTTCATATTTGTGATTCATCAATTCGGTACTTAAACATTCACGCAGTATACTTTAAAATACCAAACTGACTCAGTTAACTCTAAAAAATTAACTATATCATATTCCACACATTTGTGACCTAAGGACATATTCTCCATATTTATTTTCATTAACTAAGTAGTTTATGCCATTTCCTAAGCTAATAGCAACTATTTTTCACATATAATGTTACAACAAAGTGACTAAAATAACTTAGAAGGTCACAAAATTGAACAGACGTGTCAAGCAAGTATTATGCTACCACAGTAATGATATAAAAGTTTAATATGTTTAAGAGGATGTTACAATCGGAGCAATTTAGGGTTCCAACGTCGTAGTCAGTTGTGGTAGAGTCAAATTGGCGATTTGCTCCTCGGTGTCCTAGATGAGGGATTTGGTGATGATAAGAGTGGCAATGGTGGAAGGGGGAGAGGAAGGTCTTGCGAGGCAGGAGGGAGGTCTTCACCAATTTTGATGATGGAGGTATCGATGTGGATGGTGGCATTTTGGGGTCGGGTGCAAAGGTTAGTGAAGATGGCATTTTGACCATGAATCTTCATATTTCATTCTTCCATTTGGGGAATGATTTTGTAGTATGCTTAAACTTCTATAACTGAAAACCCTAGTTCCTCAACTTGAAGAAGAAGATGGAGATGCATATGATTTTAAATAGATTCATGGCTAAAACTATATTTTCGTTACTAACGTTTGACCAAAGTTTTAATTTAGTCCCAAATTGGACATGTGGGATCCATATATGTGATTCTAATTAGCCATGTAGGGTCCACATTAGCATTTTTTGTTAGTGATTGGATGGCGTTAGCTCAAAGGTTGACATTGAAATTATTTAGTAACGTTTAAGATGTAAATAGGGCCAAAATATACTATTAGGATCAAATCAAAACTTTAGAGAAACGTGAGAGACATAAGTAGGGGTTTTAAACTTTTTTGTTAAATGCTAGAATAGTAGAATTCTGAGTAAGTATTAAGGAGCATAAGATATAGAAGAGTAAAGTACTGCTTGCTTTTGATAATTGTTAAAACAAATTCTCTCTCTCTTTAACAAGTGTGCATATAAAAACTTTTAGCATGATAAGCTAAAAAATAAAAAAATTTAACATGAAATCACTTTTTTGTTAAAATAATAATAATAATAATAAACAACACTTGTATCAATATTTTCAAGTTAGTAGTGACATTTGCTCTCAAACCTTTTTACATGCTTCCATCCTTGCTCTTATAAATATATAATCTGTTATAAGAGAAAACTTGATATATTGTTTACCAAAACAAAGTTTGATGTATTGTTAATGTATGTTAGATGTAAAATCATTTATGTGGCTCCACATTTTTTTTAATGAACAAAGGTTATGCAGGTAGAGATGTCAAATGGGTCGACTCGCCCCACCATGGGTTAATCAAAAAATGAGATAAGACAAGTTGACCCATTTTTGGAATTTGGGTTGGGATGGCCAACCTGCTTAAAATAAAAAAAATAAAAATTTGATGGGTTAAGTGGGTCAACATCGAACAAAAAAGACAAGTTAAGGGACTTGTAAGTTGACTCACCTAACTAGCCTCCAAAAAAAAGAAGGAAAAAATGAAAGTGACCTAATGGTTCAACCTGCCCCACCATAACCTGCGGGGTTATGCGGGTGAGTTATTTTAACCCGCCTAAAAAAATGAGTTGCATTATATTTTGTGGGTTAAACGTCGGGTCCAACCTATTTGGACATCTCTATAGGCAGGGAAGTCTAATTCCCTGAGCTAGGTTGTGCTTATGAAAAGCCTTCTCCAAGATAATGAATCTAGCATAATTCGAACATATGTTCGCCTATATGGTCACAAGCCGCTTACCACTTAACCTAATCACGTTGGATTTATGTGGCTTCACTTAATAGTATAAATTTTTGATATAGTTAATTGTTAAAGCCTCTATAATTTATTATAGCTAATCATATAAAAATTATATCATTTTTTCAAACACTAAATAAAGTATAATTAAACAATGATAATGCAAAACTTGTTTCCTATTTTGAACTGTGATCTGAGACTTGGTCTCATGGGTCAACTCGACACGTATTCAGTCAGAATCTATCAGTATCCCAATAGGAGTTCGCTTGAGACACTGTTAAGATTCCAACACAACATATGTTAGACCACGACATTAGATAATAATAACACAATCGTGAGATTTACACATTACATGAATTTCAAATTATCTGTAATTATTAATTACAATCTTATGAAATAATAGTACATATAACTACTTTTGATTACTCATAACTATATTATTTACGTTCTTATTTTATAAAAATACTCAGCTACAATTAAAGAAACGAGTTTTTCAAATGCTCTCTATAAAAGCTAATGATTCTATTTTGTAAATAAATTTTATGTAACTTTTTTTAATAATTTAAACCTTTTATCTTTATCGAGAGTAAATATTCCTTCATAATTATAACAATTTTTATTAAAATTTAATCTAAAAAGACACTGATAATAGGTGAGTGACCAAAGTTAGGGACATCGTACTCTGTCGTTGCGCGTGCCGCCAGTTACCAACCCGCTCCAATAATACCACACACCACTTCCAGTTCCAGCTCACATTTAACAGAGATTTTGTTCACGCTTTTAATTTATACAAATCCCGTAAATAATTAATATACATTATTTTACATATAAAATAAGTATGTAGCATAAAAATTTATAAAACTCTTATATTTTTACATTAAATAATATATATATTTTTTAATATTTTATTTAATATTATTTATTATATATATTTTTTTATTATTTTTTTTTTACTCAATCACATCTCTTAAAAAAATATAAATAATATTTATATCTATTTTTAAGAATATAAGATGATATTTTTAAATTTATGTAACCATTTCATGTAAAATAATAATGTTAATTATTTAATAGCTTAAACTTATGTATTTTTCCACATTCAAATCTTTCAGCCCCTTAGTTACTCACACTCACAGTGCCCGTTATTCGACAAAATTTTTATATTTTAATTTATTTATAAATTCATTTTATATTTTATAAAAATATTATAATCATATATAAATTAATTTAACAATTTTTTTACATTAATTAATACAATATAAAAAATATAATGTAAGTATAAAATTTGTACACAAACATTTCCACGCTCACACACTTCGAAACCTGCACCTTTTTTCCATGCTGCCATAGTCTTGTTAGTTGTTCCAAACTTTCCTTGCCACCTGCCCTCTTGCCAAACATCCCAGAGATCAGATATCTTCTAACATTTTCTCTCTATCCAAACACTATTTTCTTGGCTTCACGTCCTACTACTCCTACTCGCCACTTACTCTTTTCAGTTGTCACTCTACTAAGTTCTTTCCACTCCAGGAAGCACGAACCTTTGTAGTTTGAACCAGCACACCCAGATAAGATTTTACAGGAAAGTTCTCTCATTTTTCCCTTGAGCCAAACATGTCTTTGCTCCTGTACCTCCTGCTGAAAGTTCAAATCTTCCTCCTATGTGCTTCATTATCACTTTCCTCCATGACTGAGCTTGACACTCTCATGGCCATCAAAGACTCTCTAGACCCAGAAAACCGTGTCTTGATCTCATGGACCCCCCATGTTGACCCATGTAGTGGTGCTTTTGAGGGTGTAGCTTGCAATGAGCAAGGTCTTGTTACCAATATTTCACTGCAAGGAAAGGGTCTCCCTGGAAGGATACCTGCAGCCATGGCTGGTCTCAAGAGCTTGACGGGTCTGTACTTGCACTTCAATGCTCTGAATGGAATATTTCCAAAGGAGATTGCAGGTTTGACTGAGCTAAGTGATTTGTATCTCAATGTGAATAGTCTCTCTGGGGATATACCTCGTGAGATTGGCAATATGTCAAATCTTCAAGGTGGGTTGCTGTTTTTTCTTGTAAATTTGTGATCTTTGCTCCTGTTTCTCTAGCCTTGTGCTTGTGTTTGAGTATAAATAGCATATTTTGTGACATTTTAGGTCCAATAAAGTAGACTTATAAGATTTTTTAACTTCATTCTCTGCTTGTTATGTCATCTGTGAGAATTAGTTGAGGAGGAATTTTTAGTACTCAAACTTTGTCCTTCTTACTGCATTTGGCCTTTTGAGTATTTTGGGTCACTCAAAATTTTAGAGTTTATAATGTCTGGTCATTTCAGTACTCTGGAGGTAAATCTTCATTTCTCTTTCTGACTCTGTCTTCTTAATTTCTATTTATTTTTTGTTGAAATTAGCTCTATGAACTTATATTTGTTTGTCTTCTTCTTTCTCTGGGCATGAGTTAATAATTATTTTCGTTTACTCTGTCATTTTGAACTCTATAGTTTGGTGGATAAAAGAGGATGCCTAAATGACAGCAGGAGGGAAAAGGAAAAAAAGAGGAAGAAGTGAGATTGATTGCATAAGAACATAGAAAAATATGAGAAACTGTGCATATGCCTCAACATTTTCTATTCTATGGCTGATCATTTGTGTCTGATTTTTACTGTCTACACTCTCTGTGGCCTTGTCATATGAATATTCTCTACCTATATGTAGGATAGAATTAGGAAGTCTACTGCAAGTTTCTCTTTTGTCTCAAAATTAGATGTTAGTTCATCTACTTGAAAGTTGGAAGTTGAAACAATCTCTCTTTCATTTATTTCTGTTTATCTCAAAATACACCAAAATTATTCTTATCTGTGTGGTGCTTGCAGTTTTGCAGCTTTGTTATAACGACTTTAGTGGGAGTATACCTACTGAACTGGGAAAGTTGAGGAAGCTCAGTGTTCTTGCACTGCAACATAATAAATTAAGTAGCGCAATTCCTGCAAGTTTGGGTGAACTGGAGACATTAACACGATTGGATCTGAGCTTCAATAGCCTTTTTGGTCCTATTCCAGTGAGATTGGCTAATTCACCTAAACTGGAGAGTCTAGATATTCGAAACAATTCTCTCTCGGGCAGTGTCCCTACAGGTAATCAATCCTAGAGAGCTAAGATGATTTTTGACTTTCCATCTTGATTTCTTGTAGAAAACTTAGATTTATATGTTAATTCGATTTTATCTCCTCTATGTATTAATGCAGCTCTGAAAAGACTGAAAGGTGGTTTCCAGTACATCAACAACCCTTCTTTATGTGGGACTGGATTTGCCTACTTAGATTCTTGTAAAGCAGTAAGCAATTCAGACCCAATTAGACCTGAACCATATGTACCGAGTAATCTTTCTGCGAAAGATCTTCCAGCATCGGTTGAACCAAAAGCTAAAAACTGCAGTGAGGCTCATTGTAAAAAGCCATCAGAATCTTCCAAAATTGGTATGGTTTTTGGGGTGATTGGAGTTATTGTTGGTTCCACTGTTTCTGGACTTTTTGTGTTCTTATGGTACCATCGTCAGAAACAGAAAATTGGAAGCACTGCTGAAATTTCTGATAGTCGGCTTAGTACTGACCAGATCAAGGAAGTACACAGGAAAAGTGCATCTCCTCTGATAAGTTTGGAGTATTCTAATGGATGGGATCCATTAGCTAAAGGTGGATGTGGTTATTCTCAGGAGGTTCTTGAGAGCTTTATGTTCAATCTTGAAGAAGTAGAGCGTGCAACTCAGTGCTTCTCAGAGGTAAATTTGTTGGGGAAGAGTAATTTCTCTGCTATCTACAGGGGAATCTTGAGAGATGGATCAGTTGTGGTTATAAAGTGCATCGCCAAGACAAGCTGCAAGTCTGATGAAACTGAATTCTTGAAAGGGTTGAAGATATTGACCTCATTAAAGCATGAAAATCTAGTTCGGTTGAGAGGCTTTTGCTGTTCAAAAGGCAGGGGGGAATGTTTTCTGATTTATGATTTTGTCTCAAATGGGAGTTTGTTACAGTATCTTGATGTTAAAAGAGGCGATGGTAAGGTTCTTGAATGGTCCACTAGAGTATCCATCATCCATGGTATTGCCAAAGGTCAGTTTTTCTTTGCCTTCTTTCTTGAAAAAGTCTTAATTAAGGATTTTAAACCTGAAAGTAGGTTCCTATTCTTCTTGATACATTTACCTGAGTTCACTTATTTTTCCTTTCATGGAAGGGGACAGCTGGCCCATGGAGGCCTTCCCTGCATAACCATAGAAGCTCAAAATTGTTAATGATTTAGGAATACCTTAGATGAGCTTGAGGAAACTGAGCCCTTTCCTAAGCACATGCTCTTAAATTGCTCATAGCCTGACCATATTCAGAATTGTATCCTCAAGTGTCTACAGGCGTGTGAATCCTGATTTTATCCGAATCAGATTCAAGTGTCTAGAAAGTTAAATAAATGTAGTTAACCTGGGAAGAGAGTGTTATTATAGAAGAGGTAGAGAAGCCGTCAATATCAGAAAAGTATTTCGAGAAACAGAAAGTAACGTTAGAAAACCTGCGATTGTTTGGAACGTAAACAAATTCCGTTGTAACAAATCGCTGTTTACCAAGTCGGTTTGACTTCTTTAAAAACATCATTTTTCCTAAGGTCAAAAAATTAATTAAATATCACAAAAGATTGGCCTTGAAAGCGGGGGGGGACAAATCGATGATTTAGTACCTGAGCCTCCAGCCCATTTTTTCTTGTAATTCCACCACCTCATTTGTTTTCTTACAAAGCCCAAAACACATATTGATATATAAACTCTTTAAAATTTTGAAGGTTGAGCAATGTGGGACATAGACTTTTGAAATATCAAAGCTAAAACAACAACATCTACCATATCAATATCATTCGAGACCTGACCTGCTTCCTAATTCCATTGGATCGAGCTGATTATCCCTTGGCCAAAGTCTTAGTAGTATTTGCATGCAAATACCTATTCCTTTTTGGTATGAATTTCAAACTGTCATATCATCTCGTGTTATATGCCTTTATATCATGATTCTCAGCCGTAAACCTTTTACTTGTGATTCCACTTTTGATCTTCAACTTAAGATTTACTTTAAGAAAAGAATATTTAGTGACATATTATGTGAAATGGCCAATACTCTGATTATATTTAAAGGAAGGTTACTAGTAGTTTTGTTTTTTGGGTACATTACTACTAGTATTTTATTATGCATTTTATATTCGGGAAGAAGTTGAAAACTTTTCACTAGAGTTTGCTGGAACTGGATAGATGATTACATATTCATTCATAATTCTACTTAAAATAGATAATAACTGCTATGGCATTCATAGACTGAGTCCTGAGAAAGGGTTTAGCCTCAGCGATTTCCCTTCGTGCATGCTGGGATTTAACATTCTTTCCTGCCCAGGTATTGGTTATCTACATGGTAAGAAAGGAAGCAAACACGCTCTAGTTCACCAGAATATATCAGCTGAAAAAGTGCTTCTCGATGGTCGGTATAATTCCTTACTTGCAGATTCAGGATTGCACAAACTGCTTGCAGATGATGTTGTCTTTTCCACCCTCAAAGCTAGTGCAGCCATGGGATATCTGGCTCCAGAATACACAACAACTGGTCGTCTGACCGAAAAGAGTGATGTGTATGCATTTGGGGTGATAGTTTTCCAGCTTCTTACTGGCAAACGCAATATCACTCAGTTAAGTCGCCAATGGGTAGAAACAGCTAGTTTTAATGATATAGTTGATGAGAATCTTGAAGGGAAGTTCTCAGAACCAGAGGCAGCCAAACTTGGGAGAATTGCTTTGCTTTGCACACATGAATCTCCCTATCTCCGACCATCTATGGACAATGTAATGCAAGAACTGGGTGATAAAGAGTAGCAGTTCATGACATGAAGAATGATATCTTGCCTTGCCTTTCTAGTTGGAAGGGGTAAAGATGGAGTCACTGTAAAATATTATGATTTCCTGAGAAGTGAAGTATGTTGAAATTGCTTTGTATTATAGTTGAGAACATGAAGTGTCAAGGGAAATTCCTCATGTGAAAAAGGACGGTTGCCTATTAGGTTCGGAATGTGAATTTTGATTTTAATAGATTGGTTGTCGAAGTTGTTCTGTTTAGTATTTTAGAGTTGTCTCAAAATCAAAACAATGTGCAGTTGATAATTTAGTAGCAAATGTTGAAGTAATATGATATTCCTATGTGGAAAATGATTTGAGAAAATATATTGTTTGATCTTTCACTTAGAATTATTGAAATTTAAGTTAGCACCAGAGTTATAAGTTAAGGTAATGTTATACGTACAAATATTTACATTTTTATTGTTTTGTCAATATTAAATTTACATTATATAAATTCATATCAATACCTTTTTTAACGCAAATAAACATATGATATTAATATAACAAACAAGAGAAGCCTACAAAAGTGCCTCTTTTGCGAGGATGTGGTCTGCTAGGGTTTCCCTGGGGTTGCCACATTTGGGTAGTTACATCCGCTTTAGGCGGCGTTTTCTCCGCATCTGGCGGCCTTCGTGTCTTCTACTGGAGGCAACTTCCCACTCTCTGTTCTTCATTCCCAGTGACGACACACTTCACAACCTCCATTTTTTTCTCCATCCTTGTTCCTCATTTCCACCTTGTCCATACCCATCGTGACTAGTTTCCCAGATCTGGTCCTCCATCAACCGAATCGATGGTTCTGTGTCACTCTCCTTCTTGCACATTTCACACCTGCACACAGCCGCCATATCCGACAACCCCCTGAAGCCGTCATTTCTGATCGCCATTTCCCCTATCGTCGAAAGTCGATCGCACCCTGAATCCGCTTTTTCTAGTCCGATCTGCTTCGATTTGCTCGTCCTCACAGCAGCTAAGGTGGACTCATCAACCCTGCGACTTTGGTCATGAATGGCATGGAGATCTAACTTGCATGTTGGAGATCTTTCCCTCTGCTTGATCGTCTTTTCTTTTGCTGAACGGCTTCCTTTTGTGCTCTGTGATGCCATCTTCTAGTCACCAGCTGTTGGAAGTTGGTGAAGGAGATGAGGATGGAGAAGAAGCGCTGTGCCTTGATGAAGCAGATTTGACCCAGCAACTGGAGGCATCCCGGAAATGTCTAAATGGTCGGTTGTCTGCTGATAGCCGCTAGTCTATGGGACCTTTGTCATGATTCTGAAGGGAGTGTGGAAAAACCTGAAAGGGTTTCAATGTGAAGAACTGACATTTAGATTCTATTTTGATGATTAGATTGAGGCCTATTCCATACTTTGCAGGCAGTCATGGTCGATCAAAGGCCAGTTACTAGTGGTGAAAAAGATGGGAAAAGGAATGGACAATTGATGATTATCAATTCCACTTAGTTCCTCTCTGGGTACAATGCTGGGGACTCCTTGGATAGTGTTGAACTGCAACGATTGGAAGGAAGCTCTGTGCCACTATTGGACGAGTTTTTGAAGCTAATCTGGTATCACTGTGAGACAAACAAGGACTTATTTAAATGCATCTCAACCATTGAAGAAAGGCGTCCATTTGGGATTGAGTAACTCGTCCAAGGTATGGGTTGAATTTAGATATGAAAAATTACCGATATACCATTATTACTGCAGTAGGATTGGCCATGAAGAAAGAATTTGCCCAACCTTACTTAAAGATGAGATGGAAAACAAGGTTAAGGATCAGCGATATGGAATGAAGCTGAAAGCAGATCAATTTGGGTCCATGCTAAAGGAGGAAAGGAAAAATAATGACGGCAAGTTCAAGTGTAGCTCAGACCAACAGACAAACCAAAAGGGGCAAAAATCATCAGTTGATCAGGTGTCTCAGCACCTCTCATCTTTGACCTCGCAAGCAGGTGAAGCAGATTATGGGGTTTCTTACCAAACTGTCATTAGTGATAAAATTATTTATTAAATTGTTATATTTTTGAAATTATATACTAAACTGTCACACTTTTTGCCTACGTGGATTATTTTATTATTTACAATTACGTCATCACGTTTGGCGTAATTATGTGCAGTGTTATCAAAAGGCGATTATGGTGGCACCATGGCGAGGCAGAAATCATGTAGAACGCCATAGAAAGCAAAGGGCGTTGTGACTTTCACATGGCGGCGCCATGGCGTTTGCCATGGAGATGGCGGTATAGCAGATGACATAGTTAAATGGCAGATTTAGGGTATTTTGGGTTTTTTCCTTTTAAAATATAGGGGTATTTTAAGGCTTTTGAGTGGTTTTTGTTTTTGATTTCTCACCATCGAGTCCTAATTCCTAAATCATTTGCTGCTACCCAATATCCACACTCCATCGAGCCTCTGTTCCATCACACTCCAGCAACGTCGATTGTCTTCGCCGGCTAGTCACCGTTGGCACACCTGTCTTTGCCGGCCAGTCACCACCGCGTCTCTATCTTCTCCGGTGATGTGTCTCTGTCTCGCACACCACATCTCCATCTTTGTTTCTTTCTTCTCCAAATCTCCAAGTAGGGTGGTTCTTTGTTTCTGTTTATTTTTTTGTTTTCTTTATTTCTTTCCATCTGTTTTGCACCCACCCAATAACAGTTATCACCCAAAGGATGCTGTTTTTCTTTCCCACTGACCCACTGTGTTGTTTTTCTTACCCATCATCCAATTTGTTTTCCTTACCCACGAGGCTCTGTTTGTGCATACTCTGTAATTTTCCTACTGGTTTTAATTTCTATTCTACATATTTACCTGATTTTTAAGGTGATGGCAATTACTAATAGGACTGATCTAGGCTGGAAGTATTGTCATCCATTAGTGAAGAATGAGACCAATGATTTGGTTTGCAATTTTTGCGACAAGATTACCATGGGAGGCATCACTATATTAAAACATCATCTCATGGAAAAGAAAAGGCAATGTCAAAGCTTGCTCAAAATGTCCCAAAGAAATTAGAGAAGAGTTGTGGGCGCATTTTAGTGGTAAAAAGAAGTTTGATAGTGTTGAAATGGGATTGGGAATTGATGTTGTGGGAGCTCTTGACCTTGAAAATTTGACATTTGGTGAGAGTGAAGAAGAAAGGCTAAGAGATGATATACCAACTAATGCCCGTGAGAGGAAGAAGACTACCATGAAAGGGTCATTTGATTTGTATTGTCAAAAACTTGAAACTATCATTGAAGGAAAAAGGATAAGTTGAGGCAAGCTAGCGTAAGGGAGTCTTATGACAAAGAAGCACGAGCTAGAGTCATTCAATATATAGCTCGATGGATGTACCAAGTTGGAATTCCATTCAATGCTGTCAACTACAAAAGCTTTCACCATATGATTGAAGCTATTGAGCTTATGGTCCGAGTTTGTAGCCGATGACTTTTCATGAGGCTAGAGTGGTGTGCCTCGACAAAGAACTTGAGTATACAAAAAATTTGTTGAAGGGTCATTATGTTCAATGGGCAAAATTTGCTTGCTCCATTATGTCAGACACATGGATTGATAGGAAACAAAAAAGCTTAATTAATTTCTTGGTGAACTCTCTGGCTGGGACAAAGTTTGTGAGATCTATTGATGGTTCTGAATTTGTGAAGATAGGTGAAAAGTTGTTTTGAGTTATTGGATACTCTTGTGGATGAGATTATCATAACTGATAATGGAAGCAATTATGTTTTAGCCAGCAAGATGTTGGAAGAAAAGAGAAAACATCTTTTTTGGACTCTTTGTGTTGCCCATTGCATATATTTAATGTTAGAAGACCTTGGGAAGCTTCCTCTAGTAAAGAAGACAATCCAAAGGACAATCACACTTGTTGGCTTCATCTATAGTCATTCAAGTACCCTAAACATGTTGAGAAACTTCACAAATAAAGGAGAATTAGTAAGGCACACAATTACATGCTTTGCTACATCCTTTCTTTCATCGGAAAAGATTCATAAAGAAAAAGTCAACCTTAGAAGAATGTTTACCTTGGATGAATGGATGAATAACAAGTTATCTAAGGATGCGAAAGGGAAGAAGGCAACTGAATTGGTTTTGAGACCTTCTTTTTGGAACCATGTGGTTTATACTCTCAAAATTATGGCCCTTCTTGTTCGAGTTCTTAGGCTTGTTGATAGTGAGAGAAAACCGTGCATAGACTATATTTACGAAGCAATGGAGAAAACAAAGGAAGCTATCATGAAGTCATTCAAAAATAATGAAAGCAAATACAAAGATGTATTTGCCATCATTGATGATAGATGGACATGCCAACTTCATCGCCCATTACATGCAGCTGCTCACTTCTTGAACTCGGCGTTCTTCTATGATAATCCTTTAATTGAGTTCGATTTGGAGGTCAAAAATGGCTTGTATGACTGCATTAGGAGGTTGGTAACAAGCCTAGAGGTGCAACAAAAAATCTTACTTGAGCTACCAAGCTACAAGCAAGCCACTGCCTCTTTGGAGATCTTTTTGCAATATCAAATAGGAAGACCCTTGACTAGGTGAGAAACTAAGAATAAGCACTAGACTTGTAGTCATATAAATTCTTCTAACTCCTACAATTTTAAGCCCTAAGCTTATAATTTATGTCTTTGTACTTTGTAGCTCAATGGTGGCGTATGTATGGACAATCAGCTCCACATGTGCAACAATTGACCATTAAGATTTTGAGCTTGACATGTAGTGCATCTAGCTGCGAGCGTAATTGGAGTGTCTTTGAGTATGTAATTGTCATTTTTTCAATTGTCTAGCATTGTAGCCTAGTATTCTATTGCATAGTTAGTAGTGACAATTAATTTTTTTTTTCATTATGTTAATGTGCAGAGTTATACAAGGAAGAGAAATAGACTTGAGCATCAAAGATTGCATAACTTAGTGTATGTGAAATACAATCAAGCACTCCATTAACGTTACAATCTTAGGGATGAGATTGACCTAATCTCACTCAATGACATTGATGAGTGTAATGAGTGGTTGATTGGAGAGATAGATGATGAAAATGATGCTGGAAATGAGTTGGCATTTTGAGGTGATGAAACTCTAGATTGAGAAATTGTTTATAAGGCTTCAGGGGTTGGAGAGCCTACAACAAATATTAGGCTCCAAACAAGAAAAAGAAAGCAAAACTCAAGTGGTGCAGTTGCTGCAAGAGCTTCAAAGAAAGGTCCAGCAGCTGCAACTTCAACCTCAAAAGGGAAAGAAGTGGTGGTTGAAGATGAAGAAATAAAATTTGAAGACAATCTTGAGGAATCAGAAGAAGATTTGAAAGAAACTGATTTTGAGGAATCAAAAGGAGAAGAGGGATATGCCACACTAGAAGACAATGAGAATGATGACTACGTTGAGGAGGAGGAGGAATAGATTCTAGATTTATGTCAATTTGTCATTTTGTTGTTACTTCCTGCTAGTACTTTTTACTTTTTAGTTTTTAGTGACCTAAACTTTATGTTATGTATCTTTTGACTTATGACTTGGATAGTTTAATTATGTTTTGAATTTGATTTTGATTAAATATTTGTAAAATAATGTTATAAGCAAAGTCAAATTCAAGACAAATATAGCATGACACATACACATATGACAATGCCCTAAGTAAATCTTATATAGTTCAAATTATATATACAATTATACTTTTGATGAATTTTATTTTTTAGAATATATTTCTAATTTTGTTGTTCTTGATATATGTTATTAGTTTTTTTAGTTTTATTATATATATATATATATATATATATATATAGTCGCCATGGCTTCCGCCATTGGCTGATGACATTTTCTACGTAATAACGTCAAACGTGTTGATGTTTTTCACGTAATTACACTATACTTGTTGATGTTTTTCAATAATAATGCCACACGTGTTGGTGTTACCGGTGAATAACGCCACGTCACCTATGAAGCATTCAAATGAGATAACGCCAAACACAAAGAATTTAATTAATATTTCAATGTATTTTTATTATTTGAATGCATTCTTATTATTCCAATGCATTGGTAATGACTATTAAAGTAACTTGATTGCTACTAATACGACCATTAGGATCCTTATCACCAGATGATTTTGGACTTTTTGGTTTCCTACCCTTGCGCCTACCCCTCGAATTATTTAGACTATTTTAGTCCATTGACTAATATAGTGCTTGCCGAAATTGGCCTCCAACTTAGGTGGTTGAATATCGTAAAAATATCGATCTTCGGTCTAAGTTCATATTTGTATGATGGATTTTTGACTTTTCACCATGAATTGCCATCTGTCATTAATAACATTGATTACGTGGAAAATGCTAGCACAAATGATGCTATTCATATAATAACGTCAGTGCTGATGACATTTTTTACGTAATAACGTCAAACGTGTTGATGTTTTTTACGTAATCATGCCATATTTGTTGATAATTTTCAGTAATAATATCACATGTATTGGTGTTACCAATCAATAACACCATGTCACCCGTGAAGCATTCAAATGATATAATGCAATAAATGAGATAACGTCAATCACAAAAAATTTAATTAATATTTTAATGTATTCTTATTATTTCAATGCATTTTTATTATTTCAATGTATTGGTAATGACTATTAAAGTAACTTGATTGCTACTAGTATCACCATTAAGATCCTTATCACTGATGGTTTTGGACTTTTTGGTTTCCTACCCTCGAATTATTTGGACTATTTCAGTCCATTGACTAATATAATGCTTACCAAAATTGGCCTCCAACTCAGGTGGTTGAATATCGTAAAAATATCGATCTTTGGTCCAAGTTCATAAAAATAAGTTAGGGAGACGTAATTAATTATAAGAAGGGAAACGTTTCTCGTCTAACATTATACTCCAACTTATTTTCACCGTATACCACGTGGTCGTATACCACTTCCATTTTTCCTCCTTTCTTTCACGCTCCGTGTTTATTTTTTTCTTTTTGAAATTTTAAACGTTTTTGTGCTTCCTTCTCTCACTCTCAGTTTCTCCCATTTCTCTTGCTCTAGGTGCTAGCTTCTCCCCCACCACCGTCCACATCTGCCTCTGTCGCCACCAAAACATCACCTAGCCACCAAGACACCATCAGCCAGTTTCAACCCCTACCCTAACCACGAACCAGACAACTCACATCCTAGCACCAAACCCTGCACACATTAGGCCTACCAGCCACCGTGACCTAGTGCCAAGAACCACCGCGCACCGCTCGCTCCATCGTCTGAGCCGGTTCCCCATCCTAGCTTCTTCTTCCTCAGGTTCGTGGGAAAGGTGAAGACAAATCTTCTCGTGCAGTGCTAGCCCTCTATTTTAGAACAAACTTTGGGTAAAATTTTAGTTCTTATTAGTGATATAATGACTATAATTTGAGTTAAAATCATAGCTTGGTGTTAGTTTGTAATAACCACTGTTGTTCTTGAATTTGAGACTTGTGAAATGCAAATAAGTGTGTGTGCTTATAATCTATTTAAGAAAATGCCTATTTGAATGGAGTGAATTGAAATAGAGATAATGATGTATGTGGTTTTTTTCTTAGAGTTAGTGTTGATATGTTATGGCAGTAGTGTGTATTTTGTTGAATGAAAAAGAGATATTGTGGTATGCAAGTGTTTGAAGAATGAATGATGTGTTACGAAGTATTTAGATGGAATGATTTGTGGTGCTTGATTATCTGAAAATTTTGCTGGTTTATAGTGTGTTAATGTGATTTGAAATGAATTTTTTTTTTTGTGTCTATGTTTTGGGAAATAGGTTAATTATGGAAAATTAGCTCTTCCAGGGTCTTAGAAAACTAGTGAGTGAAAGTAAAAATGAATTTATCATATTACAGATGTCCATATCCATCATTGATGACAACTGTAGGAATGTTTCATATTCAACTTGTTTCTTATGGCTTATACCAACAAATGAGAAAAGTCATACTTTCGATCTTCCCTTTGAGATTCTCCCCAGCAAAGCCTTACTCTGAAATTTCAAGGGAAAACGTTTGGTATCTAACTAAATACATTAACTTTCATCCACCGTATGTATATTTGTTGACTCATCTGTATGCCTCCTTTTCCATTTCGTTTCCCGCTTCTCATTTAGTTTTTTCTTTTCCATTTCACTTTCAATCTCGTCTCCCGCGTCTCCTTTGTCTCCACCCTCACCAATTGGAAGCAAGACTCTTCCTTTCTTCATCAACCTTATGCTACTTTCCCACTCTAGTCAACCGCGCCTTCTCACGATAGAAGGTGATAAAAGCCCTTTCATTTTGTTTTTATTTCATCTCTTATAACTCATGACTATGAAGTTGCTTCATCTTTTGATTCTTAAGAAAATTTTCTTTTGAAAAATCAATGATGAATACAAACTCTAGTTTCACATGTATGCCTTTTTATGTTTTTGAGTTTCTGCTTCTCAAAAGATTGTACAAATTACTTAGGATGGAGTTTTGTTCTCTGAGATTTTCGGAACTTAGGATTTCAAGGAGGCTGTAAGGGGAAGCCTCCATTGAATGTGTCATCTATTTTTTTTTAATTCTTCTTTATTTTTCTATATTTGGAAGAACCCGAAATATGAGTTTAAAGGGTGAATAGAGACTACCTAAATGTGTTGTATTGCAGACTAGGGATTATTCTTCTAATCCTTTTTATTTTGGTGGAGTCCGTAGCTTAAAGCAGTGGCTTTTACTGTGATTAGGTATCAAACCTATTCAGTAGGACACTTGCAAGATTTATAATTCCTTTTATTTTTTGGTTTCCATAAGGCAAAGCCTTAGAACTGAAATTGATGCATCTTAAAAATTGTGTGGGGATAGGAGTTTGGTTGAGATATATGAATGAACTTTTTTTCTTTGATTCTGGAAATACATATTAAAGGGTTGACTTTCAATTGATTATAGGGCTATGACTAAAAATTATGCTTTGAGATTGTTTTAAAATATTTAATGGTTGAGTTGTGAGAAAGTTAGACAACAAAAAGTAGATGTTTTGACTGTTTTGTTCAATTTTCATTGTATAGAACCTCATAAAGGACACTTTCCTTTCTTCAGGGACCTTTCATACAATAATTTCTCAGGAGATCTATGAAGGTTATTTGGCTCCTTAGCAAACCTTGCTAGATTGTAAGTATCTTCTTTCACATGCCTTTTTTTTTCCCATAAACTTGATTTTTTCATTTAGGTCATTTGAGAATTTTTATATTTCTTGTGCTGTCATGTTCATGGACAATGTAGTCAACATGAGAGGATATAAGCCTGTAAAGACACACAAGGAGGAGGGTGATAGAATAACTAATATAGTTATTCAAGTATCATTTTCACCCATAATTAATATAGTTATTCAAGTATCATTTATTTCCTTCCCAATTCTAAATTTACATATTCAAGCTTCAACCATATATAACTATACACATATGGCTTCCGTGGAATTTTATGCAGAAAATTCCATACAAAGATCGTACTAACAACATCCAAAAAATAAGTTTCTCCTACTTTACTTCCACTAGCTTATTGTAACTCGTTTTCCTTTTCTTTCCTTCTTCCTCTCTTCCTCTTGCTTCCTTCCCTTACTTGCGTTTTGTTCTTGTCTTCCTTTGCTTTCTTTCTTCTTGCCTTCTGTTATGTCTCACGTGGAATACAGAAAATGGGTAATTTGTATATGCGTCAAATACTTTAATTTTATCTATTGTGTTGTAATTATATACATGAATAAACATATCATGTGCTTCAGCAACAACCCACTGTTTGCGTGCAATAAACTTGGATGACCTAATAGCAAAATTATGTTGTATAAGAACCCCATAGTGGTCTTCTAAGTAAGAAATATACAAAGAAAAGTATGCCTTCAAGCAAATGCATCAAGAAGTACATATGCAAACAAATGGACTAGAAATGGTTAATGTACCTGGTAACTCAGTAACCTCAAAAGATTTGGCCATGGTTTGAAATAGCACATAAGAAATTAGTGTTAATTATACAAGCAAATTTTCGTAGAAATTAATAATTACACAAGGTATTCTGTCTACAATTACATAGAATTGTAGTAGTCTATAGTGTGTTTTCTACCATAGGCTTATTACATGTCTTATCTTCAAGTACTTGCATATCCACTTCTATAATGTTTTGCAACTATATATCTTCGATAATTTTGTAACTTGTTTAACTAAGAAATGTAGATTGCTAGGCACAAGTTCCAAGTCTCATTTTTAAAATTTTTTATATTTCTTAACTTCGTTGTTTATTCAAGTTTGTAGCTTGCTAAGGACTTGACAATGGTAATATGAGAGAACTTTACATTACTAACATCATAAATAGTGGGAAATTCTTCAGCAAATAAGAGTCTCCTAAAAATTGAAATGATTTGGTTGAAATAGTGTGTTCCCCATTTAAATGATTTGTGTAAGTTTCTAATTTGTTATTCCTTAGGCTTAGAGAATTTTAAATGACACAATTAGTTCAAAATGATAAAGTTGGTGCATGTCTATGAGTTGTGACCAATACGATTGATTATTTATTTGTGCTTTAATCTTGTTGAATCAGTGAAAATTCATACTTGGTCTTCTGTATATGCAGAATACTTACATGCACAGCTCACGGGCAAGACGGAGGTGTGATTTGTCCAACATGAATCAAGTAACCAACTTGGTTAATATAGAAAAAATCTGTTATACGTGTTTGGCTATGCTGATATGTTGACTAATTTGTTCTCATAATACAGAAGGTGCGATTGAGGCATGTTTGCACATCGAGGTTGTTGATTGAGGTGAATAGCTCATTGACGGATGCCTAGAAATCCTGAATTGAGTCTACCCCATTCAAATCACTGTTATATATGTCGAACAATTTAGAAATCAACTGTGTCTTGTTGTGGGAGTTAGCATCTAGATGGGTTGAAAGAGATGGGGGATTTAGAGTTAGGGGTAGGGTTATCCCATTCAGTCCGTTAGATGTATGCTTGGCACTTGGATTGCGGATTGCTGGGGAAAGAGCAACCCCACGTGACGATGGAGTGGGCCGAACTTTGTCCTTATTTAAGGGGGATGATGTAACCATTGACACAGTTTATCTTGAGCTGTATCGGGACGTAGGGAACAATGATGTAGATAACTTTTGTTGACTTTATATCCTACTTGCTTTTGGGAAGTTCTATTTTCCCGTTACAGGTGCCAACGTGCATTCTGCTTTCACACACCTGTTGGATGAGTTGGACTCCCTAGATAATTATAGTTGGGGTTTGGCGGTGTATTTTTTTTTGGTGGATGACTTGACCCGAGTTGCACATGCAGTGAACGAGGGTAAGAATATCCGCCAAATCCATTAAATGGGATGTGCTACACTTCTGCAGGTACATGTTTTGTTATTTAGTATACTTCCTGGTTGTTATAATTGTTTCATGCAAAATCCTAACTTTTTTCTATTTTTTTCCTATTGCATCATTTTGATACTATACATGTGGTTTTCTACAAGGTTTAGGCTTTTGATCACCTGTCATTGCACCCCACATCAACTGTGATAAGTGGTCAATCCTTCCCACATTATGTAACACCCCAACTTTTGGGATAATTACAATATAGTCCCGATTTGTACTATTTTGTGAATTCTGTGAGCAGTAAATTTAATTTGACTGTTCCATGAGTGTACTTGACTGTTGTATGTGATTTGCTCCGACCTAAGGAAATAATAATTTTCTAGCCAGATAAATCTTATTTTAATTAATTGGAGTTGGGGGATCTTACTAAACTCAATTCTAATTGATATATATATTAATCTCGTAATTTTTTGAATTTAAGTGTGTAATAAAATAATTTTATATTTTTATAATATTATTTTATATTACGATCTTTACTTGTCTCAAAAAAATGTAAAAAATCGCTTCGATTTGACCACGATCTTTAAAAGTGCCGTGGGACCCGCGTTTAGGAAAAAAGCAATCACATCTTGTGAACAATTTAACCAATGAGAGCAAGTCAACAAAAGTAGGTTTGACTTTCTAAACCAATAGGAATTTGACAACTAAGGAAGCATAGGTTTTCATTTGGACCGTTGGATGAAGACTTAATGATGAAGCCTTTAACCTAAGCCATTGATCTAATCAATGGTGAGATTAGAATGATAGATTTATGACCAAGTGATATCAACCTTAGATCTAATCTAGGGCTAAGAATTAAAGATGAATCAAGGGTTAGTATTAAGTCAACAATTGTAGGCTTGAAAATGGTTAGTAACCTAATTAAGCTTAATTTAACTAATCTAATTACTAAATTAGCATACTAAGTGAACTAGCTTAGTTATGAATTAATTATAATCTAAATACTAATTAGATATTCTAATATTAATTAAAGGTTATAATATATGTTAATATATACTAAATTAATTGGTTATATTATTAGTATGTTAATTTAGATTGGTTAGGATAATTAACCTAACTAATTACCTAATTAACTAACATGTAATTAAGTGTAATTGGAGAACAATTAACTCACTAAAGAGGGGAAGAGCTGCACGATTTTTGGGCTGCATAAGGAGGCAAGGTGGCTTGGTTCTACATGGTTCTTGAAGGATCCAATGACCTAAGCCATGTGCTTAGCCATGTGAACACATTTGTGATATTTTTACATGCAAAATCAAACACTCAAGCTCCCTACACACTCATTCACAATTGCTTGCTCTATCTATTCACTCTTCACTTTCTATTTCACACTTATCACATTTTAACTATCCATTTCTCTCTCTAAAAACACAAGAAAACTCAAGCACACTTCTCTCTCACTTTCTCTCCCTAAGTTCGGCCAGCACCCATACATACTCAACCAAGCCTTCATAATTTTATCCCATCACATTTCTTGAACCCAAATCCCATTCTAAGCATCTTTCATTCACAAAGTTTTCCCAAATTCCTACTCTATCTTGTCCAAAATCCCACTTCTTGCTTACTTACTTAAGGGTAAGTTTGGTTTCTATGGTTCAATATTTGATTTTTAATTTTTTTAACCATGATTGTTCCATGATTTTTCTATTTTGTACCTTGTATGTGTTTTTACTAATTGTTTAAGAATTTTAGGAATTGTTTTGGAGCTTGTACGAAATTTAGAGGAAAGGAGGAAAACTAACCGGTTAAATTGTCTACAAGAGGTAAGAGGGAGATTTAATCTCATCAACCCTAAGTGGTGATGGGAAAATGAATTTGTGTTCGTGTGTAGAATCCATAAGGATTCGGTTTGTATGGTTTATTTGTGATTTTTATTGTTTTGATTGTTTAAAATGCTTTCCTATTTGTGATTATTTTTGCTATGCATGATTATAGCTTTCATTAAATTTTGCTATGCATGTTTATGGTTTTAAATATATTGTATGTGTATTATATGTGATTTTATAATTGTATGTGTTTGTAACTGTATAATTATTAAAGTAGAATGTGAATAACATGTGCGATTTGCATGAGTGTTCCAAAGAACACACCATCAGGCTCACGGCCTTACATCCAAATAGAGAACCAAAATGTTCTCAGCAATTTTCTAAATAACTGATTTAAGGAATTTAAGTAAAATAATCAAAGTTAAAAATGGTTTAGGTTAATTGTGGCCAACATGCCATTTAGTGTATAACCAAATTCCATTTTTATTTTGATTTGGCCAACATGCCATTTTATTGGCTAAGATAGGTTAGGTAATTGTTTTATAACATAAATTAATTTCCAAAGAATCATTGAGAAAATCAAAGGAATTAATTCTGTTCTAGAATTTTAATTTAGCAGAAATTAGTTTAAGCAAGAATTAGATCAGACGCTGGAAAAATACTAGTGTAAAGCTCATTTTATAAATTTTGAAGCGCATTAGTAATCTTTAAAGTGTAATTATTGGGTAAAAGTAAAATAAACTATATTTGGAGGAAAACATTAAAAATACCTTATACTAATTTTATAGGCAAAATATTGCTAAAAATTTATTAAAATCAGATGCATAAAATAAAGAGATTCCATACTATATTTAGAACACAAGAAAAATACTCTACGTATTTTAAAAGTACTAGATATAGTTTTACACATATTAAAAATGATAATTTTAAGCTATTCGGTTAAGAAATTGAATTAAAAATCTTACGCGATTGAGAAAATAATTCAAAAACAATTTACGGTGTTTAAAAACGTCAAAATATCTTTACGCGATTTAAAAACGTTTGTGAAAATGACGAGATTGTGAAAACGTGATAAAATTCTTACGCGATTGAACAATACTGTGAGTTTTGCTGTCGGGCCAAAGTGGTGGACCCGGACATGTTGTGGTGTAGTACTGTCAGGTGGGACGTACTATACTTTGTTATTTTGTGACTAAGGGTATTTTGGTAATTTTTCATAATTATGGTAAAATTTGAATAATAAGGTTATTTTTGTAATTTTAGATCATGTTTAGAGTGTTGTGCCAATTTAGTTTATAATTGGTGATTGATTGATGAGGCGAATTATACCGTGTTTGGTGTGATAAGCGTAGTGTGGTTCATTTATGAACTTGGAGGCGTTAGTGTGCGGAGAATTCCACATGCGGACAAGTGGGTTGCTCCTCAGGCCGTGGTACGGGCAACACACTAATGATCTTGACAAGCACTATTCTTAATCGGGATCTTGAGGGGACTATTAAGTACTATGCCTGTGGTACACGATGTTGGATCATCAGTAATCGCTACACGATGTTTTGGACTATGGGCTATAGACACAAAGATGAGACAGTGCAATAGTTTGGTTGGGCAGCCATAAAGTATTATTAGTTTCTTTTCGGATCATTCTCTCAGATATCTGTGTTTAGCTCCATGGAGTAGGAACGAGTCGGTGTGTGTTCATGCATTACCTGCATTTTACTGCTTACCTTAATCTGTGATAAATTGTATGATTTATTGCTTTAATATATTATGCATGATATAATGGTATGTATTATTGTTATATATATTGCCTGATATATTATGCATGATATATTGGTATGTACTGTTGTGATAACCTTTTTGTACTGTCGTTTTCTTTATTGCCATGTGGGTAGTGATGTAGATTGTCTCACCTCTCTATATGTTTTCTCGAAATTATTATATTATATTCGTAAAGAGTTAGAGGAAGAAGAAGATCAGCCTCTTGAGATACAGTATCCTGACGAACAACAGTCGGTCGAAGTATACGAGGAGGAGGAGCCGGTAGATCACACTGATCGTCAAGACTGATCTTGAGATCATGGCATTGCCAGGATTCTTCGGATTCGTGAGACTGGAGTTTCATGGGGGTTCCGAGGCGTGGCGTATGCATGTGGACTGAGGAACAGTAGCTTATGTGGGATGTTTGACCGTGTCCCTATGTAGAGAGTATGACGGAGAGGTCATATTCACTACTATGCTTTATTTACATTTAGAGTTACCTTTGACCATTAGGCGTTACTGGCAAGGAATATTCCATGCGCCTAGTGAGCTCAGTAACGAGTCGACAGCTCGGACTCGTGTCCGTCGTGCTGTGAGATCTCATAGATGTGAACTTTTCGATGGTTATTCTGGAGGTTCCGGACGATGATCCATCGGAGGGTCCGATATCTACCGAGATGCACTTGGGCAGTACTATGTTATAGCTTTGTGTCAACTCTTTACTGCTTTATTAAATACATGTAGTTGTAAATTATGTGTGTACTAAAAGAGAATCATATGTATATTATGGTGAATTTACGTTTGTTATATTTTGTGTTTCTTGTTATTTTATTTAATGTTATAATTATAAAAAGGAAAAAAAATACTACCACAAATATTACGTAAGTATCAAATATTTTACAACTTGGGTAAGAGTTTTATTTTTATTTTATTTCATTGCATTCATAAATGTGACATCCCCACAAAGGTGTTACACGTTACTTGAACTGGCACGTGTTTAGGGCGTGGGAGGAGAAAGTACACGCGACATGTGAAAAAGATAAGGTAACGTACAACTTTTAAATGATGTGTGTAGTGTTGTGACATTTGTATGAAAATGATTTTGTATAAAAAATTTATAGGCTTTAGCCGTACTTGTCCACCTTCACCATACTTTTTAACTATGTATCTGTTGGTTATTGACATGTAGGTAACTGAAGATCTGGTTGCATCGAGAGAAAAGAACCAGATTGACATAGTCAGGGATGCAATAGCACCTGAGCAGCAACATGGTGTTAGACATCGGCGGCCGAGGCCGTTTGATGTGGAGGACCTTGCCAGTGATATTTCTCAGGTGGTTGCTGAGAACGTGCAAATGAAGAAAATGATTTCTATTCTGGAAACAGAAGTGAGCACATTGAAACAACTATTATTACATCATTCAGTGCCTCCACCTTCACGTTGTCCTGTAGGCAGTCCAATATGTGACCAGGGTACTCAACCATTGAATTGCGTGAGCACTCCTTTCTACGGATTCAATGAAGGTGGTGAGCTGAGCGAGCAACAATCGCCTGCACGTGGCATCCCTTTAGTTGCACCTGTTGGCTACTCTGATACACACCTGAACCCAGTCACAGACAACCCCAACTCTAACATTTGCACTCGAGTTAAGGCTCAGCCCAAGAAGCGTGTGCTTGGCAAAAGTATCCGAACTCCTTACACTAAACTGCAAAAGAATAAGAAGAAAATAAATTTGTATACCCAACTTTTTACCTACTGCACCAGAGTGCTTAACAAAGGACCACGATTCCACGTAAGCTTTTGAATTACCAATATAGCATGCTTGATAAGTATAATACTGATTTTACTTGGGCTAACATTTGTCATTTGCATCTTGTACAGTTTCAGCATTAGACATATTGTTTTGTGATTATCTTTAAACATTTTGTTTTGGGTTGTGGTGTAGGGCGGTAGTCAGACTCTACGATCAGTTCCTTACCATTGTAGATGCCTCTTGCATGAAATCAAGAGGGTGAGTCAACAATATGATAAGAACGAATTACGTTCAACTCATAATTTAGATTATGTATATCACACCTACTTATTGCGTCGGTTCACATATAAGGACCTTCTTTAATTCACTCTTTCAGGTTATTATGTTGGCTACAAGGGTTTTTGTGGGAGATGAAATGGAGCGAGCACGAAGAGTGGCCCATCACATGTTTTGTCCCACATTTATGGTAACAACAACATGCTCAATTAACTTAGAATTGTATGCCCATTGACAATGAAACATTAACTTATTGTTGATTATTTATAAAATGTAAGATTTAGTGAAAAGTGGACTGCAGCGTTTCAAATCAATTCGCCACAGGGCCTGGAAGAGTATTAACGACTTCATGTCTCATGCTGAAGTGGGATATGACATCACCCAACGCAACTTAGTAACTTTTAAGTATTATGTGTCAAAAATGACATGTGTTTAGCTGCATACACTTTATTGAGCAACATCTGGGGTTTAACCCATCATTTACCTAGCTGGATTGTGTGTAGTGTTTTATTTTCTTAATACCGCATAAGAAATGCATTTGAGGAATGGTGATACTATTTATGTATGGATATTCCAAGGAACACATTCAATGAACTTGGATACATTTCTTCATGTAGATATTCGCTCCAGTCATGTTCGACTACCATTGGTGGTGTTATGCGTTGGTTCTGAGAATTTAAAAGTTGTATGTATTGGATTCAATGGGCAGTCACAATGATACTAAAAAAGCTAGGCTGGACCTTTTGACGGTATCACACTCCTCTAATGCTATTGTAATGATAATGTATTAGTTGTGCTGTACAATTTGACTTTGAACTTTACTTTGAATTTGTAGAAGTTTCGGTTTGAAGAATTGTTGCATATACTTAGTTTAACCTTGACGAATGACAGTCCTTTAGAGCTAGTGGAGGTTGACTTACCCCGGCAGCGCACCTCGTGAGTACGGTTGCACTTATTTAAAAATATTAATTGTTATGTTGAGGTATAGGTGTTTAATTTTTTCCCTTGTGCTTGCTTGTATGTTATTGAAACAGGAATGATTGTGGAATATACATTATCAAGTACATAGAGTTGTGGGATGGACACAATATGTTCGGGGAGAAGACTATGCCCGAATGGATAGAGGTGAAAGAGTTGTTTTGTTTTTTGATTTAACAATTACATTCTTTTCAGGTTATTTATTTATTCGTACTATACTGGTACAGGTTGAAGTCACGCAATTGCAACGTGACTTATTATGTGGCTAGGTCTTGCATTCGAAAAATGAGTGCAGAGAAGAAATTTTGAGAGCTGCAAATGCTATGGAGTTGCTGTCTTGATTTGCAAATTTTATTCCACACACTTTAGCTTGGCCCTATGTATAGTTATTGCTATGCCCTATGTATAGTTACCCCCACCATTGGGAGCTCTTTAGTGGATTTACCAGGAACATATCCTAATTAACCACTTGTATGTAATTGATTATCCACTTATTTTGAAACTCACCAAGCAATGAGATTCACCACTTTTTTCATGATTTTGTGTTCAAAACAACATTACACATGTAAACTCCAGCTAGTGCTTCATTTCTAACTAGTTTGCCCCCATTATTGTGTACACTTTTTGGGATTCACCAGAAACTTATACTGATTAACAACTTATTTTGGAACTCACCATGCAATGAGATTCACCACTTTTTTTTATGATTTTGTGTTCAAAACACTACACATGTAAAGGAATGCTAGTGCTTCATTTCTAACTAGTTTATCCCATTATTGGGAATTCTTTTTTGGATTCACTAGAAATTTATATTGATTAATCACTTAAATGAAACTAACTAACTACTTATTTTGGAACTCACCAAGCAATGAGATTAACTACTTTTTCCATGATTTTGTGTTCAAAACAACATTACACATGTAAATTCCAGCTAGTGCTTCATTTTTAACTAGTTTGCCCCCATTATTGTGAACACTTTTTGGGATTTACCAGAAACATATACTAATTAATCACTTAGACGCAACTGATTAACCATTTATTTTGGAACTCACTAAGCAATGAGATTCACCACTTTTTCCATGATTTTGTGTTCAAAACAACATTACACATGTAAACTCCAGCTAGTGCTTCATTTCTAAATAGTTTGCCCCCATTATTGTGAACACTTTTTGGGATTCACCAGAAACATATACTGATTAACCACTTAGACGCAACTGATTAACCACTTATTTTGGAACTCACCATGCAATGAGATTCACCACCTTTTCTACGATTTTGTGCTCAAAACAACATTACACATGTAAAGGAATGGCAAGTGTTAATGGTCTTAAGAAGTTGAATTCTTGAAGACTTGATCTGGTATTGTCTGAGAAATAAAGAGTTGGGAGATGAACACGATCTATTATGAAAAGGATATAATCTGCTATTGGTGTTTGAAGATGAATTGGCAAGTTAAATTTGGTCTCTGTCAAGTGGTGTTAAGACAGCTATGGTCTCACATAATCAGTTATGGGCTAGTATTATGTCTCTGGGAATTAAGTCAGCTCGTGGAAATGGTTTCTGGAAGTGCAATAAACTATCAAGAAAAGGAAAAAGTATCTATTATGTGTGATTTAGAAATTTGGCTGATAAGAAATTTGTTCTTTGCCATAGCTCAATAACTGGTTAGGACAACTATATAACCGGTTATTTCAACTCACAGGGCCACAAAATTTAATTTTTCATACACAGCTAACCGATAGGACATCTATTATTTGACCAAACCACGAGCTCCATTTTCATTCCTACAATGCACTAATCGGTTAGACCCAACATGCTAACCAGTTATTTGCTCAAACAGAGAGCTCCTATTTTATTCTCACAATTCTCTAATTGGTTACACATAACCTCTAATCGGTTATTTTCCCAAACAGTGAGCTCGTTTCTCGTGCTAATCGGTTAGCCATTATGCTCTAATCGGTTAGCCCAATCCTTCTAACCGATTATTAAGCCCTTCAAAACACTAAAACAGTAGCATCCCTTCTATTTTTCACGACGGTCCCCATACCTCCATTCTCATCTTCTTCTTCTTCCCTCAAACATCCACTACTCTCCACTCACACCCATCTCAAATCTACCATAAATCCACCATTTAAATCCTATTTCCCTCACATTCCACCACATTCCATCACTATTCTCCGATTAAATTCCATTGTTCTTCAAAAATTCTCATCTCCCCTCACACTTTCTCTTTCTTCAAATGTGCCCTAACCACCATTTTCATCCACCATGGCTAGCGGCTCTTCTTTCCCCAAAAGGCTACGCTCCAAAAATCCAAATGTCCTAAAGGAAACACCTCTTACAGAAAATGACCTGGATTTCTCCGTAGCCTTGAACCTAGGAAGATTTTTCTCCCAACCTGCTCAAATGAAGAAATTCCAGTTGGAATTTCATGCTCGACACATCATTTCACCAAAATGGATGGACTGGGAATTTTTCATCAATGAAGGATTCACTTCTTTTACAGAGCTCCTTGAATTCCATGGATTGAGAACACTTGTCACTACCAATCCTGGGTATTTCTATCTTGAACCTACTAAAGCTCTTTTCTGTAATTTAATTATTATGGGTAGAAATTTGGTTTCTGAAATCAAAAGGCATAAAATTATTGTGAATCCAAGTAAGTGGGTTCCTCTGTTTGGTCTTCCTCACTCTGGAGAGAAGCTTAAATTGGAAAATCATAGCTCATGGGGAAATTATAGCAAAGATCAAGTTGTCATGGGCATGCTTCAGCCTGGCATTCAAATGCCAAATGAGACTTTTACTACAGGCCTTTTGAAGTTACAAGATCGTCTTCTCCATTTTATTGTAACTTATATCCTAACTGGTTGAAGAGGAAAACATCTTCCTGGTGTGGCTGCTCAAAGAACGCATAAAGATCAACTGGCCTTATTACATCATGCATTACATGATGAAAGCTAAAGGAAAGGCAGTTATGGATCTTCCTTATACCCTATTGGTTGCTCGAATTCTAGACCACTACAATGTCCCCCTAATAGATGATGAAATTGTAAATACTGCGGGTCCCCACAAGTTTGGACTTGCCTCTCTCAATCGAATGCAAATGAAGAAAATAAATGGCAAATGGACTTATGGTCGTGGGCATGTGGCAACAGCACCACAAGAAGAAATTCTTGCTACTTCGGCTGATGTTCCTATGGAAGAGGCACCAGCGACAAGTAGCATCTCAGAAGCTACAAGTGAATCACGCATTCTTGCTGCCATTGCGGATCTCAGAACTTACTAGGAGCACAACAACTCAGTCATCTTCGATCGCGTAAGTGCTATGGAGGATCTCCTAGATAGGCTCGAGCGTCGCTACCCAGCACCCGAGGACCATGGGGCTTAGGCATAGAATATCAATTTCAGTTATAGCACTATTTTTGACCTTGTATGCTTTTGTTACAATTATATTTTGGATATTATGTTTTGGCTATGACTCTAATTTTTGATATCATGTTTTTTTTTTAATTATGCAAGTTATCTTACCACCATGGCATGATTAATTGGCCACTTGGACATGTTTTAATATGATTTGCATGCTTGTTTTGGATGAGGTCGTATAACTTGCATGTAAGTCTTAGATATTGTGTAAAGGTATATTAGGATTCACTCTAAGCTCATCAAATGGCTTTCTTAAAATGGCTAAAATCACTAGTTTCATTTATGAAAACATAGTTAAAACAAATGATTTTTAGTAAGGATCAAAAGTTTTTCTGAAAAACCTCTTGGAAATATTTCATTTTCTAAGTCAATAACAAATTTAGAACAATTTTAGAGTCAAAACAGAAACATGTCATTTGTGTTTTTAAATGAACCAACCAATTAGGCTAAAAGAATAACTTGTTATTTGTCCTGTTAGAGGCCAATTTCTAAGACCCCTAACCGATTAGGAGCAGCTCCTAATTGGTTAATCTGATGAAATAGAGGCATTGCCTCTTTATATCTAATATGCCTAACCGATTAGGCAAGTTGAGTAATCGGTTATTTGCTTTCTAAAAAGCAAATATTTTCATTTCCTAACTGGTTAGCTTGAGGACCTAACCGATTATTGGCTTTTATAGAAGCCAATTTCTATAGTTCCTAACTGATTAGGAACCACCTCTAATTAGTTAGAATGATACAACAGAGGCATTGCCTCTTTATATTTTTCATGCCTAACTGGTTAAGGTGACTTGGTTAATCGATTAATTGAGTTAACAGAAGCATTTCCTTTTGTTTCTAAACTGGACCTAACCGATTAGGATATAGCTGTAATCGGTTATTCACTAAAACAAAAGCTTATGGTTTTGACTTTAAAGAGCTCCTACCTGATTAGTGGCTGAACCAGGACAAAGCTCTGTATTTGTTCTTCTAAACTCTACTCTTTAATATTGTGCATTACTTTATTGAATTTGCTTGAATACTATCTTGCTTGATTATTGTATTCATAAGTAAAAGTGTTCATCTCATCCATCTATTAATCTCTATTAATAAAATAGCTTCAACGAAAATATTGCTTTAAGTATTTTGTGAAAGATATGCGAACTTATTTTATATACTCAATTCACCCCCCTCTTGAGTATTGAGGCCACTTGGTAACAAATGGTGGGATAAATTTGATATTTCTTTCCACTTCTGCTATTCTTAAGGCTGCAGGTAAAAATACACAAAAAATACACATGGATTACAAAAGAGCCATCTATTGCTTATGTATCACATTATATATCCATGTACATCACTAATATTATGACATTGCAATAATACAATCCTACTATTCACCCTAAAAAATATATACATCTTCCTCCTCTACGTGTAATTACATGTACTTTATACACATTATATGTGAAGTATAAATAACAACAATATAGAAACAATCCACTTAAAAGGACAAAAAAACTACTTAAGTGGGTTCCTAATGATACACTAATATCTTTTTTCATAGTTGCCACAAAAAATATCCACCAAATCACAGTGTGATCGCACATTCATTGTCATTGCTCCTAAGTATTTATCAATACACTTGGCCCATGTAAATTATCCTATATACCAGAAAAAGGAAATCAACCTGTAACACAACAGTAGATTGGATTAGTGCTAAAATATACCTTTGAAGCATGTACATGAAGATACCTTATATAATTTATATAAATTCAATATTGTACTATGTCACGGATGAGCAGCCTGTGTATCTTCAAATTGCATTGCATTACTAGTAAGCACCAAATTGGTGTATGACATTTGACTAGGACAACCCTGGACAAAGACATATAAGCATGTCAATTTCAATCACTACAATGATATAAATGAGCATATGTTGGACATGCCTGTGGCCTTTGACTGACATCATGATCAGTTCCTTATAATACTGATAAAAAATCAGCTGATGACTCATGTGATAGTTGCGAAACCCAATAGCTACTGTCACACATTGAACTGCAACATTTGCACTCAGCTCAACAGCTGTTGACTGTGAAGCAACAACATACCAAACATGAACATATAAACTATTCATTAAAACAAACAATTTAAGTGTGAGTAGCTTAAAACTTAAGAACCATTTCAACAATGATTACAAATGATATACAATTTTGGTATTTACACATACCATAGTACAATCATCACGGCATTCTCCACAGTTGTTCATTTCTATAGACGACTCTATACGTAACTTCTTTCCATCCATATGACTCGAGCTTTCATCAATGCACTCCTACATATTCACAGTAAAATAACTTAATACACTAATAAAAAATGGATGCTAATCAGTCTAAATGAAATATATCCACAACAAAAACTTCCCATATAATAATAATAAAAAAATTCATATATACATACCTCAATTGTCAAAGTTTGACGACATTGGTCCTTTCTCTTTCTCAATTTGCGGACTACTCGATCAACTTTAGATATTTTTCTATTGCTTGGGGGTCGTCCTTTCCGCGGTACACGTAATGGACTACGAATGCTAGTGTTAGCAATTTCAATGCACTCATTCAACTTCCTTTTACAGTCATCACCCTTGCATGTTGTTCTACCGGCTTGCTTAGATACAGCCATCGAGTGCATCTTACTTTTATATTCACATAGTCCCTAGTGGAGAGCATCTGTGAGATCCTTAAACTCTGTAGCAACTTCAGCCACCTCATAAAAATGCTAGCATAAATTTTCAAACCTTTGCATTTGTGGCTTCAACAAAGTCACATAATAACTGCTCTTTATGTAAGCATGTCTCCGTCTAATGTTTTTGCTTCATCTTCGTAAAATATACTTTGACGGCACTTCTTGAACCATTTCATAACCAAGGACACAAAGTGAATGTCTACACATAATTCCTCTAAACTCAAACAACAAGTGATTGCAACTAACATCGTGGTTGTCACGATTAAATACCACCTCAAAGATAGCATTCTTTCCTAACCCTCCAACTACCATATCCGCCCTCACACGGTAAGTACAAAGCATTCCCTCGACACATTGAAGGGATGCAAAACAGTGCATTCTTCCTCTGAATTCAGCTTGGACCTCAACAAACTTTGCATAGGTGTACTCAAATTAAAACTCTCTTTCAATGGGTGAGTTTGACCCACATTGAATTATGGAGTCCATTGATTTGAAATCTGCCTGAAATTCCTTTTCTGCCTTGCTTCTCAGAGCATTATCATACAGCTTCACAAATTGCTGCAAGCTAGTCTTTGAGTTAATATATCCATCAAAGAAAGCATGTGTGCTCTCACTGCGTTGTGTTGTTGACATCCCTACCCAGAAATATTTCTTTAAGAAAATTGGCACCCATCTATGCCGCTCCATGTACAAACCACTCAACCAATTGTTATCTTCCAGTTCAAAATCTTTGATGAAGGCAGACCACTTTTCTTTAAAATATTCCACTGTTAGGGTATCATAAACAGCTACTTTCATTGCATTCTTGATATTGTTATATTGAATGCAACCTTTCAGCTTCTCAAGGATTTTTTTCATTATATGACATAGACACCACCTATGTCGAGTAGTTAAAAAGACTATCTCAATAGCATTTTGCAAGGCCCTGCATTGGTCCGTGATAATACCAATAGGTGCCTTACCTGACATACAATGAAGCCATGATTCAAATAGCCACATAAATGACTCTGTGTCTTCAACTGAAATTAGACCACATCCAAGCAAAACTGATTGGCCGTGATGATTCACACTGACAAAAGTAGCAAATGACATATCATATTTATTTGTCAAATATGTTGTGTCAAAAGTTACAACATCTCCAAATGACTCATAGGTGGCTCTACTTCTAGCATCAACCCAAAATACATTTTGCACATGAAAATCATCATCAACCTCTATCTCGTAGAAAAAATTACTATTATCCTCTTGCATTCTCGCAAAATAATTCTTCAACGCCTTCCTATCACCTTCCTTTCCAATTCTACGTCTTTCCTTGTTGACATAATTTCTAGCATCTTACTCATTAAATGATAAGTTCTCGTACCCTCTCACCTCATAAGCAAGAGACCGGACTGTCTTATGTATTCTCACCCCTGCATTATCATTCACTTCAATTATTCTCATCACGTGCATGCTAAGGTTCCTGTTATCTTTCAACATTTTCTCCTTCGCCTGGCTAAGTTCATGACAGTGTTCAAGTATAACTGTATTGATGCACCATCGTCTATCTGCCATCTTCTTCACTATAATTTTTGCTTCACAATTTGTCCTTCTAGTTGGAAGTGTCTTCATTGTGTTTGGTATTGTTGACACATGTTTTCCCTGTCTTGAACAAGCTAGCATAATGTAATTTACTTTACCATCATCTCCTTTTTTTGAGGTTCTATTTACAATACCAAACCCTTTCTGTAAGCATATTTCCTATAAAATTCCTTAACATCCTCCTCTGATGGAAACAACATCCCTCGTTTTGGCTCATAACTTTCAAACTCGCCATCCAAGGCATCACTCATAATGAAGTCACATTCACATGCTTCTTCCACATTATCAACAGCCTCAAATGTATTCAGATTATTTGAACCCTCCATCAACTTTGATTTTGGGTTACTACGCACACATGCAAATTATCAAGTATTCACTGTCATATTACAAACAAATGGCAATAGATAATGAGGATAGAGACCCATTCGAATGGGTTTGCTCTATAAAAGCCACACTTAACCACTTTTGACATGAAATGAAGCTTAAAAAAGGAACCTAGAACCATCTAGTCTAACAAAACAGCTTATAACTGTAGTCATGTAAATTTTCTTTCACTTCACTGTAGCTCAATTGACACCCATGTTAACCAATTAGACGTAATGTATTAACCAGTTATTTTGGAACTCACCAAATAATGAGATTCATCACTTTTTTTCATGATTTTGTGTTCAAAACAACATTACACATGTAAACTCCTGCTAGTACTTCATTTCTAACTAATTTACCCCTTTATTGGGAACACTTTTTGGGATTCACCAGAAACCTATACTGATTAACCACTTAGACGTAATTGATTAACCAGTTATTTTGGAACTCACCAAGCAATGAGATTCATCACTTTTTCCATGATTTTGTGTTCAAAACAACATTACACATGTAAAGGAATGCTAGTGCTTCATTTCTAACTAGTTTGCCCCATTATTGAGAACTCTTTTTTGGATTCACCACAAACCTATACTGATTAACCACTTAAACGTAACTAATTAACCAATTATTTTGGAACTCACTAAGTAATGAGATTCACCACTTTTTACATAATTTTGTGTTCAAAAAAATATTACACATGTAAACTCCAGTTAGTGCTTCATTTCTAACTAGTTTGCCCCTTTATTGGAAACACTTTTTGGGATTCACCAGAAACCTATACTGATTAATCACTTAGACGTAACTGATTAACCAGTTATTTTGGAACTCACCAAGCAATGAGATTCACCACTTTTTCCATGATTTTGTGTTCAAAACAATATTACACATGTAAACTCCAACTAGTGCTTCATTTCTAACTAATTTGCCCTCATTATTGTGAACACTTTTTGGGCTTCACTAGAAACCTATACTGATTAACCAGTTATTTTGGAACTCACCAAGTAATGAGATTCATCACTTTTTCCATGATTTTGTATTCAAAACAACATTACACAAGTAAATCCAGCTAGTGCTTCATTCCTAACTAGTTTACCCCATTATTGGGAACTCTTTTTTGGATTCACCAGAAACCTATACTGATTAACCAGTTATTTTGGAACTCAACAAGCAATGAGATTCACCACTTTTTTTTCCATAATTTTGTGTTCAAAACAACATTACACATGTAAAGGAATGCTAGTGCTTCATTTCTAACTAGTTTGTCTCATTATTGAGAACTCTTTTTTGGATTCACTAGAAACCTATATTTATTAACCACTTAGACGTAACTGATTAACCAGTTATATTGAAACTCACCAAGCAATGAGATTCATCACTTTTTCCATGATTTTGTGTTCAAAACAACATTACACATGTAAATACCAGCTATGCTTCATTTCTAACTAGTTTGTCCCTTTATTGGGAACACTTTTTGGGATTTACCAGAAACCTATACTGATTAATCACTTAGACGTAACTGATTAACCAGTTATTTTGGAACTCACCAAGTAATGAGATTCACCACTTTTTCCATGATTTTGTGTTCAACACTACATTACACATGTAAACTCCAGCTAGTGTTTCATTTCTAACTAGTTTGCCCCATTATTGTGAACACTTTTTGGGATTCACCAAAAACCTATACTAATTAACCACTTAGACACAACTGATTAACCACTTATTTTGAAACTCACCAAGTAATGAGATTCACCACTTTTTCCATGATTTTGTGTTCAAAACAATATTACACATGTAAACTCCAGTTAGTGCTTCATTTCTAACTAGTTTGCCCCTATTATTACGAACACTTTTTGGGATTCACCAGAAATCGATACTGATTAATCAGTTATTTTAAAACTCAACAAGTAATGAGATTCACCACTTTTTCCATAGTTTTCTGCCCATCTACTCCCAACGTGTTCAAAACAACATTATACATGTAAACTCCAGCTAGTACTTCATTTCTAACTAGTTTGCCCCCATTATTGTGAACACTTTTTGCCATTCACCAGAAACCTATACTGATTAACCACTTAGACGTAACTGAATAACCAGTTATTTTGGAACTCACCAAGTAATGAGATTCACTACTTTTTCCATGATTTTCTGCCCATCTACTCCCAACGTGTTCAAATCAACATTTCATATGTAAACTTCAGCTAATACTTCATTTCTAACTAGATTTCCAGAAACCTATACTGATTAACCAAAATATACAACATTTCACCTCTCATATAGCCAAACTAGAAAAAGGTAAAAACTTCAAGTACCTATTGTAGGAAAAACGAAAGATTCTGAACAAAAAGTGGACAAAACTCACCTGAAATGCAGAAAACCCTGGAAGTGTTGAAACCCACGCATGCGTCTGAGAGTGAGGGTGAGGCAACGATAGTGAAAATCCAAAGAGGGGAGTATCAGAATGAGTGAGAAACTGAAAGCAAGGAGACGAGAACAACGTTCGAGGGTAGGAGATGAAAGCTTTGAGAAGAACAAATGCAAGGTGAAAGGAAGATGGAGGAACAGGAGGAAGAGGAAAGGGAGGGAACAAGGAAAAGGGAGGGAACGAGGAAAGTTGAAAATGAAAGAGATATTGAAACTGATAGAGAAAGACAGAGAGAAAGGGAGGGAACCAGGAAAAAGAGGTCGATTTAGTAAAATACAGTAACGTGGCATACGGTGGACATACATTGGAGTATAAACGTTGGGCATATAGCACGATTGTTATAAGAATATAGGTTAAGTGTGTTTGTGCTATGAGTGTAATTCATTATAAGAATATGGCCTCCTCGTAATTGTAATCAATTAATAATAAATGAAAGACAGATAAAGCATTCATGTCCTCGTAATCCTTAGCACTAGCCATTATGCTATTACTAACATATAATAAGGTAACCAAAAGGTCCAAAACCATAACCAGATAAGGATTCTAATTGTGATACTAGTAGCAATCAAGTTGCTTTAATAGTCATTACTAATGCATTGGAATAATAAGAATGTATTGAAATAATAAGAATATATTAAAATATTAATTAAATTATTTGTGATTGGTGTTATCTCATTTATTGCAGTATCTCATTTGAATGTTTCATAGGTGACGTGACGTTATTGACTGGTAACACTAACACGATGGTGTTATTACTGGAAAACGCCAACATGTTTGGTGTAATTACGTGAAAAATGTCAACATGTTTGGCATTTTTACTAGAAAACGTCATCAACGTTGGCATAATTACGTTGATAGCGCCATCTGTGCTGGTGTTTTACACGTAATTGTGCCGAACGTGATGACGTAATTGTAAATAATAAAATAATTCATGTAGGTAAAAAGTGTGTCAGTTTAGTATATAATTTCAAAAGCATAACAATTTGATAAATAGTTTTGACACTAATAACAATTTGGTAAAACTTCCCAGATTATGACAATGTCCCTATTAGACCAGAGTTGGAGCTAGGGGTGTAGGAAGACTTGCAAAACCCAAGCAGTAGGGTAGCCACCACTCTATCGACCTTGGAAAATCAAATCAGGAGTACTATCTACCTAGCGACTGAGAAAGACTATGATATTGTGACATCTATTTCCCTTTCTAAAGGCATTCTTGCTGATGTTCTCCACTAAAGCTCTCACCAGTTTGAAATTGATTCTCAAAAGCCTCAATATAATCCTCTTGAGAATCCTAACCCCCTATTTAATATTGGAGATTCGGACGCAAAACATGCAAGTGCAAGAGGTAAGAGAAAGCTCAAGAAAAGCAGGAGCCAAATGAAAAGTCTAAGATGGATGAGATATTTCTTGTTGACATACCCATTCAACATGCTACATTTGAAAAATGCTTGGCGAAGAAGGTAGCCTAGATACTAGCAATGAAGGAGAAGGCAAAAGGATGTGCATGAATATCAATTAGAGTTCTCGTCATTTTTTTTATCATTCCACCCGTAAAACGTTTGTTGGAAGTAATTTTTGGACTTTTACCTATTTTTGTGTACTTGAGATTTTGATTCCTTTTTTATTTCATGGATGAAATTTTTATATTTGGCAAAAAAAGTTATATATATATATATATATATATATATATATATATATATATATATATATATATATCATACAGCAAAAATGTAATTTGAAGATTTTAAAAATCTGTAACTTAGTATGATATTAGAATGATTATCACATTGTACTTTTTTTTTGCTTGCGATTATATTGTACTCTTTTTTTTTCCTGAGATTATCATATTGTACTTTATGTTAAGCACTTTATCATAATTTTGCTGGAATCTACAAGTTAGAGACAATGATGAGTTCTTAGCTTCAGGTTGAAATATTTGAAGCAGATATGTACTGGCATTCAGCTTTGAGCTCCCATCAGAACAGGCAAGCTTTCAGCGGAGTTTCCTTAAGCTTGAATTAAACAGATCAAATTAGGCAAGATTCAAAATAAAGTTAATTAGAACACGAAAGATAGAAAGGCATGTTGATGTGATGTAAAAATGTATATTTATTTGTTAGGATTTTTATTTTATTTTATTTTTTAATTAATTTTATTTAAATTTTAAATTTTAAATTTTCTTATTTATTTTATAGATTTATTTGAACTTTTAGGCGAGAGACGTCATATAGAGAATTTTAGATTAAATTGAAAGATTTTAAATATGAAATTTTAAATGAATTTTATCTAAATTTTAAATATTATCGAAAGTTTAAATTATTTGTGAAAAACTCAAAATAGATTATATTTGGGTTGTTATCTTTATCAAAAAATTAAAGAGTTGGAGACTTTAGACCTAATCTAAGAAGAGAGACACAATGAGAGATGTTACAGCAGAGGGGAAAGCAAAGAGCAAGAACGTGTAGACCATTGGGAGAAAGAAGACATTGTCCTTGATTCTTTGGTTGGGTTAATCCTTTATATTCTATCTTCCTCTTCCATTGCCTATAATTAGTATGATTAATTTTTTTTATGACAATACTTAATTTTATCATGAGTTAAATTTTCTATTAGAAATTTCGATGTAAGTTGAATATATGAATATTTATTCTTACTGAATTGATTTTCTATATCTATGTAAGAGTTTTTGTTCTTAATTTGTTTTGGTTTGTATCTTGGAATCATATAAGAAGGGAAATTCCTTCACTTGACGTAGGTAATAAACTTTATAAATATATAATAAGAACGTCAATAAAAATTTGGCTTGTGGAGAGTTGAGTTGGTCAATTATAGATCTTAATGAGTTGATTGATGCTTATTATTGTTATTAGAAAATAGATAATATGTGCTTTTCAATATGTGTAGTTTGACTCGAAAAAATATATTAAATAATTTAGAATTATCACCCTTTGCATGAGATAATTAAAATTAAATTATCAATCAATTAAATTAAATATGATTTGTTCAAGTTAAATCAAAATACTCTAATTTAATTAATATTGCTTTGTCTTTTGTCAGTTTTGACTCATTTTATTTAATTCATTAATTTTAATTTAATTTAATTTTCTTTCAACAGTTTAAATAATAGCAGAGTTAATATAATTTAATAATTAGATTTTTACACCCATACGATGCATGAATAAATTAAGAATTGAATGATAAAATAAATATAATTTAAATAAAAATAATTTTATTAGATAAAATATATGTAATAATTCATCAAGAAAAATAGTATTTATAAGTTTAGTTTAAAAATACATAATATTTTCATGAAAGGATTTTACTCCAATATAAATACTAAAGAGTTTAAATATAAAATGTTATAAAAAAGTCTATATGCCTAAAGAAAATATTTATAATATAATAAAAATATTTGTTTTTTAAATGTAAAATTTAATCCAATAATTTTATAAAAAATATTTTAATAAATTAACTTTATGAAAATTACATATAAATTAATTCAATTTATGTTAATATAACTCAAAAAGAGTAAGTCAAGTGTTAAACAGTTTAGAACTCAGCCGAAAATGCATTTGTGATGAAAGGAAACTCTTGTACCCTAAGTAAGTATAGTCTTAAAATTAAAATGTGTGACGAAATCTTATAAAACAAAAAATAAAATATTCATGTAAATTTTCATTTTATGTTAGTTTAATTTTTATCTTTGTTTTTATTTTTCATGTAAATTTGTTATTGTTCATGCAGATATGCCAGCTCCATATTGAAAAAAAATAGAACAACACATGACGCACAAATCAGAGAACTATTAATTTGACACATTGTAAAAAGTTAGAGCATGTCTTGTCAACTATGATTGACACATGGTAGAATTCTAAGCCCTGTATTTTCCTTTTATGTATTACTAGATTAGCACTTGTGTGATACATGTGTAAGTCTTGTACAATGCATATACTTGTCCCGTACAATACTTGAAATAATATTGAAGATCATATAATAAATAAAATTAATATCAAGTAAAAAAATAATCTTATATCTTTATTTATAGAGTATTTTTAGCTCTTACAGGATAATATTAAAAGTAAAAAATTATAAAATAATACAAACATAATAAAATTAACCTTAATTTCAATAAAATATTTTTCAAATAATTATAGATTAAAATGTAAATAAAATATAAATTTATTGTGTACAAAAATATTTTCTAAATTCAATTTAAAATGACAATAAATAAATAAATAAATAAATAAATAAATATCATTTTGAAATAAATATATTTATTATGAATGAGATAATGTTTTTGTGCATAATAAACTTATTATGCACAAACTCATTGAAATTGAAAATAAATAAAAGATAAGTTTGTTATACACAAAACATTTTTTTTAATTTAATTTCAAATGAAAATAAATAAATAAATAACTTTATTTTGAATGGTATAATGTTTTTGAGCATAATAAAATTATCTTTTATATTATTTATTTTCAATAATTATATTTATTTATATATTTATTTATTTTCAATAATGTGAGGAATGGTCTACTTCTTTAGCTGCTCCTTCTCACACTCTTAATCCCACAGTAGTAGTCGTTAGCTTAATTAGTCCATCCATCCATTAAATCACTGCATCCCCTCCTTTCTTACAGTCTCACCACCGCATCTCCTCCTTTCTTGTAGTCTCCAACCACTGCATCTCCTCTATAGTCGCAAACCCATTGTTGTCCCACAAACGGTGTGGTACGTAGCCACTTCACCGCCAACAATGCCACCAAAATGTGAGATCGAAGTGGAGTGGTTCTTGTGGCCTAAGAGCATATTCGTCAGGTCATATAGGTACTTGAAGATGACTCAGTTTGCAGGAGCTAGTGTTGGCAACAGGAGTCACACGAAGGGGGCTACTCACCCATGCACCTTTTCGAGTAACTCACCTGTAGTCGTTTTGTTTGAGCACTTGAAAATTTCATTTTCCACAAGCACTTTACTTGTTTGGTTTTTTTGAGTGAGATAAAATGGGTTTTAGAAAGAAGGAAATAAACTTTGAGGAGATGAAAAATAATTTCTTTAGTAGAAGCTTAAATTCGTTGATGGCATGAAAAAATTTATCAATGAAAACCCTGTAAAGTGCTTGCTAAGAGGAACGTTGTCAACACATGACGTTATCAACACCTTATTGTCAATACCCTATGTATAAATTCCAAATTTTTATTTATTTTATAGTTTTTAATTTTTTTTCTAACGTGACATGATTTTTTTCAATGTGACGACATATGTACACTTTTCATTTAAATTGTAGTATGATATGCCACATGACACTTATTGAGAGCATGTATTTGTCACATGACTTCGTTTTATACATGCACTTCCATGTCAGAGTGACACATATCATGATTTGAATGCATGTATATTCTCTTTATATTATATATTATTATTATGTTGATTGATAAGAAGAAATTTAAACAATAAATGTTTTTAATTTTGATGTTATTATTATTATTATTGTTATTATTATTATTATTATTATTATTATTATTATTATTGATAAGAAGAAATTTAAACAATAAATGTTTTTAATTTTGATGTAATAAAATTCTTTCAATAAAATTCAAATAGAGTTCTTATTTTTTATACTTTTTTAAAATATAATCACTTACACTATTCATTACATTTAAAGAAAATCATATATATATATATATATATATATATATATTTCTGGAACAAATTGTATTTTCTCATATTCATTTCTTTTTAATTTAATGAATGTGCTCTATTTTGTTCCCTCATTAATGATAACATATGTTTTCACATTTAAAATAATCTATACATACTATTATTTGATTTATAATTAAATAATTTTATAATGGTGCCGTTCAATTTGAATTTGATAACATTAAAAAAAACAATTTACATTATGGTTATTTAAAATGATTGATATGTGAGTTTTGAATTGTTGAAAAATTTCATATGATTGTAATCAAATTTAATTAATTGGTGTCAATTATAATTATTAATTAATTAACTTTGATTGAGTCATTTATAATTGTTGATGTTGGAATTAATAATAACTAATCAATTTATTATTTTATTTTATTTTTAAATATGTATCCTCTATGTATATAGATATATCAATATTGTATTATAATTTTTCCTTTCTTATAAAAATACACAACATTAAAATAAGTGAATTATTTGATACATGATAGAAAAATAAAACTTTACTTATCACATAAGATTAACACATGATAAATTTTTAAATTATGTATATTTTTTTATATTATATTAATTATATTGATTGATGTTATACACTCTATAAAAATAACACCTTATCCATTACTTTATTATTATTTAATCAATTTAATGCACTTGCAAATTTCTTAATCACATGACCATAAATTTTTCATTGACAATTGGACATAAGCTTCATTTCCTCGTCCACCTAAAATTATTATAAATGAAATGTGGCATTGGCGGTGCATACTAAAATCAGTTTCCTATGTAAAAGCAAACCTATTGCTTATATAACGACAAGGATTGTCAGAGTATCTTTACACCACCAAATAACAACAGTGGAATAGGATATTGCTGTAGAATTTCCGTTATCAACTCTATGGCAAGCATGGTCATGTTAATAGTACAGTTTGAATCTGTCGATAAAATTCTGCGAGCTCAGCAGACTGGTTTTGTGCTTTTGGTAATTCAACTTTGTTTTTCACAGCATAGTTTATATTTAATACCTTAGTCTTTTTTGTTACCAAGTAAATTGTCTCTTCTTTGCAGCAAGATTCCAAGAATGCCGGACCTTAGTTAGGGTTGAATCACCCAACTCTCCAATTATATTTATCTAAGCATGGAATCTCAGCACTCAACAAACCCATGCCAAAGCTGTATTGCTGAGATTCCATGCTTAGATAAATATAATTGTCAACACTCAACTTTATGTGGTTATAAAATACAAATAAAAAAGTTAAATTTTAAAATATTATTAAATTAAAAATTTATAAAATGGAAAAGATAAATAAATAAGATGAAAATCAAACAATAGGTTTTAGCAAATAATAATAATAATAATATATGAGGTGGCTCAATAATTCTTGTTAGCCCAATTCCTTTTAACATCCTACACCCCACCTCTGAAAATCTAGCTCCATCATTGTCGTTGTACTCTCTTATTTGTCATTTATTTGACCTAAGACTCGCATTCCCTATCTCTCCAAACTCTTTGATTCAAACATATCCTAATACTATTAGATGTAACAACCTAGGGCATGCTTGGAGAACATTTTATCACTTTAACTATATTTTTAATATTATAACTGAATCGTAATAACAAGTTGTGTTTTGCATGTGAAATGAATTTTTTTTTTGTTCAAGTTGGGTTTATCCATGACACTAAAAGAAATTCAAGTTTCAGTGACAAGTTTTTTTGATAGATTTGTGGCCACTAGTAATACAGGTAATTTTCAACAGACAAATTCATTGGAAAATTGAATGTCAATAAAATAAAATAAATTTCTAGTGGAATAATCTACCAGAAAATAAAAACGTCATTGATTTTTTTCATTTCTAGTGACTAATTCATTAGTAAATGTATCAGTTATGTGTTTCGAGGTTTATGACGAATTATTTTTGCCAGAAAATTTCTCCAACTTCTGACAAAAAGTACTGGCCAATTTTCGATGTATTAAGTAGCCGAAATACTCCGATAAATGAATCGGTTACGTGTTGAGGTTTCTAGCAGATTAGTCGCTGCAAATTAAAATATTGTCGTCGGTAAAAGTTTCTAACAGACACAACCTATCAAATTTTTTTTTATAAGTTATGCACGTAATCGCTTCCTTTCCATTTTCTTTTCAAATCCATCTCTTTTCTTCTCTCTTCTCTGCACTCCAATTCCCCGCCAATGGCTCCTCTCCCCCTCCGATCACCCCACCAGTTGGCCTCCCTCTTTAAGTATGGCATGTGGAAGCCTAGCCTTCATGTTTGAGGCTACATTTCTCATGCTCTTGTAGTATCAAGTGTGATCGATGTCCCAACACCTTAAATGGAAGGACGCACCTAGAGCCACTGTACCCAGCAACGTCACCTGCCCCTCCTTTATCTCTATAACTCCGTCTAGCAACCACGCTTTGTCGTAGTCTCTGTCACCTACCATCTCAAGCCAGCAACCAAGAAGAACCCGTCATCCATCTTCCTTGTAGCGCTATCCAGCCACTCGGAACTGCTGGTGATCTCCGCCGCACAAACTGCTACTATCATTCCTTCGCGATTATCCCTTATGCCTAGCACCAAGCCTCCTTTGTCAACCACCATTGAACCAACCACCTTGAGTCGAGTTGCACGTGCACTGCCTAACCTCACCACAGGATAGTTGCAAACCACGACATAAGGAACACATGCAGCGTCAACCTTGCAACGACAACTAGTAGTAGCAGTGCACCACTATGTGTAGAAACAATGTCCATCATGACTATTTCCCAATGACCAGCCATCGTCTCATCATTCTAGCATCCTAGCAAGTGAGCAGCCTACGTGAACCCACCCTAAGCCATCGTATTTTTGAACATGGGCAGCATGCAGAGGACATGGATGTGGTGTATGGGAGATGTGGGTGCATGGCTCATAATCGATATATTATTTTTGTTTTTTTATTTGAATATGAATATTCTATTTGTTTATTTGTTAATAATTTGTATGCATGTATGCTTATGGTGTTTATATTTTGAATATATGTGTTTATGTGTATATTTGAATTTATGTTTATATTAGGAGTGTAATCTGGTCAGTTCGGTTCGGTTCGGTTCTTTGGGAAAAATAAATCTGAACCAATCCCAATCAATTAGTTCAGTTTGATTCAGTTTTCTTATTTTTTAATAGCCAAACCAAACTGAACATCTACAGATTGGTTCGATTCGGGTAGTCGGATTGACAATTTTTTTAATACAAAAATCAGCTAAATAATTAGCTTTCTATAGCAAAAAAAATGAATAATAAACTTATGAAAAAATTTCTAGAAATAGAATCAAACCTACTTATCTCAATAAGCATACTACAAAGTACAAACACCAAAGTTATATGTTCAACATATTGCCCTAATCTACTGATAAGACACTCAGTCAGTGCTTTGATGTATGATACTCTGTTTATTTTAAAATTTTCAACTGAGTGTTTAGTCCCTATATAAATAAGGATATAAGTTGGTTAATTTGTATGACCTTAATGGTGGATTATGATATATGCTTCTGGACTTACTATTTGTAATGTATTATAAAGTTTTTTTTTGTGTTAAGTTGCTTTATAGCAACAACCTGCATGTAATACAACTTTTAGAAGGTTAGTTTCAAGTTGAATGAACATTTTTCTTTTACTTCGGACTTGTTATTTGTTATGTATTATAAAGCTTTTTTTGGGTTAAGTTGCATGTTAATATTTTGTGGTCAAGGCTTGAAAGCGCTTGACTTATGATATGGAATAAATCAGGTTGCACTCTCTTTAATCTTTTTTTTTTTTTTGCTTCTACACTTAGTTTAGTCATTATATTTATATAAATTGGTTAGTTAAATTGGATGTCATGCACTTTGATTTGTTGCTCTGATGCATTGTGTTAGAAGGACATTATATATATATATATATATGATTTGGTTATCGGATTTGAAACTTTCAATCCGAGAACCAAACCTATTAAGCCTCATTTGGTTTGGATTTTGTCCGAACCAATCAACATACGCAAACCAAACCAGACCAAACCAAACCAAACCAATCTAATTAGTTCAGTTCGGGTTGATCGGATTATCCGAACTAATTTACACCCCTAGTCTATATGTATGGTATATTGTTATTTGTTGGTGTTTGTGTGTTAGTATGCTAAATGATAGATATTTTGATGATATAGGATTTTAATAATAATATTTCATTGTATAAGACTAATATTACTTTATTATAAGAATAAAATATAAAAAATATAATATGAAATAAAAGAAAGTAAAAATTTGAACTATATAAATAAATAAAAAAATAATTAATTAATTAATTAAATGATAATGATAAATTGCAAAAATGTGTGTCTGACTGCCAAACTTACGATGCATACATATGGGTTGGGGACATGAGCCAATGTGTTAGATCTTGTAGATGAATATGGCTTCAACTGAGAGGAATGTAAAATATATAAGAGGCAATGGTTACCGAGTTACAAATTACGTACATTGAAGATTTAAATTTAACAAAAAAAATAATATGAAATTATAGAAAATGAAAATTTGAAATATATCAATAATTAAATAAGAGATAGCGTGGCAGATCTTACAGACGAACGATAGCGTCAAACTAATAAGAGGAATGACAAATATACAAGAAGCTTAGGTTACAGAGATACGAATTGCATAATATAGTAATTTGTTATTGTTATTAACATTTATTTGCATGCATGTTGTTGCATTTGAATTGTTGAAATAATTAATGCTCTACTTAATTGGGAAGCTCTAAACCTTAAGTTAGACGATATTAGTTTTGAATTGATAGGTTAAGTGGCTCTGAGCAGTCCAGGATTTGACTGCTCAAGTAACTTATCTTTTGTCATCCACTGATTGTGAAGATGATTACTCTAGTGATAAAATTATCAAGTGGTAAATGTGATAGAAAGTTTGATTGATAGAAAGTTTGATTGGTGACACGAGTCCACTGAGATTTACTCATGTGTTGTAATTCGAGACTCTTAGGCGGGATTGCAATTGCATGGGGAAGCTCCATTATGGTTATTACTCATCTTGTTTATTGAAATACTCAACAAAAAAATCTTCCTTTAAAATATTGATTCAAATTTGCTTATGAAAATAAATGTTTTTGACAAAGTTGTGTGGGACCAATTATGAGGAATGAGTTGAGTCAATGAGTTTATTTCTGGCAACCTCTGTTATTGATGTTTCTCTCGCTGTGATAAGCCCTGAAGCCCATAGATATGTTTTCCGTTGCGATTGGGGTGAAATATGAAAGGTGGGATCATTCAAATAAAGTTCGTCTTATGACCATAAAGTATAGCATAGACAAAGCCATTAAAGAGAGTTTTCATGAAGCGGATAATATCAACCAATTTTGTAAGGCTATTAACATATCTAGAAGGGCTTGTGACCTCTCTGTGTTGACCTAGACTAAGCATGATGGTGTGAAAGGTGATCGTGAACGTGCCACAAAATTTGCAGATTAGCTCAGATGAGCTAATTGTATAGAGTTTAATAATTGAATTAAGGAGAAGGAAGTTGAACCCCTAACTCTAATGTGTTTTGAATCAAATCTTGTTAATACACCTTCTAACACTTGTTGGTTAGATAATAGTGTAACTATTCATGTTACAAGCTCATTACTAGAGTTCAAAAATAGGAGAAAACCAAGTGAAGGAGAGTTGATGATCACAGTAGGAAATATAGTTAGTGTCAGAGTAGAGTATATATGTGTTATTTTCTTGAAGTTGTGTATTGGATATTCTTTAGGTCTAAAATGAACTTGTTTCTAGTTTTTATTTTGGATAGTTGTACTATCATGTCTATTTAGTGATAAGAGAGTTTCCCTACCTTATGATTCCATTTTGGTTATTTCTGGAGTTTTGTGTAAATGACTTTTATATGTTAAATATTGACCTCTTCTATCGATCTAACGACGTTTAGATATCAATAATATTGTTGGAAACAAGTGTGGCAGAGTTGTTTAAACTCTTCTATGTTGTGGCACAAACATTTTGGACACATCTCTAAGGAGAGATTGAAGAGGTTGATTAAGGAGAATATTCTTGATGATCTGGACTTATCTGATTTTGATACCTATATTGATTGTATAATAGGAAAACTTACAACTAGAGCTAGGAAAAGTGGGGTTACCAAGAGTAAAAGAATACTACAGTTAATTCATACAGATATTTATAGGCCTATTACTCTTATTGTAAAAAGACAAAATTGTACTCTTATGAATATGGTGAGATGTATGCTTAGTGATTCTACACTTCTAGAATTCTTGTGGGGAGATGCTTTGAAGACTACTGCTTATATATTGAATCATGTGCCAAGCAAATATATGCTGAAAACTCCATATGAGCTTATGACAAGCAAATGAATCTTGAGGCATTTTCGTGTTTGGGGTTGTAGGGCAGATGTGAGGCCTTATAACCCACATTTAAAGAAGCTTGATCCCAAAACCATTAATGGGTTCTTCATTAGTTATTGTATTAGCTCAAGAGGTTCTAGGTTCTATTGCTCTTCAATACTACTAGAGTTATTAAATCTGATCTGTCTGTCTACTTTTAAGGGGACTTAGAGCATGGTGGAATTAAGAAGCCACGTATTGGTGATTTTAGAGAGGAGCATGTTATTTTTTCTATTCCTATTGTTCCCTTTCTAAGGATAATTTCATATCCTTTGACCAATAATGATGATGTTGTTAATCTTGTTGATAATGTCGATATCCCTCAACAAGTCAAAAATAATGTACAAAATCCAAAATGTTGTTGTGACTCTATTAAAAAGATCTGAGTGGGTTCCTATATCCACTGAGTTTGCTAGATTCAGAGATTATGTTGTGTACCTGCAAGAACATGAGTTTAATTCAGTTGATGATTCTAATCCTATTTCCTTTCAAGAGGCCATGGTTAGTCCTGATAGTGCACAATGACTAGTGGCTATTGAGGATGAGTTAGCTTCTATGAGAAAGAATAATGTTTGGGAATTGGTGAAGTTTCCTACTGGTTGTAAAACTATTGGTTACAAATGGGTCTTTAAGATGAAACGTGATGTTAGAGGTGAAATTGAGAGGTATAAGGCCAGACTTGTTGCTAAGGGATATAACCAAAGGGAAGGCATTGATTATTAGTAAACTTTCTCGCCGTTCTCCATTAAAGACTCTTTTCATGTTGTGATGACATTGGTTGCTCATTTTGATTTGGAACTTCATCAAATGAAAGTTAAGACTGCCTTCCTAAATGGTGATTTATATGAGGATGTGTATATGGATCAACCTGATGGCTTTATTGAAAATGGTTGGTACTTGAAATTTAATTATATTGTTGGCTCTCTTGGCTTTAAAGAAAATACTATTGACCAATGCATTTATATGAAATTTAGTGGAAGCAAATTCATCATTCTTGTTTTATATATTAATTATATATTGTTGGCTAGTAATGATGTTGATTTTCTGTATGAGACTAAGCAGATGTTGACAGCATATTTTGATATAAAAGATCTTAGTGATGCCTTTTTTGTATTGGGCATTGAGATTCGCTGTGACAGATCTCGTAGTATTCTTGGCTTGTCTCAGAAAGCTTATATTGAAAGGATTCTGAATAAATTTAATATGAAATCTTGCAATCATTGTGCTACACCTATTCGAAAGGGTGAAAGACTATCTAATACACAGTGTCCTCAAAATGATAAAGATATTGCTGAACTAAAGAAGGTCTCATATGCTTTTACTGTTCGTAGCCTTATGTATGCTCAAGTTTGTATACATCCTGATATTGCTTTTGTTGTTACTTGGGAGATACTTGAGCAAACCTGCTATGACTTATTGGCAGGCTACAAAACGAGTTATGAGGTATCTACAAGGGACCAAAGATTATATGCTTACCTATAGGAGATTGGATCACCTTGAGGTGATAATCTATTTTGATTATGATTATAGTGGTTATCCAGATGACCACAAGTACACATCAAGGTATATCTTTATGTTGGGAGTAGTAGTTGTTTCTTAGAAGAGTGTTAAACAGACACTTACAGTTATTTTCACTATAGAGGCAGAGTATATAGCTTGTTATGAGGCTATGCGTTAAGCGATATAGTTAAAAATTTGATTGCTGAATTTCATGTTGTGGAGAGTATTTCCAGGCCTTTTACTATCTATTATGATAACTCTGCTATAATGTGCTTATCTCAAATCAATAAGAGTTTTAAGCGCTCAAAGTTTTTGACACAAAAGTATACTTTGTTAGAGAGAAAATTCTGGTGTTTCAAACTCATGTCGAGTATATCCCTGCATAACTTATGGTTATAGATCCCCTAACCAAAGGTTTAATTGTCAAAGTTTTGTTGATCATGTGACCTATATGGGTATAGTGAAGTCTTTTAATGTTTTGGGTTAGTGAGAGTTTATTTTGTAATTTTGTTGTGACCTCATTTTGTTATTATGTATCGAGACCTTAAACAGTTATATTATTATTATTATTGTTGCCATAAAAGATTGTTATTATTATTTGCACAGTTTTGTTTGTTTATGATATGACATATTGTGGAGACATTTTGGACCCAGTCTCATTTTGTTGTTGTGCTGACATGTTTGTTAAATCTCAGAAAGCATCTTGGGCGGATGCTTGGGGCCATTTTGTTGGGAAATGCACTTTAATCATATATTGACATGCAATTTTGATGTGCTTTCCCATTACCCATGTATCACATTTTGTTAGGTCACCAAGATATGAGTATCTTACATGTATGATATCAGTACTCCTTCGAGTATGATTTTCTGCATTGTTTAGATGCTTGTACTCTCATTTTGGACCAGTTGTTAAGAGTGCTAACTCGATTTTAACATCATGTTGTGGTCACATATTGTTTGATTAATCTGGAGAATTGTTTTCTTATTGAAATAATGTAATATGACTTATGTCGTCCAAGTGGGAGAATGTTAGAATTTTTTATGTACTAGCATAAATCATATTATAAATTTATAAAACCTAGATTAATTGGATGTCAAAATTATTAGAGCATTTTGTTTAGCCTAAATTTGTGATCAGTATTGTTAATGGGCCTATTGTTGTTAAAGCACTGTTCATATGTGAGTTTTATTTTATGGGTCATGTATATGGGTTTGCCATAGTGGGTAGCTTTAACCCATTTTAGTTATTCTATATATATAGGGAGAGACCCCTATTCCTAGCCACTTTAGTGCGTCTAGTTGCTCTATTGATACTGATGTATAAGCGATTACTATGAGATAAGAATAATATCTCTTCCTCATCGAGATTACTTTTAAGGGTTTCACTAATGACTTCTTCATTGATGCCTTTTTTTTTAAGATAACCCTAAAACTCTTTATATATATTTTGATATGTCATAAATTTTGGGATAAATAGATCTAGTAAATTTTTAATCAATTGGTATCAGAGCCAGTTTTAATCCTATGACTATCAGTTTTTTATTTTACCTAAAAATCATATAAGATTTAAAATTGAAGAAACCTGAAATCCTAATGCATATGATGTTCAATTCAAATTTTTTTATATAATTAATTTTTTTTAAAAATTGGATGAGAGCTTTTGTAGATTAGGTTATCCTGAGTCTAAAAATATGTATATTGCATTATAATGTTGTGAATTCACAAATAATTTTGCTCAAATCCATAGAATCTTAAAACATTTAAGTTTTATGATTTATTTTTTCTTTTGATGATCAATTCAAGAAATTGACTTAGGGGTTTTATATATCTCAATTTTCTAAGTTTAATGACACTTGAATCATTGATTTTCATTGAGAAACGATGGAAAAATCACTGAAATACCATGTTTGAACTCATATTTTCGTGCTCACGTTTTTGATCAAAAGCCCAGAAATTTCATGTGCAGTTTTCAAAACTTTTTTAAGGGGTTTAGTAGATCTTGAAATTCTTAATCCAACGATGCAAGAATTGTGTCAAACGAATGTAAAACGAGAGAAATATCATAGAAAACCCATCACACCATGAACTAGGTCAAAACCGGGTCAAATGACCTGAATTCAGTCAAACGAGTAAGGAAAAAGGTGGTGATCTACCCACGCTCACACCCACTCGCAGTCTTGGAGAGTGCAGGAGAGTATGATCTATAGAAAATTCTTATCGGGCCATAGGGGGTGTAATACCCTTATTAACATGTTAGACTTGTATATGTATACAAGTAGCATATGACTTGCTTAACATACCTGTTTAATTTTGTGACAAACTGAGTTAGTTTAGACACTTTGTTACAACCAAAAAGGTGAAAAATAGCTTAAAATGTCCCAGATAATAACATAAATTGTTTAGATGAGGTAAATAAATGTGAATAATTTATTTTTAAGTCACAAATGTATGAAACAAGATGTGGTTAAAGTTTTAAGGTAAACTGAGTTAGTTTTGCATTTTTAGGCATACTAGTTGTGTATTTTTTGCCAGATTAACTAGCAGCAGATATAGAAAATAAGATAATGGTGAAATAACAATTTTTATGAATCTTAGTATTTATTTTAAAGTTGTTGGATGTTGAAAATCATGATTTAACTAAATCTAAGTATTTTTAGTAAATCAAGATTTATCAGTTATGACCTTAAAGGCCTTATGAGTCTTTTGGAACCTTTTTATAAGTCCTCATCCATGGTTCTCTTTGCTGCAAAATTAGAAACAGAAAACGTGCAAGAGCACAGGAAAGAAGAGGAAAGAAAAGAGAAGGAAGAGGAGGAGAAAAAGAGGAAAGCCAATGGAAAATCCAAGGTATGATAATCCAAACTTGAATCTTTATTTTCAGCTGCCAAGGTAGGGGATTTAGAGATCATTTCACTTCTTTTCTCCATTTCCCCCTTTCATGCACTCTTCGTGCATAATAGGTCAAATTGAGTTTTAGAGATGTTTGATGTGTTTTACTTGCTTGAATGTATTTCAATGGTTGTTTATGACTTGTTCATAGCATGAGTTTGAGTTAGAAACTTAGAACATCTCATTTGGGCCTTTGATGCACAAAAATAAGTTTTAGGTCAAGTATGTGTGATTTTGGTTCATAATCCAAATTTAGTGGTTTAAGTTAGTGATTGATAATTTCTATGTGTTAATGAACTAATTAGGAACTTAGGATCACCTAGAAATTGTTTTAGAATGGCCAAATCTCAAGAAAAGAACCAATGGAACAGTGCACGATTCTGCAGAATTCTAAAAACCCAGTTTGTGGTATTTACGTCGTGGCGTTAGGAGGCCACGTTGAGGAGTGCGTTGTAGAGTATGTGCACCCGAGAGCAGGGCGCTGCGGCGTGAGATGTACCACGCCAAGGCGTGAGAACTAAAGAGCTGCGCTCCGTGGCGTGACAAGGGCTGCGGCGAGGCGTGAGCTCCAGAATTTCTCAAAAATGAGATTTTGATGTCTTGATGTTTCCTACTAGTTGGAATCATTTATGTATGTTTTCTAATGTGTGTTAAAACACAAATAAGGATATTTCAAGAGGGAAATTATCACCTAGCATATGTTAGAAAACTTAAGCCTTTGGGCATCCAAGAGTGATGGTTTGCCACGGGTAAGTATCTAGCACCTTAGGCCACTTTTGTGGTATTTATGTCGCTTAAGATAAAATGAGTGATAATGTGGTGTATTAGATGCTAATGAACTAGGATGGATTGATAGTGTTTTCTTTCGAATGTGACCTTACTTGATATTTATTGTCAGATTGGCCAGAAGGAAAGGAATCAGAAGTTCCTAAGGGAACAAGTTATTCCTGACTAAGAGCTAGGGTTACATGTAGTATGAGGACAAGGTTTTTCCTCTCTACAATGGGTAAACATAAGAAGTCAGAGTTCTTAGTAAAAATGTGCTTGGGTCTTAAATGAACTATGTATGTAAGTATGACAGAATGCATGATTAACTTGGTTTATCTAGTTATTTAAGTTAAACCTAGTTAAGATATTAAACATGTCTTATTAGTGGCTTGTTTTAAGATTATGTTACTTGTTCTATGTATGACTAGATTTGGTTTACTCATACTGAGAATTGTTGATTCTCACCCCATTGTGTTACCATGTAATTCCAGGTGAAAGTTCTTCAAAGAATAAGAAGAAAAAGGAAGCTAAAGATTAGACTAGTTATAGTTTTATCTATTATATTACAACTATTGTATTTGTTTTATACTTCTTTTGTAATGTAAAGAATTATGTAATACTTCAAGCCTTTGCTAAGGCTAATGTTGTATATATGTGCATTTGCTATGAGTTTTATGTTTTCTGTATTTCATATGGCTCTCTATAATGTTTCTAATGAATATTATGAATATATGATCAAGTTATTAAATATGTAGTGACATTGTAATGCTTAGTATCTCTTCGTGCAATATGCATATCGAGATATTAGTATTAAGACGTTACAGGAGGAGCCTAGCAGCAGGGGAGAACTCCATTAATGAGCTAAGTGAGAAACCACAATAGTGGTCTGACGCATATCTTGACCCAAAACCTTAAGGCAATAAGTTTATGGGTCTTCCCACTTATATACTCTTCACTTAACCATTTCTTTATCAATGTGGTACTTCAACACTCACACTTGAATTTTCAACAACCGATACATGGATATGGAAAATTCTAAATTTTATAGGACACAGTACGACTAAGATACAACATATAAAATTAATGAATAATTACAAAAACACAAATCCTAAATTAGAACAAAGACATCAATGTTTCATAAGTCAACTTTAATCATTATAGACACGATAAAGTATTATTATTTATCAAATCATTATAGTATCTTGTATTAGTACAAAAGTTTAAAAAGTAATTAAAATATATAGGTTAGAAGTATCCAAAAGTATCCAATATGATAAATATTGGGTACCGATATGACAACCATTTTAAAATATTGATGCTTCTTAAGTTACAAGCTGTTTACTATAAACAAACCTCGTGATCATATACAAATGTTCCATGATGAGTGTCCTTGAAATCATTTATGATGGACATCACTAGAAGAACTAAAGAACGTAAGCAAATGATCCACTCATCAACGTAGGTATCCTAGACCTAAACCAAGTCTGAAGTAGTGTGTTCACTCCGACAATAAGTAATACTGACTAAATTATGCAAGCTTGGTCACTTTGTTTGAAAAGAGCAACACAAACTAAGTATAATAAGATTAAAACCAAGCTTCTGTTCATCAATCATACTATATAAATTACACAATAAATTGGACTTACATGACCACCCATTTGAGGCACCAGGGTGGTTGCATTCAGAATTGTTGTTCCAAGCATCACAATGTAGTGCTAAAATCCCAATAGAAGTCCTTGTGTTGGCAACTTTTTCTTAGAAAAATTACACTGACCTCCCACGAGGTTTAGCGAAATTACACACATCACCCCTTTGTTTGAACCCATACACTAACCTCCCCCAAAACAGATGGATAGGGGAGGTAAGTGTAATGACAATATAAATCTCAAAGGAGGCTAGTATAATTTCTAAAACAAGGGGAGTCAGGTGTAATTAGATCAAACTTTAGGGGAGGTCAGTGTAATTTACCATTTTTTCTTATGTAAATAAGAGGTGAACTGTTAAGAGGAAACAACATAAGCTTGAAACTGAGAATTAAAGAATTAGAATTTTTTTTTTAAAAATTTAGATAATTCTTATACATACCCAATCGCTTAAAAGATTTAGTCAGGGTGCCACTTTGTCTACCTAAGTGAGTCCATAAGCAAGCGCTATTGCACCACATTTCAATCTGACTCGACATTACACGGGACTTGTCTAGGAAGGATGTTGGCCCACAACCAACAATCCCCTTCCGACGTCTACCAACCTTTCCATAATTTAACGACACATGCCTCCTACAGTCTATTCCTTTTCAAGAATCAAACCTCCAGTTTGATCTGACTCTGACTCCCTAGCTTTGCTAAAGTAGGATGTTGGCATACCACCAACAATACCCTCCTAGCACCTACCAAAAGTATGTGGTTTTCCAGGATTCAAATATCAATTATTGGATTGAGTGCTTACTACTAGACGAAAAGCTAAGCACCGGATCAAACAAGATTTTTTTGGTTTATTCACATAATTCATACAATTTTAGAAAATCACACTAGAAGAAAGGCAACAAATTAAAAGACATTAATTCATGCATCAAATAGATTTTATATATGAAAAAAAAATATTAAGAACAAGATCTCGCTTTGCATCTCAGCCACATATGTAGATAAAGACACGAAGCTGAGCTATTTTTCTTTTTTTCCCCCCTTAAATAAAGAACATTTTAACATAAAATTGCTAATTGCTTTTAACATCAAGCACAACTTCATTCAGACTTTGGCAGAAATAAAAGAACTAGAAAATGAAACAGAAGACACGACACATGAATACACACAGAGGAGGAGAGACTAACATCATGAAGGATTGGAGTGGATGCGATAGCGAATCTGTGAGAGTTGATCAACTGGAGTCTAAGTAGATCTCAAAAGTGAAACATCATGTGTCGATGACTGTGTTTGCGGTGCTGACCTATTATCGATTATAACAAAAAAATAGGCTCTATCCCTTATTTCTTGAAAATCTTCTTGCCTTTTTTACTTGCTCTGCAAGTTAGCATTTTTTTATTTAACAATTTGAAATTTTAAACAAGTTTTAAGAGACATGAAAGTTTTAGTCAATTTAAACTATATGGTGCTTTTCTGTTTTTATTATATCTAAAACAATTTTTAACAAAAAATGTGTAATTTCGATTATATCCTTACTTTTTTTTGTGTTTAGGTTTTAACTACCTATGGCATTAACAGATTTATTGTTACTGAAGGTTTTCCTTTTCTTTTTCCTCATCTATATACCATATACTATTAAATAAACTAAAGTCTATATAGGTGGGTTTAATATCATGTGTCACTAATATAATTTTTTTCCCTCTAAACTCATACTATCTTCTTAATATAGTTGTCTCATTAATTAATTAACATTTATTAGATTAGCGCTTGTGCGATGCACGTGCATGTTCTATGCGATTTACATGCACACGAGTGATGTATGGGATACAAATTTAAATTTATTTTATAATCTATTGTTATCTAAAATCTAAATTATTCTTCCTTAATTACATCATACATAAGTTGTCCGTTTAGCATGTAGTGTCGTGTGGTAACATATTTTTGTAGTAAAGGGGAGAGTCGGCCTTAGCCCCTCTTTCTCTCTTTCTCTCTTCTTTGTTATTCTGATTTTCCTTTTCGTGAGAGTACAGGAGCGGGGTTGTGGTGTATCTTTTTAATAAGTGGCTTAGATCTGTTAGATCTTGAGTATGTTTATCCAAACCTACTTCTCTTAATGGCATATCTTGTGATTTTGGTTTTGTTTTTGTTATCCTTTTTGTTGGTGTTTTGGTTTCCCCTTGTGGTTTTTCCTATCTTGATGGTCTTACAGGTGGGGGAGATTTTCAAATCTATTTTGAAAGGAGGCATAATACACTTTTCAAGCTGCAACACTTTTCGTGTTGATTTTTGATGTGAAAGATGCTTAGACATCAATAGTCTTTAGGCAAAGAGTAGAACTACAGATCGTTGGTTAGTTTAGTACATAGAATATATTTATTTCATATTCTTTTTGGATTTGATGTATCTTTTCTGATTTATAAGTGCAATTATGTTTCGTTCTTAATGAATCTTTTTTCTTTCTCGTAAAAAAGACATATTTTTGTAGCATTTTATTAATGGTCTCCCTCTTTATATATTATATAGACATAGATATAGATTAAAATTATAAAAATTTGAATTATATAAAAAGATATCAATGGATTATTTTTATAAAAAAATATTAATGAAGATCTGAGTTTTGAATTGTTTGTAATAAATTAAAAAAACTTAAAATTTAATTATGTAATAAGATAATGAATCATAATTCATTAGCAGTTTGTAAATCACCAAGTTATATGTTAGACAAAGCAATTCAGTTGACAAATAATAAGACAAGCATGCACCATACATCATAAGTGAGAGTGTGCTAAGTTCCAAGAAACAACAATAAAATCTAGGAAATGATCGAACAAACATTTAAAGTCAACCAATTTGCATAATTCCGAAAGACAATTGTATCCAATAAAAAAAAAAGAGAAAGGAGATAATCTTTAATAATTCAGTACAATTTAATTTGCCACACACATATCCAACTGTAATAAAATTCTTGCAAGAATAATTAGTTATTTTAATGTCAATATCGTTAAAAATTGTAAGTTACAACGTAGGAAGCACAAATATAAATACGAGACACAGATAAGACATGACAATTGTAATGCCCTAATACTAATATCTCGATATATTTGCAATACACAAAGATATATTGTAATAAACACGTCACTTCTAACTCAACATCAATAATATATATATCCATAATAACCATACATGCTATTATAGAGAGCCAAGAGGGAAAATTAAAAGTTATATATATACATACAACATTAGCTTCAAAAGGGCATAAGTGTTATACAAAATAACCAATATACAAATCCCAATGCAAATACCACATATACTAGCATTGGACACAAAAAGAGCAAAATAGAAACTATCTAGCTCTTTTGCTTCTTCTTTTTCTTAGAAGAATCTTGACCTAAATTTATCATGGAAATAGCAAACGGGGTGAGAAATTCACAATTCTTTGTAATCAGTTTGTAAAACATGGCATCATGATACCTCTAGCTGCTTTAGGGAAAAACAAGTTACTCACTAACTTTAGAAAGGTGACATACGCCAAAAACTATTTCTTTATCTTCCCGAGGCAGAAAGTTCATCTATTCATAAACATGGTATAATTATTGCTCAATTTAACCATTCACAGCAAATAAAACAACCAACAGCAGATTATGTTTGCAATAAGTAAATGAGTCATATCTCAATACTATAGGAATATTAACATATTTGCTCTATATAATACTCACAAAGCAAACCTATAATCCATACATATCTTTTTCCCACATACAAGCCAATTGCCCATACAACTGTCATTTAAATGAAATGCTTATGTTATGCAATATGATTATGCGTAAGAAATGTCCTAGGATAATGTTGATGAAATGCTTGTGCAAAGTTTTATTTTCAAAAACCATGAGAAACCTTGCTTATTCTCAGGAACCTTCTCGCTCCTTGTATTTTTCTCAGTAGGTTAGGCAATTAAGCCCTTACACTACCTAGTAAGGAATAGTCTCACACCACATTACTTTACCGGTAACCTTGACCATAATAGCATTGCTTGCTGCGAGAATTTAGGATCCCCTATCCTATCAAGGTTCATTTCCTATAACTCTCTGACCAAATAATTGTGCACACCATATAAGGTTACAATACATAGGAATAACAAGTATAAAAACATGTAGTGCTATATTACAATTAGATATACGCCACATCAGTATATCACAAGTGATATCAAGTGCAACATCATTACCCTTCAATGATTAGCACCATACCTATGTTAATCCACCACCATTGGATACACAAAGGCCTATTCTTTTACATATGTACTAGATGCTTATTTCCTCCACGAAATATCCCTAATAGTGTCTTAAATTAGACTAAAAAGCATGCATAAAAGATCCCCTCAAGTAAGGACCTCCAATTCCTCAACATGAAACACATGGCACTCTATGCCTAAGCGCCAACTTTCCAGCGCTTAGGCGCTAGATGACAGGAAACTCTCCCCTGCTTCATCTGTCACTAGGCGCTTAGGAGTCCAGAATCTGAGTGATTAGGTGCTCGTTACGAAAGCTCTCTAGCATTGCATGCTTGGATGCTCACTCGTTGGGCACTTGAGCACTCACTCGTTGGGCGCTTGAGCCCCCAACACGTTTCTGCTCTCTGGGCTTGGGCACTTGGGTGCTCCCTTTTTGGGCGCCTAGCACCAAACTCGGATGCCCTGTTCTACTAAGTTTCTAACTTCATTTAGACCCTCAAACACATATCTTAAGTGGTTTTCAACCACAAACATGATCTCTAAACATACCATACTCTCAAGCAAGCTCCCAACTCATCTAGCATAGATTTATGATCACAAACTAAGACCTTCCATACCCATTTTACAACTTTTAACTCAAGGTGATTCATGGATAATTTACAAGATCAAGACTATCAACCATGCATAGATTAACTCAAGTTGACTCACAAAATAGGTTTCCAACAAGTTCATCTACTCCAAACCATGGAAAAACCATACAAAACCAATTTTTCAAACCAAATAATGCATATTACAAACATGAAGAAAGAATAGCAAGATGTAGAGTTTGAGAACAAGCACCCCTACCTCAAGTAGTATGGATGATGAACTCAAGCTTTAGCTTTGCCTTTAGCCTTCCTTCTCTTTTCGTCATCTTCCTTCTTCCTTTCCTTTTCCTTTTCTCTCCTTTTCTCTTCTCCCCTTACTGCCTCTAGTTATAGAACATGAGAATGGGTGAGAACACTTTAATCTTATAGACATAAGTTCCCTAACTTCCTTATATGTTATAATAAATCCTAGGATTCATCTCAATTCTAGTTTCAATCACTCCAATGACTAGCAAATATCAAGGGAATTCATCCACTACAAAAGGGAAGCCCTTCGGAGAAGATCTAAACACCTTCTTGCTTAAGATCAAAGAAGAACCACATCACTCTCGCCATCCTATGTTCTTCCTCCCTCTCATATTCCTCATTCTTGCTTATCTATTTTAGAGAGAGAGAGAGAGAATGAGAGAGAAAGAAAGAGTTATAAAATATTGTAGCTTGATTTATAAGAGCATTTGAGAAAGCACCTTCTTGCTTAAAATCAAAGAAGAACTGTATCACTCTTGCCATCCTACGTTATATATGCAAAAAAAGATAAAATAAAATAAAATTTATGTACTTATGATCACTCCACCCTATGTCCTATGTGTTGTCTAACTCATTTGGTGATGAAGAATGTATGCTATTTTGTGCAATGATTTTAAGAAATATAAGATTCCAAGAGTAATAATATGCTTTAAGTGATGTAATTAGTTAGAAAGGGACTTAAATCCATAGCTTGAATTTTTTGAATAGCAATGTTTTGAGAGTGGGGGGTATCTAAAAAAAATGGGATACACAAAAAATACGAATGCAGAAGTATTATACGAGTAAGATATGGATACGTCATTGATTTTGAAGTATCAGTGCATTGTAGATCTAGTGAAATAGTTACTTTTCTTCGGGTATAAGTTAAGGAAGATTTGGTGGTGTCCTTGGGAAAAAGAAATCATAGTTACTCTGCTTTAGGGATGAAAGTAAAGGAAGGGTCGTCAGAATCCTTGTAAGCAACAATTTGACAAGAAGTAAAGAAAATCTTGAGCAATTGTTTGGGAATTAGATGTATGTCACATGTTGTGACTGAACCAGTATAAATCGTTTGTGCAATATTCTTATCCCTATCTTCTTATAATTTTCTGCATTCATATTATTTGTGCTTCATTTGCATAAATTTTTAATTTCTAATTTTTTTTGTTATTGAACATAGAACCAATTCACTCCCTCTTAGTTCTATCACAATGGATAGTGCAAGTTTGTAGCCAAACTCTACTGCATAGTCACCATTTGAGCCATAGTGCCATATAGCACGATCCTGAGCAATATGAACGGGGATGTGCATGATGATTTCCATTAATGAATCACTAAAGAAACGATATACTTCCTTTGATTTCCACATGCATAATTGTTTATCCTTGCCCCATAATGGAAAACTACAGAACTATATCCAACCACTGAGTATCCAATAATTCAAGGGTGGAGTCGTTACCTATTGCCCATCGAACTCTATGTTGCAGTACCTCTCTACCTTTAAGAAGGCTTTGCTAAGCCCATGATGGATTGTTTCTAACCACATCATTCAAGAAGGAAGAATTAGGAAAGTATTTATCTCGCAAGATTTTGAATAACAAAGAGGTTAGATTAGAGATTAGCCTCCACCTTTCTTTTGCTAGTCAGGCCAGGTTCATAGCTTTAGTGTCTTTGAATCCTAGACCTCTATCTTATTTGGGAAGGCACATTTTCATCCAACTAAACCATTGGATCCTGACCTTATCATGTGTGTTACCAAAAGTTATTTATCAAGAATTGGATGTCATAGCACACACCTTCTAGGAGTTTGAAGCAAGACATGACATAGATTGGCAAAATTAACAAAATAGATTGAACAAAGAGTACTTTACTTGCTTTTGAAAGGAGCTTATTTTTCCAACCTTGTAAGCGGCCTTTCATTTTCAATATTGTGAACTCGAACGTCTCCAGTTTAGAACTAATTCATAGTATATGGAAGGCCAAGATACTTATCTTGGGCATTAATATTTCTAAATTGAATATGGTTTGCTAGCAACCTCCTTAACCTATGAGTAGAGGTTCCAAAATAGGTTGGGATAGGCTAGCAAGTTGGCTCAGCCTATTGAGGGTCGGCCCGCATCAGCTTGGCCAAAATTAGGTCAGCTTAAGTCAGACCAAAATGTATTTGATCTTAAATTTTCTAAACTCGGTCTGTATATTTTATTAGGTTATTTAGGTCGGTCCATCAGAGTCAATCATTTTGATACCCCTAGATACGAGGGGTATTTTTGGAGAAAAAATGGCAAAATTATCCATGATAATTTAAAATGGCACTAAAGTTTATGTACCAATATTTTACCTTATTCCATGACTTATATGATCTTTTAAAATTATAAAAAAAAAGGATCATTTAAAACATGATTATTTGTGGTGAAGATGAGGAGGGTCTTTTCTTTAAATTTAAACATTTTCCTTTGTATTCTTTAATGCATTTTAGAGAGAGTTTTTCTTGTGAGTGTTTCTCCTAATTTATTTAGAGAGTTGTATTCTTCTATCTCAAGAGATAATGTCATTGTTCTTTCCTTGTGTTTAGAGAGAAATTATAATATTTTTCTTCATAATGAAAATCTTGTATTATTGCCCATGCGTTTCTCCTTATAAACATTGAGGATTTTTCACATTTAATATTGTGCATCAATTCCTATTTTTCTCAATTCTATTTTAGTTGTGTAATACTATTTTCATATCTCTGGTACCTAATAGTGGTATCAGACCAGAAGTTTGCAGGATAATTACTCTTCACGTTGCGGGTTATTGTTCATGGTGGAAAAGTCAATGGCAACAAAATTTGAAGTTAAGAAGTTCAATGAGAGTAATTTCTCCCTATGAAAATTGAAGATTAGGGCAATATTAAGGAAGGACAATTGATTAGCGAAAATTGAAGAAAAATGGAAGAAGATGGAAGAAAAATATGTTGCTAATCTACATCTAGCAATGGCATATTTAGTGTAGCTAATAAGACTGAAAAGTACACCCCATATGAGCTCATTTACTGTAGCTAGTTCTTTCATAAAACAGAGAATTCAACATGGCATTAAGCCTTAATAATCATCTTAGTTATTTAGCGAGCATGTTATTGAAAAATAAAATAAAATTTATTTTCAAATTTTTATAATTTCAATGTGTAACTTCTTAGTAATTTCATGGTTCACTTGCATAGTTTGGAAGCATTAGGGACAACAATCCAACATTTAAAAGGTCCATTCACTTGAATTGAATGATCCTCCTTTTGGTTTAATAGATACTTAATCATAAACCATAAATTCAACATAGCCTCTTAATAAATAGATCCTAAATATGGGCATATCATATCTACACAAATCTAGATATATCTTTTGATGCATATTTTTTTTGCCCCATATGCTTGTCCACACACAGTTTGCACAAAACTTATCATCCCTAACTGTTTATGGAGATTTTAATAATCATAACAAATATGAATATGCAAAAGTGGAGTTAAGTTGCAGACTAATAAAAATTGCCTTCAATGAAAGATATACAAGAAAACACTATGTACACTGAATTGAAAGTTAAAAAAGAAAAACAAACTATTCCAGTTATAAACTAATTCTAGGGTAAATTGATGCTAAATATAGTATTTCTTCTACTTCTTAATAAGAGATCGTACTTGACCTGTATCCTAATATCACTCCGCATTACTACTTATATTACATTCAAGTGGTGGTGGTATTGCTCTTACACTTCTTGAAAGCTGTGTAAGAAGCTATTTTCAGAAGTTACCTTTATAAACTACTATTTTGAAAAGGTGTTTGGTTTTATAAATAACAATTAACCAATTTGGTGTTTAATAGGTTGTTAAAACAACCCCAAAATATAAAACAACAGTAAAATTTCAAAAAAAAGGCTTCTTATGAGTTTATTAAGCAGCTATAATTGATTCTTGTGAAAAATATATAGGAGCATCTACGAAAAGGCAAAACCAAGCTCACTTAAAATTAAATGGTAGGTAAAAGTATGAGCACAAAACAAGGCATACTATAATTCCATAAGCAAGACCCTGAATTCCAACACTAACTATGGATGATCAATAGCAGAAGCTTTGCTGGGTTGCCATTTGGTGCTGGTTGAAGATGGGTTGCTAGATCAGAGTCGCCTCTTGGTTAGAGATGGATCACACCTCAGCTTGGTCATGGGTGAGAGGCAGTGTCGCCGACGAGAGATGGCTGAGGGTGAGGCAGTGTCATAGTTTGGTAGGACGACATAAAGGAGAGAGAGAGAAGGAGAGAAAATTAGTGTAGACGGTGCAGTGGCTTAAGTGTAAAAGTTAGAATAAATTAAAAATAATTGAAATGTTCTCTCCTTTACCATTTTTTATTAAAAATAAATAAAAGAGAGAAAATTAAGAGGATGATAAGAAAATGAAGATAATGTATTAAATAAAAAAGTAAAGATAAAAAAAATGTGGAAAGAATATTATGATTTCTTTTAAATGATATACATGTGTTTAATTTTTAAATTAATTGTGAGATACTAATAATGAAGTGCTATGATTTTTTCTTTTGGAGAAAGCTCCTTTAAAGTGAACAAGTAATGTTATATTTATTATGCATTTAATTTAAAGTATATTGTGATATTAACTTATTAAAATTTAATAGTGTACTTAAAATTATATTATTTGAAATTTATTATTTATTATATTATAGAAATATTAAAATATTATTTATCTTTTTCTCACTTTGATATGTCACTTAGCCTATTCTCATTCTTAATTCCATTTTATTCTACCATAAACTCCATTTTTTCTTCCCCCAAATTAGTTGATGGGACCAGGGGGGGGAGAGGAATCACATAAACCTTGTGTTCTCGTGGTCAAACATGGATTAATCAAATAGGCGATTCAAATAGGTTGAACTTGTGGAAATATCTCGTGATCTTAACTGAACTTGTGATATAACTTGTGGTCTCACAAAAATAAATGTTATAATTACCTTTTAATCATTGCACAAGTTATAATTTTTGAAAGGCAACGCTGGCAAGAGGTAGGTAGCATCACCGGTGAGAGATGTTTGAAGGTGCAGGTCGTGTGAAGGTGGTCATGGATAAAGGTTGTGTCTAGGAAGAGTTTCTACTTTTCTTAAGAGTGAAAGAACAAATGAAAATAGAGATTTAAGGCTCCCACACACATTTTTCATATTTTTTTTAAAAAGAAACTTCTGTAGATTTAGAGACAAATAATAGTTTGTCTCTAAACATTTTAATATTAAAATTTTATCTTAAGAAAATTGTTAATGCTTTATTGAAAAAAATTATTAATTAGATATGAAAACATTCTATCTCTATATTTTAGAAAAAAAATAAAATAATTTATTTTATTATTTTTTAATTTCTAAAATTATATAAATTATTTAGAGACAGAACAATTTCATCTCTAAATATATTTGACTTTTTAAAATGTTAAATTGACTGAATAGAGACGCAAAAAAACAGAGACAAATAAATTTCATCTCCAAATTATGTCTCTAAATATATTTAACTTTTTAAAATGCTAAATTGACCGAATAGAGACGCAATCAGAGATGGACAAACCCGAGACAGGTAAATTTCATCTCTAAATTCTATTTCTAACTATATTTGACTTTTTAAAATGCTAAATTGACCGAATAAAGATGAAATTAGAGACGAAAAAAATATGAGATGAGTATATTTCATCGCTAAATTCCGTCTCTAAATTTTGACTCTAAATTCTGACTCTAAATTGTAAAATTTATTGTCCCTCTCTAAATCATCAAATCCGTCTATTTTTTCATCTCTATTATAGACGAAATTGTGTCCATATCTAAATGTCGTCTCTGAATAAGATTTTTCTAGTAGTGTGGTGATCTTGATAAAAGAAAATCTATTAGAAGCTATGTGTTTATACTTGTAGGAGGAGTTGTGAGCTGGTTATCTAAGTTACAGATTGTTGTAGCACTATCTGGTACATAAAATGAATACATGGCTGCTACACACGTTTGCAAGGAAGTAACTTAGATTCAAAGGTTAATGGAAGAACTCAGGTACAAACAACAGAAGATTCATGTGTATTGTGATAGTCAAAGTACCTTACACATTGCAAGAAATTCAACTTTCATTCTAGGACAAAACACATAGAAGTGCAATATCACTTTATTCGAAAAGTAGTAGAAAAAAGAAGTGTGAATACGTAGAAGATTTACACCAAAGACAATCTAGCAGATATCACAATAAAAGCCTATCAATGCTAACAAGTTTAGATGGTGTGGATCCTCATATGACCTATTGAAAATGTAGGTAGCATAGAACTGTCTAGACAAGAAGGATTTTTTTTTCCTTTTTGAAAGCTCATCAAAAGTGACTTTAAGTAGAAGATTGTGAACGTAAAGCCACTTTTGGCTTTAGACAAGTCAAAGCAAACAAGGAGAAAATTACTCTCTCCCTTTTAGGTTGCTTAATAATTTATGGTGAGGAGAAATATAATCTCATCGTTTGCTTTATTGTGGTAAAGATGAGGAGGGTCTTTCCTATAAATTGAGACATTTTTCTTGGTATTTAGTGCATTTTAAAGAGAATTTTTCATGTGAATATTGCTCCTAATTTATTTAGAGAAATATGTATTCTCTTATCTCGAGAGAAAGCGTCATTCTTCTTTTCTTATATTTAAGGAGAAATTATAATATTTTTATTCACAATAAAAATATTGTATTATTAATTGCCCATGTGTTTCTACTTACAAACATTGAGGATTTTTCTACATTTAATATTGTGTCAATTTTTATTTTTCTTAACTCTATTTTAGCAGTATAATACTATTTTCAATTTTTCATATCTATGATACCTAACAACATGCAAAGGAATTATAATTTGGGGTTGAGATCTTTTATTTTTGTAAGAGAAAAATGAAAGCTTACTTTTCTTTAATCGGGATATATGTTCAAATCAGTTAACCGACTAGTATATATTGCCATAGGTGAAGTTCACGAGACAACGATCAGTTTGAGCATAAATATCACATTTTTTTTAATTTAATAGGAAATGCAACTACTCTTTTCTTCTGCAATTGTGGGCGCAATCTTTACGAAGCTTATCAACATTTTTTTTCTTGGGGATTCATCTTCCGTGAGCAGATTTTGACTCAAGCGATCTTTAATAAATTTAATTTCCACGTACATTGTAGAAACATCAAATTGCATTAATTAGCACTTTACCAAAATAAATCTTATTGACTTTGATAACAGTAGCTGGAAAATGTGAAAGGGGATGCCAGGATATGTGACATGATACATTTTGACTAATTAACACCACATGACCTGAAAGTTCAATTAAACCCACAAATCAAGCGCCCACATAAATATATACACCACATTAGTCTTGTTTTAATTTAGTTGCTTAGTTTCAGTGTTAATATGTTTTTTTAGATTATTATATATGTAGTATCACATTATCAACTTATTTTCCCTATATATGACACCAATTGATTAAAAAGTTAAACTTTAACAAATGATCTGATTATATAATTTTTTTTTTTTGCAATGAAAGTAGATCAAAATCAATAAAAACTAGAAAGACTATTTTCATCTAAATTATTTTCCGTTCACCCAATCATCACCCGTAAAACAAAAAACAAAAATAGAAACTTAATATTATTCCGTGGCTCCTTGCTTGTAGATGAAAACATGAGGTCAAAGGTGGTAGCTCCGTACCACGAACTTTGCATTATGGATTGGGGTATAAATGAAAAAAAGAACATCGCATACTTTTTTAAGGATATATGTATCGATGATATCCTTTTAAATTTAGTGAAAAAAATGATAAAAAAATATAATAAATAATATTAAAAAATATATAAAAAATATATGTATTATTAATAATAAAAATATCAAAATTGAGTATAAATAAGTTAAGACAGGTCAAATTTTGTTTTAAAAATATATGCTATTATGACTTTTTAAAAAGTCTTAAAATACTCTTAAGTGCATTTGATGTATCAAAATGCAATTGAGTTAGTATGAGGTTGATCTCATAGAAATTTAAAGTTAATTTTAAGTAGACTTAAAGTTAATTTTAAGTATTAATTTTTTTAATCTAGTAATAAAAATTATGAAATAAAAAATATAAAGATAAAATAAAATAAATAAAATTAAAACCAATAGCAAATTAAATGAAAACAAGTAAATAAAATTGGGTTTCAACTAGATGAAAAATGAGTAAAGTTCAGAATCTATCAAGATTAATTTTAACATTAACTATATCAAATTATTATATACAAATAATTTATCTCATGAATATCTAACAAAGAAAGCACTAAAATTTCTCTCGAAAAATCTATCAATGAAGCATTAAAAGTAATAATCAAGTGTATGATAAAATTTCTCTAATTAATAGTAAATTATCAAAATATTAAATGTATCCCTAAAAAAATTATAATTGATATTCAACAATTATGACCAACACTCAGATAACACAAATAAATTGTAAAACATAAAAGAAATGACTGAATTTATCTAAATTTTTTTTCATAAAATCTAATAAAAAATAGATTAATAAACATTAAATATTAAAATTAGATAAAATAATTTAATATAATAATAACAAAACAATCAAAGATTTTATCATTCATTTAATATAGAAAATTTAACAAAATAAAAAAAATTAAACTACAATAAAATTATGTCATTAAAATTCTTTGTACTACTCTTCTTCTCTGCACTGCGCCGCTGCGTCTACCGCTTCCTCTGTTCGTTCCTAATCTCCTCACGGCACTGTGTTGTGTTTTTTATAAGCAGCGTGCACGTTGTCTGTTTATCACTTTGCTGCTTGCTGGCTGGCTTTTTTTAGGCCGACACTGTTTAGAAAATGAGTCGCTTCCTTTTAAAAGCCTATTTGCTGGCCTTCAAGTTACATTTATATTTATTTATAAAATTATATTCTATTTTTTAATGGCCTTTCAGGCTTAGGCCTATTTAAGGCTATATGAAGGCCTTAACTGTTTGCCTATTTTTTAATATTCAACAATAAATGGCAGCTTAAGGTCGTGACTTCTTAAACAGCAAGCCAGGCCCAAAAAAGGCCTTTGACAGGTAACAGGCCAGGCTCAGGCCAAATATTTGTAACACAGGCCTGACCTATTTAGGGTGAAGCCTGGCCTGACCTGACCTGTTTCCATCCCTACTGACTTGCTGTGCACCGCCTTTCAAGAATTACAACACAAATAACTTTTTGTTTTCAACCTAATCCATGGCCCAAGTGACTTTTGGCCTTTATTTTTTTTTATTTCTTACTTTAATATCTAATTAAAAAATAATCATCTTATACCCCTCAAAAGAAGTATAAACACTATCTATATTATTTTTAAAAGATATGATTAAATGAAAGAAAATGATAAAAAAATATGTATAATGAATTATATTAGATAAAGTGTAAAAAAAATATATACACTATTTGATGTAAAAATATAAATATTATATCTAATTGGTCCCACTAACAGAAATTGTAACCAAATTCTATGTCCTTACTTGAGTGGGTTGGACTTTTTTAATTTGAGCTTAACTTTGAGATAATTGCATCTCCAAATACATCATTAAAAATTATCCTTTTTTTAAATCCTGAAAATATAATGACAATTAAATAAAATTAATTTTTTTTTTAATTAATTATATAATAATATCATAAAACTATTAAAATTAATTATATTAAGTTATAATAATACTTATTTTTATAGAAAAATATATAAAATTATACTATTATCACAATCCTCAATCAACTTATTACTAGTCCCTAACAATAAAAGCGACTTAAAACAAATCTCAAAATAAATATCATATATCCAATCGATTCAATCAAATTTTATCGCAACTCAAAAATATCAATCATGTATTAAAACATTACAATTGTCACAAAAATTCTACCTTAATCAAACTCAATGTGTGAATAATATAGCTAGTATGATATATACCTAATGTCTCCAAATATTACAACTAGAATCCCTATCAGAAAACATCTTTCAACTATATACAATTCTCACAAGAGTTGCCTTCACCAATAAAAATCACTTAGAAGTATGGTATCACTCATAGCAAGTATATGTAAGTAGAGTTAAAGACACAAATCAAAACAAATATCTCACATATAAAATGATAAAAAGAATGCTGAAAAGATAGAACAAATATTGTTTCATAAAAAGATGTCAAGAAAAGACTTTACATCACACTATAAGATTAGTTATTTACATTGAAAGAACCATGCAATCCGTTAAGATCAAATAGAACTTTATTAAGTTTGTAATATGGGTAAAGAAAAAATATGAAGTCTAAAGAAACAATGAAAATCAAAAGTGTCTCAAGAATATTTAGAAGCTAATTTATGCACTTTCAACACAATTTTCTTATTCTTCTTTAAATCACTTTTTTTTCACTTATTTTCTCAATTTTTTCATTTCCTTATACCTTATCATATTGCAATATATTGCTTCTTTCCTAAAACACTTTGGGAAAAAGTTAAAGAAGAAAGGCTCAATAAATAAGCTCAAAGGGGTGATTAACGGTAATATATGAAAGAACAAAAATATTATTCCAAGACTCAAAATAAGAAACATGGCCTAATATAATCTCTCAAGGAAACACACAATTCTACCAACTTTCATGATATTAGATTAAATGCAAGTGTGATATAAAACTTTTCTTTAGCCAAAACAATGATAATAATGAAATGATCTAGTGAAGCAAAAAAAATTATGAGCACCATAATAAACATTGGATGACTAAGAAAACACTCTCACAATAAAAATATATGGCTCAAAACTCACTTGGCAAAAATATGGTATCCACATGCTTTCATCAAGTTTTCTAATTATTTCAATTTTTCAACAAAGAGCATGCAGAAGCAGCTATGAATAATGTGAAATAAGTTGACCAATATGATAGAAAAAAATTTTCTCACAAAAATGGCATAATGATAACATGAATGAAATTCAAGTAAATCCCACCCCAATTAAAACCAAACATTGTCCACAATGTTTTAAATTAAATCCAGACTTAAGAAATAATTATTAATATACATCAAAGAAATTATTAGGAAAAAAATAAATAGAATAATTGGGAAGAGTCACATACCTGAAATGCTTAACAATTAAAAAGAGAAGACAAAAAGAGGATAATTACATCCTGACAATGGTTAACAATGACAAAAATAACAAAAACAAAATAAATTAAAATAAAATAAACAAGCATGCAACTTTTTTTTTTGTTTTGAATTTTTTTAAAAATATTTTTGCTGGACTACACTATTTACATCCCCATACAAAGGCTCCGAAATCTGGAAGGCTCTTAAGCCAACTCAAAAAAACAAAACAAAACAAAATAAAACAAAACTTAAATTAAAAACCTACCTCAGTTTTGGTAGACAGGATCGTCTACCAATGTCTCTTCTACATTTGGATCCTTCAACTCAAGGTACAGCTTCAAGCGCTGACCATTTACCAAAAAGGTTACTTAAAGGCCTTGCTACCTTGTTGAAATCCTTGATGAACCTCCTGCAGAAACCTGCGTGCTCTAGAAAAGATCTAATTTCTTTCACAGATTTAGGGGGAGGAAGGTTAGAAATCAAGTCAATTGTAGTCTTATCATCCTCAATGTCATCTTTAAATATGACGTGACCATCATTAGTATTAACATGATTCAAGCATGCCAATACTGAATCATCACAACTAAAATGCATAGATGAGTCATGAGCCAAACTATGAATCAAATTCAATTCATGCACCTCATTATCATTATCATCACAGATCTGTTTACTGATATGAAAAATATTATTTAAGGTCAATAGTCATGTTCCCAAATAATAGCCGCATCACTTCACTCGTACAATTAATCAATGCACTAGGTGTAACAAAAAATGAGCGACCCAAAATAACATGAATTGGGAGATAGGGACCACAAATAAGCTCAGTATCAAGCACAACAAAGTCAACAGGAAAGTAAAAATTCTTAATTTTTATCAACACATCCTCAACAATGCCCCTAGGATATTTAACAGATCTATCAGCTAATTGGAGAGTCATCTTAGTTGGTTTCAACTCCCCTAAACCCAACTACAAGTAAACAGAATAAGGCAATAAATTAACATCACAGAACTTACCTGCTTTGTCAAAAAGGCTTTCTTGGGAACATTATACTTTCTCTTCACAGTGAGAAGATCCTTTGAGAATTTAGTATATGCAGACATTTGTCTAATAGCATCAAGAAAAGGCAAATTAATTTGCACCTATTTAAAAATCTCCAAAATATCACCTAACTACATAGTATTCTTGGGGTTTACTCATCTATGAGGAAAAGGGACCCTAAGCACATACTCCTTAACTTTAGGCTCTACAACTTTAGGAGTAGACACATTAAGCTTTGAGAGCACATTATCCTCACCTGAGTTATTCTTATCCTTAGAACTACTGGCTTCTAACTTTATATTATCTCTCACAGGTTCTACAACAAGATTATCTATTTGCTTCCTAGACCTAAGGGTGGTAATAGACTGAACATGCTCATTTTCCCTTTTAGAGCTAGATGTTTCATGGACTGCATATTGTCCTTTGAGATTAGAAATAAATTGATTAGGGAACTTTCCTCTTTCTCTTTCTGCCATCTGACTCATCTGAACTTCCAACTTTGTTATAGCATTGGTGTGCACTTGGGTAACATTCTTTATCTCTTGAATAACATTAGTAGTCACTTGATTGATATTTCTCATCTCTTGCAAAAATTGACCAAGAATCTCCTCTAGTGATGACTGTTGCCTAGATTGGCCTGCTCCTTGATTTGGGAAATATGATGATTGTTGGTATCCTTGGTTAGGCTGTTGGAACTGAGTCTAACTCTCCATAAGTTGACCACCTAAGTTACCTGAAAAGTTATTTTATTTCCAAGAAAAATTAGGATGATTTTGCCAATTAGGATTATAAGTATTTGAAGAAGTGTTAGCAAAAGATCTCCATATTGCATTTCCTTACTCAACAAAACAATCATTGTTAGGTACAGAATAAGAGCACATAGAAGAAGCATGCATATTACTCCCACAAAATGCACAATTTTTCTATTGGAAACTATTAGCCTTACCAACTCCTTTATTGAGTGATAGGGACTTAAGTTCACATGTAATAACATCTAGTCTAACTTTGATATTTGTATCCTCACTAACCTTATATAAACCTCCCTTCTTAAGTTGAGTTGATCTATCCCTACGATTAGCAAAGTTCCACTATTGAGAATTTTCAGACAAATCTTCAAAAAACTAATAGTCATCCTGTGCATTCAAATTCAAAAATGTGCCACCATTCATAGACTCAACCAAACACCTATTAAAGTGTGTCAACCCATTATAAAAATACTGTACAATGCGCCATTTTTCAAAACCATGATGAGGTCACCTCACAAACAAATTTTTAAAGCTTTCCCAACTTTCAAAGAATTTTTCATGGTCTTCTTGACAAAAATATGAAATTTTCCTTCTCAAAGAATTTGTTTTGGACATGAAAAAAAATTTAGATAAAAACTTTTGACACAGATTTTTTGCTTTATCTTTCAATGAAAAAGAAAAGAGATGCAAATGCACAGATTCTGCTGAAAAATTTTGACATTTAAATGTTTCACAAATTTTTAAAAAATCCTTGACATGTAAATATGGGTCTTCCCTATTTAAGCCATGAAAAATTGGAAGAAGGTTGATAACTTGAGGTTTAATTTCAAAATGAGTTGCAGTAGTAGCAAGTAAAATAATGCAAGAGGGTGAATTAATAGATATTAGATAAAAATAATTTCCTAAGCAAAATAATTCCCTAAGTGGTCTAACATCATCTCCTTGCACAGCCACATCCATCTCTGTTATGCAATGCTCAAACAAAAAAAAATTAAAAAAAAAAATAAAATAAAATAAAATAAAAATAATATAAGGCAAATAAGAAAAATAAATAAATAAATAAAAATTAATAGAAGAGAAAAATTTAACAAATACTTAATTTTTAACTAATTAAGTCTTTAGCAACGACGCCAAAAACTTATTGTGACTTTTTTAAAAAGTTTAAAATACTTGCAAGTGTACGAGACGTACCGAAATACAATTGAGCAAGTACAATGTCGATCTCACGGAGATTTAGAGTTAATTTTAAGTATTGAAATTTTTTTTTTAATCTAATCATAAGAATTATGAAATCAAAGATGTAAAGATAAAATAAAACAAATAAAATTAAAACCAATAGCAAATTAAATGAAAACAAGCAAACAAAATTGGGTTTTAACCAGATGAAAAATGACTAAGGTTCATAATCCACCAAAATTAATTTTAACATTAACTATGTCAAATTATTATACTCAAATAATTTATCTCATAAACATCTAATGGCAAAGTATGTGCTCACAGAAAATCTATCAATGAAGCACTAAAATTAATAATCAAGTGTATGATAAATTTTTTCGAATTAATTCAACAATTATTACCAACACTCAGATAATACAAATAAATTATAAAGTATGAAAAAAGTATACTAAACTTATCTAAAAATTTATATATAAAATTTGATAGAAAAATAGAATTAATAAATATTAAATCCTAAAATTAAGTAAAAATAATTCAACATAATAATATCAAAACAATCAAAATTTCATCATCTTCTTAATACAAAAAAAATTAATAAGATATAAAAAATTAAAACACAATAAAGTTAGTTGACTAAAATTCTCCATACTACACTTCTTCTCTGCACTAGAGTTAGCAAAACGGGTCAACCCGGTCCGCCCGTCTCAACCCGCTAAAATACGGGACGGGGTGAGTTGACCCGTTTTAAGAAATGGGTTGGAAGAGTCAACCTATCCCGCTTTAAGATGGGTTGACGAATTGAAAGGTTGGCCCGTATAAAAGATAAAATAAAAAAAAAAGTAGACAAGTTATACAACCAAACAACCAAACTTAAAAAAAAAAAAAAATTATATAAAAAATAAAAAAATAAATGATAATGATAAAAAATTACAAACCATATATCTAAAAAATAAATTTTAAAATAGTCTAATTAAATATTTAAACATAAATTATATAACATCAAAGAGTTTTTTATTTATAGTATCACTTATTATTTTTTTAAAAGAAAAAAGTCAACTCGACAGGTTAATCCGTCCTCACCCCGCTTAACCTGTGGGTTAAGCAGAGTGAGTTATGCGGGTTAAAAAAAAAATAGATTCAATCCTTAAACCCAACTTATAAAAAAATGATGAGTTGATGAATTAACCCAACGAATTCAACCCCTTTGCTAGCTTTAGTCTGCACCGCGCCACTACGTCTACCGCTTCCTCTGTTTGGTCCTAATCGCCTCACGGCACTATGCTGTTTATTTTACAAGCAGCGTGCACATTCTCTATTTATCACTTGCTGACGTGCTGTGCACCGCCTTACAAGAATTACAACACAAACTACTTTTTTTTTTCAACCGAATCCACGGCCCATGTGACTTTTGGCCTTTAATTTTTTCTTTTTTTTTAATTTCTTACTTTATCATTATAATTGGTCTCACTAACACCAATTGTAACCAAATTCTCTATGCTTGCTAGAGTGGGTTGGACTTGGTAATTTGAGTGAGACTTTGAGATAATTGCATCTCCTAATAATTTCATATAATTAAAAATTATCATTTTCTTTAAATCCTGTAAATATAACAATAATTAAATTAAATTAATTTTTTTAATAATTAAATAATAATATAATAAAATTATTAAAATTAATTATATTAAATTATAATAATGTTTATTTTTTATAAAAAATATAAAATTAGGTTATTATTATTCGCACAGAAGGAGAGTAAGAGAAAATGCTTGAGACAAGTCATAGACACTGTCTTTAAAAATTATTTCACTGCAGTAATTTTTGTGTAGAATACGAAAATCTCTCAAGATTTATCAGGTTCTTCTATAATGGAATTCCAAAAACAGAACACCAAGAATAATATTTTAACCCAGGAAGTAAGCAGAAATTATTTTTCCTCTATGTTACGTAGAAGAACTCAAGCTGAATTTTTATATCTATATACAATGTAAAAGAAAGTCACCGGTTACTCCTCAACGTGCAGCAGCAATATTAGGAGAAAAAGGTCGCTCTCCAAGGTGCAGAAACGGATACAAAATAGTTGGAGAAAATATCTCACAGTTCTCCACTCTCCAATGTGCACCCAAAGGATATAAGAGCCAAAGCAACGTAAAAGATAAAAAAAGCTATACCGGTCACGTAGGAGTTTGGATAAGAAATCAAAGTGCAATAAGGAGTAATTACTCTCACCAACGTAAATCCAGTATAAAGAAAACTAGTATAAGAAAAGTTACAAATTGGTATCATTTTGTAGATTTAAATATTTTGTCTTTGAAATATAATAATAATAATAATAATAATAATAATAATAATAATAATAATAATAATAATCCTCAACATATTTTAAAATCAAATACATTTATTTGAAAATATTATTACTGTGTTAACATAGGTGTAAATGTTTCAAATTTGATATTTTTTAGATTATGAATCAGACCTAGATAAATACGACTATAACCTACAGTATTAATGATGAAATTTTAACTTCTATGAACCAAAACACTTTTGTATAAGTTAGACTCCTATTAATCACATTACATCCCTACAATTCTTGTTGTTATCGTTGTTTTGCACTAATAGGTCATGCGCATGCCTGATAGTTTATGAGTGCTCTAGAGATTATGCCACAATTTCATACGAGCGACACTACTCCACATTCATATAGGTGATTTTGTAACATCTTAATATTTAAACTAATGACATATTCGGAATTATGTATTAACAATCTTATTAGAATACGTCACTTAAATCAATATCAAATTTTCTAAAGAAATATACATATATTATACAAAATATGAGCCTGAAGCAGAAGTACATATTACATATCTATAGAATATATAGTCAAATAAAACTAGTACATCAATACATCATACATCATAGGCTACTAAGGCACAAAAAAAATGGTACACAACCATGTACAAAAGTCAAAACAAAAAGAGAATAAAAGATCTACAAGATCAGACTCCCCTTTACCTTAGTAGTCTGTACGAGGATATCTTGGAATCATTACGGAAATCAAAGAAATAGGATGAGAATCTCACAATTCTCAGTAATCATTTTAAAATCATGTCGTCATAATCATTCTAGTTGTTCTGAGAAAAAATAATTTCAAATCATTAATATAGTTAAAGTCAAATCAAGTCCTTTCTCTTCCTGAAATGGAAATTCATTTTATATTATTTATCAAAAATCATTTGAGTAATCAAATTTTATCAAAATCTCAAAATCATATTCAGAAATCCATTCAAGATAAACTTATGTAATAAGCTATCTCATAATGGTCATCCATCAAGAATCATCATTTATAAATCATCAATAATCATAATTCATCTCTTATCAAAATGGTATGGAGCGAATTATCCATCCTCATAATACCGTTCACTTGGTAGTAGTCTGCTTTCAGGTTGGTGCACTTCAACCTATCTGTAACAGTCTCTCTTGTAACACAGAACTACTCCAAGTAACCCAATCAGTCCACAACAAAATGAGGGAATTATCCATCCTCATGCAGAGTTGTGAGTAGAGAGGGAATTATCTATCCTCAACTACTTTGATAGGGAAGGTGTCATCATTCATCACACTATCTCTAATCCAAGAATACCTTAAGTAGAGAGGGAATTATCCATCCCCAACCACATATCACCCAGGGAGAACTTAGGTAAAGAGGGAGGGAATTATCCATCCCTCCTCAACCACTATTTCCAAGTCTCACCCTAGGACTAAGAATGTTCTAGATAATGGGTTACTCATAAAATCAAGTATTATCTCAATCATCATTCTCATCATGCATGAAATAAAGTATTTCATCAAATCATCTCATATCATAGCATAATGGATCAATATCTCATCAATCATGCAATAGAATATTCCATCATATCATCTCATGTAATGGCTTTATGCATTTCATAGTAAAGATTTTACAATTAGAATTTCACAAGTTCAAGTGATCAATTCTTCTATAAAATACCCCTGCTAGTACCTTAAAACTCTTTAAAAAGCATACATAAGCAAATTCAACAAGTAGAGTACTTTATCTTATCCAAACAATCAACTTGGAAAAATATGCTCTGGGCGCCTAAGTGTGAATGCTTATGTCTTGAAGCATATCAAATGGATTTTTGATGATAACAAAGGCCAAAGTGAAGTTCAAGTGCAAAAGAGAAGATCAAGCGCAAAAGGAAAAATCAAGATCAAAGAAAGAAGTCAAGAGGTTCATTTAGTTATAAGACTTAGAACATTAATGTTAAATGCTCTCAAGATTTCTCAAATGGTTTTTCAATATATGATTTCAAAATAAATGGGAAATTTCAAAGATAAACATGGCTTTCAAGAAAACTTGTGTTTCAATCTTAAAACTAACACTCTTAAAAAGATTCATGTTTAAACAATTGTCTCAAGGTGTTAGAAATGACTTACAAGCTTTATTGGACTTGAAAAATGTGTTCAATGGCCAATGTAATCGATTACAAACGTCGTGTAATCGATTACACAATATATGTAATCGATTACATCAAGCACAAAAGCATGAACATGAACGTTCAAAGAGTCATGTAATCGATTACATGGATATTGTAATCGATTACAGAAGAAGTCAACGATATTGTAATTGCATGTAGCCATGTCGATTACAAGAATGTAATGCAATCGAGAAGTCAATGTAATCAATTACACAAGTCAAGTAATCGATTACATCGGGAATGTAATTGATTACACATGTAAGTCGATTACACATATATATGTAATCGATTACATCGACAACGTCCAACGGCTATATTTAATGCATTTAAAGCATGAACACGCTCTATTCAATGAGAAACTTATAAATCATGTAATTGATTACATGGATAGCTTCAAATCGAGTTTTACTATACTTTGTGTAATCTGAAAAAGAGAGGGTGAAGTCATGTAATCGATATACACAAATATTGTGAGGTATCGATTACATCCTCAAAAGGTTGTAAAGGGTGAGGCATCCCTGTTTTTGAGGCTCAAAGCACAAGGGTGAAGTATCCCATGAGTAATCGAGGTTTTACACCAAGAATATAATCGAGTTAATGGACGTAGGTCACAAGGGGTGAACAGGATAAATCCTTGTGTTTGATTCTCTCAACCCTATCTCTTTAAATTTGTGCATTTACTTTATATTCTTGCTTGAATATTATTCATCTTGGTTTATTTAATTTGTGAGTGAAGTATTCAATCTCATTTATCTATTCACTTCAATTATCCAATAGCTTCAACGAAAATTGTTTAACAAATGTTTTACGAAAGATTTGCGAAAATATTTCATAAACTCAATTCACTCTTGAGTTAGAGGCCACTTGGCTAACAATGTATCGAGCTAGGCTCTTGTGTAAATTACTTCAAGAGAAAGTGATGGCCTCCTCAAATGAGTTTTCAAAAAGTTCCTCTATCTATAAACCTCCCTTTTTCAATGGAGATGGGTATGCTTATTGGAAAGTAAAGAAGAACACGTTGGAACAACATGTATATTGAAAATGGTCCGATCTCCACAAAAGATGTTAATGGTGTGAGGGTTAATACACCAAGAAGTGAATGGACCAATGATGATAAGAAAAAGGTCGATATAATTTGAGTGCCAAAAACATCAGATGAATTCTTTAGAGTCTCAAATTGTAAATCGACAACGATCAAGGATCAATACTCCACTCATGAGTATGAGCTTTTAGAATGAATCAAAATGAAAGCATTCAAGAAATACGTTTTTAAATCATCTTAATTCATTGGGAAAGACTTTTCCTAATGAAGATCTTATTAACAAAGTGTTGAGAAACCCCTAAACGACATGGAGTCGAGAAATATTAACTTTTTGGCAAGCTCCAAGAACATGAATTGGAGTTAAATAGACTCAAACAAAATGAGAAACTTATAAATACCAAAGTTGGGTCTTTATTACTAGTTGACCTTGAACTTTAAGAAGAAAAACTAGATTACCACACGTACTCCCTATGAATGTGGAGAGTTGGGTCACATGAAGAAGTGCCCGATTTATCGTGAATCAAAAATCCTCAAATCATAATGACATTTTAGCTCGGATTGCCAATCTATGTTTCATGGCTAGAGGAGAAGAGGAAGATGAAAATGACAAAAACGTGAAAAATCTTTGAGAGCATATTAAGAGCTTCAATTTGTATTTATCTATCTCTTTAAGAGGGTTTCTATCAAATTTTATACATGTTTATTTGTGTAATCTTGCTCATCATGAAAAGCAGAGGGTGAGGTATCCTCTATGGAAGAGATAATTTGAACATTTTGCTTGGAAACCAAAGAGTGAAGGGTGAGGTATCCCAATTAGAGAAGTAAAGTATCTCTCAAAGTTAGAAAAGGGTGAGGTATCCAAGCGATTGGTGAGGCATCCCTCAAGAAAAAGGTTGTCACAAAAGTGTGTTGTAGGGTGAGGCAGAACTAACTTTGATTTTGAGGCTCAAAGCACAAGGGTGAGGTATCCCCAAGGTGTTGGTGAGTGCTACTAGTTTAATATTGTGTAAAGATTTTTTTGAAAGCATGTATAATTCAAGCTTGAAGTTTAGTGGAAAATCTCAATATAGTGGTTCGCATAATTGAGGTCACCTTGTTACATAATGGTTGCATAACACTTTGCTGCGTAAGGTCAACTTGACATAATATGTTGTTTTCTTTGGCACAAATGTGTTTTGGATCATAACCGGGATAAATCCTTGTGTTTGACTTTCTTTTGTTTCAAGTTTGGTCTCAACCCTATCTCTTTACATTTGTGCATTTACTATTGGCATTTATATTCTTGCTTGAATATTATTCATCTTAGTTTATTTAATCTGTGAGTGAAGTATTTAATCTCATTTATCTATTCACTTCAATTATCCAATAGCACTTAATTTTCAATAAAAATTGTTTAACAAACGTTTTCATCATCAAAAAGGGGAAAGATTTGTCTTGAAGCATAAAATATTTCATATAACAAAGGTCAATTCACGCAAAAGGAAAAATCAAGATCAAAGAAAGAAGTCCATTTAGTTATAAGACTTAGAACATTAATGTTAAATGCTCTCAAGATTTCTCAAATGATTTTTCAATATATGATTTCAAAATAAATGAAAAATTTCAAAGATAAACATGGCTTTCAAGAAAACTTGTGTTTCAATTTTAAAACTAACACTCTTAAAAAGATTCATGTTTAAACAATTGTCTCAAGGTGTTAGAAACGACTTACAAGCTTTATTGGACTTGAAAAATGTGTTCAATGGCTAATCGATTACACGGCTAGTCAATGTAATCGATTACATGGATATTATGTCGATTACTGCGATTGTAATCGATTACAAGAAACGAAGGCATGTAATCGATTACATGAGCAATGTAATCGACATTACAAGCAAATCGAGAGGCCTTGTAATTGATTACACAATATATGTAATCGATTACATCAAGCCTGAAAAGCATGAACACGTTCAAGAGTCATGTAATCGATTACATGGATATTGTAATCGATTACACGAAAGTCGAAGTCATGTAATCGATTACAATATTGTAATCGATTACACACAAGTCAGAAGCCATGTAATCGATTACACCAAGAATGTAATCGATTACACAGCAAGTCAGAAGTCATGTAATCGATTACACAGATATTGTAATCGATTACACACAAGTCAGAAGCCATGTAATCGATTACATCAGGAATGTAATCGCCTCAAGAACACGTTGGAACAACATGTAATTTGGTAATCGATTACAAGAATCGACAACGCGGCTATATTTAATGCATTTAATGCGTGCCCGGCGGCTCTATTAAATGAGAAACGCAAAGTTGGGTCTTTATTTGAGGTTGTGCAATACCAAATGTGAACATCCTCAAATCATTTTCTTGACATTTTGGTCAAAAACATGAAAAATCTTTGAGAGCATATTAAGAGCTTCAATTTGTATTTATCTACTCTTTAAGAGAGTTTCTATCTTCTATACTTTGTGTAATCGAAAAAGAGAGGGTGAGGTATCCTCTAGAGTGAAGGGTGAGGTATCCCTTAGAGAGTGAGGTATCTCTCAAAGTTAGAAAAGGGTGAGGTATCCTCGAGGTGCAAAAGGTTGTAAAGGGTGAGGCATCCCTATTTTTGAGGCTCAAAGCACAAGGGTGAGGTATCCCAAGGTGTTGGTGAGTGCTCTATTTAGTAAAGGTTTTCAAGCACCCGTTCAAGCTTGAAGTTTAGTGGAAAATCTCGAGTGGTTCGCTTGAGTTTGGACGTAGGTGGGTGGCTAAACCGGGATAAATCCTTGTGTTTGATTCTCTCAACCCTCTTTACATTTGTGCATTTACTTTATATTCTTGCTTGAATATTATTCATCTTGGGTGAGTGAAGTATTCAATCTCATTTATCTATTCACTTCAATTATCCAATAGCTTCAACGAAAATTGTTTAACAAACGTTTTACGAAAGATTTGCAAAAATATTTCATAAACTCAATTCACCCCCTCTTGAGTTAGAGGTTTTGGGCTAACACTAGGCGCCTAACTCTAGGCGAACCCGCCTAGGCGCAGGGGCGGTGAAGAATACCGTAGCGCTCAAGCGCAAACTCTGCTGCGTGGGTGCTCAAGCCCTCCACATTGGGTTAGGCCCCGATGCATCCTGAAGCATCAAGAGGTTTTGGGATTAACACGGCCTAGGCGCTAGAAACCCAAACCAAACTGGTTTGAACATCAATAATTGAACATCATCAAATGCATAATATTCAAGCATCCAAAACACTTTTAAAACATCAAATCAAATATGGGTTTCAACTCATTTTCAAATCTCAAGGTTTTTCAAGAATCAAAATCAAGGTTTGGAATCTTTTCCTCATATTCTAAGCATAAGAGCATCATCTTTGTTTATCATCTCAAAACCTCAACAAAAACATCTCAAATCCATCATTTTCAAATAGAAGAAAAAGATTAACAAAGTTAAGAAAATCCCTACCTCAACTTGTCACCTTCTTCTTCGTCCCTTTTCCTTTTCTTCTTTCTTGGTTGCTTCCTCCTTTTTCTTCCATTATTTCTCTCTTACTTTTCTTGTTCCCCTTTCTCCCTTCTGCTAGTTGTGAGGTTGAGAGAATAGAGAGTGAGTGATAGCAAAACGTGAGAGAATGAGAAATGAGATGATGGAAACGTGAATGAGTGGAGAGAGAGGAAGAAAAAGCAACAAAATATCATATGTTAGGTGAGTTTCATCAGAATGGAACAGTGAAGGACGTGGGAAAGCTTTTCAAAAATGAAATCCAACTGATAAGCTTTTATCTGCTAAGAATACTTTAGTTTTTCATAAATGAATTTTCTAACCTCCATAGGTATCATAGAAAATTCTAAGATTTCATTCTATTTTCTATATTACTATTCCACCATTTTTCTTATACTACAATATTAGTTTCTAAGCTTCATTATTTTTTTCTGGGTTACATTGATTCTATGGAATTGAATTAAGAAACTTTCAAATATCCATTTTAATTTTCCATAGCTTAGAAATAAATCTTCCTTATTTATTTCTATTTTCTCAGCCATTTTCACAAAAGTTCAAATTTTATAGGATCTATTTCTCACATTCAGTGTTATAGATTTATGCTCAAACAATGCTAGCTAGTTACTAGAATTAACTAGTGTCATATATCGATGTTATTGAGCTTCTATAACCCTGATTAAGTCCATTGGGTTGGAGAGAATGTTACAATTCTCTTTTTTTTATATATATATAAATTTTGTCCTCTAAATTTGCTTACCTCAGTTAAAAAGCTACAGATGATATTTCATTCTACGGGATTCGAGCTCCCATGTGGCCTCTTCTGAGTCACCTCCTTCCCATAACACCTTTATCAAAGGAGTTTGTTTCCCTTTGAGTTCTTTTATAGCCCTATCTATGATCCCTACAGGTTTAACCATATAAGTTAAATCATCTTTTAACTGTATTGATTCATTTTACAAAATGTATGAAGGATCCAGGTTATACTTTCGGAGTTGGGAAACATGGAAAACATCATGGAGATTAGACAAATTGGGGAGTAAGTCTATTTGGTAAGCAACTGGTCCAACTTTTTTTAAAATTTGGAAGGGACCGAGAAATCAAGGAGTCAACTTTTTTGTTTTGATAGCCTTACCAACTCCTGTAGTAGCAGTGACTCTGAGGAACACATGTTCTCCTTCATTGAATTCCAGGGGTCTCCTTCTCTCATCTGCATAACTTTTCTGCCTACTTTGGGCTGCTAACATCCTATCCTTGATCATTTTGATCTACTCTGTGGTTTTCTATACTAAGTCTGGTCCTAGGATGATTTGTTCCCCTGCTTCAAACGAACATAAGGGTGATCTACATTTTCTGTCATACAAGCCTTCATAGGGTGCCTTTCCTATGTTGGTATGGTAACTGTTATTGTAGGAAAACTTTATTTGGGGTAAGAACCTATCCTAACTTCCTTCTTAGTCTAGCACACATGCCCTCAACATATCTTCTAGAGTCTAGATGATTCTCTCGGCTTGGCCATTTTTTTGTGGATGGTAGGCTATGCTAAACCTCAACTTTGTCCCAAAATATTTTTGCAAGGCTCCTCAAAATCTAGATGTGAATCTAGGGTTTCTATCTGATATTATAATAGAAGGGATTCCATGCAATCTGATTATCTCTAGGAGATACAGCTGGGCTAATTTGTAACATCCTTTTTTTAGCATGTTAAACTAGTTTATGGTTACAAAGGTAGCATAACACTTGTTTGGTATGTCTGTGTAGTTTTGTGGCAAACTGAGTTAGTTTAGACATTTTGTTGCAATCCAAAGTGTGAAAAGTAGCTTAAAATCAATCAGATGGTAGCATAATTTGCTAAGTTGAGAGAAATAAACTTAAAGAGTTTGTTTCTAAGTTATAAATAAGTGGAAAAGGATGTAGTTGAAATTTGAGAGTAATTAGAGTTAGTTTGGTATTTTTAGGCATACTGGTTGTGCATTTTTAATACCGAATTGAGTAGTAGCTGATATGAAAAAATAGAGTAATGGTGAAACAATAAATTAGGTGAATCCTAGTGTTTATTTGAAAGTTGTTAGAAGTTAGGAAACTTGATTTGGAATAGTTCAAGTGGCCTTATAAGTGCCAAAGTTAGACTTTTCTTCCTTATTTTCTCTCTTTCTCTCGATTGGAGATAGACCAAACAGAAACAGAAAACGTAAGGGGAAAAAGAAGAGGGAAAAGAGGAGGAGAAGCCAAGGGGAACAAGAAGATCAAAGGGAAAAGCTTGAGGATCATCTTGTCTACAAGAGGTAGAGGTTCTTAACCTTGTAACTCACATTTTCCTTCACCAATTCTATGGTAGGAGTTAGGTCACCAGAGTGCATTTTTGCGCAACAGAGCATTGAGTGCTCAGGTGCTTGATGTTGAGTACTTAGGTGCCAGTCACAGAGCAAAACAGGGCATGTCTCTGCCCAGCCAGCTCCCAGGCGCTGGGTAATGAGCGTTTAGGCGCCCAACGAGCGCCTAGGGCGCCTAGGGCATAATTCACCAGAATGCTTATTTTGATGAATTAAGTTTCCTTACTTGTTAAGATCCTTTTTATATGCCTTATAGAGTGTGTTGAGACACTAATAGGGTTATTTCTAAGAGAGAAAGACCTTCTTGCATATATGAAAAAATAAAAGACCTTAGAGCAACCAAGAGTCATGGATTGCCATAGGTAGGTATCTAGACCCTTAGGCAACACAAAGTTGCATTTAATATCACATATGAGGTGATGAGGGTAGGGTATACTAGATATAAGTAAGCTGAGTTCAGTTGACAATAGTCACTTGCCTTAGTGCATGAGTTGCTCCTAAGAGAGAAAATGGAGTTAATGATGCATGAATGGACTTGGTATGGAGATATTATAGAAAAGATCTGTCTGTACCAATATGCCTCAGACCACGTGCTATAATTTTCATATGTATTTGCACATATAGCATATACACAACAGTCTTTATCGGATCTTGATTAAGAATAGTGTCTTGGTCAAGATCATCGGTGTGTTGCATCGACCAAACCCATGGTACAGAAGAGCTACTAACTGCCCACTATAGGCAACCCGCACCCCGATGCCCCCAAGGTCAACAAGTGACTTATACTATACATATCGCACCTATTCAAGAGGTGTATTCTCTCCTAGGCAGTTAGCCTTTTCCAGTCCATCAGACCTTTCCAATGCATGTACAATGCATCATTCCCAGTTCAAATTAATCATCTCATATTTAGGGTCAACACATTGGCCCAACAGTATCTTTACTGTATTTCATCGCATAATCATATTTTCGCGTTTTCTCAATCGCGTAGCTAAAATTACTACTTTTAAATCGCATAAAATATTTTTAATGTATTTTAAATCCAAAATAAGATTTTTCTTATTTAATATAAAAAATTAACCTTATTTTCATTATTTACCTATTAGTCCTTCTATACGATAATATTTACATAATAGCCCCTCTTCATAAAATAATATTTACATAATAGCCCATCTTCAAATAATATTTCTAAAATAATCCCTCATAAAATAATATTTGCAATAAAGTCTATTTTTAAAGAATATTTTCAATATAATCCATCTAAAAATATAATTTTTAATATAATCCCTCTAAAAATTAGTATTTCTACTGTTTCCCAGAAAATTATATTTCATAGTTTTACTTGGGATATTATAGCTCAAATTAATCATCTTTGAAATAAATTGAGGTTCAAATACTTTCAACCTCTCTTTTCCATTCATATACGAAAATTCTATTTTTCAAGTGACAAAACACTTTGTTTCCATTTCTTTAATCATTGTACTTAATCAATTATATTTCCATTTTGAAATCACTTTGTCTCACAAAACCAAGGCAATACAAGCCTTCAAAAACCGTGGTACATGGCCATTGAAACCACCACATATTTTTCCTTCTAAATCAAGTAAGTTCCATTCATGTTTTTACACAAACAAAACCATTAAAATTCGTCCAAAAACTGTCAACACTTGGTCTTTGAAACCAACCCATCTTTTCTTTTTCCTTTCCTTTCTAATCATTCAATTTTACCATTTATGCAAATTTTTAGTTTGGAAACACCTATTTTGAGGTGTTGAGGCCGAAATCCTCATGGCCATTGAAACCAAAAATTTATTTTCCTTTCATCATCAAATCATGACATACATATATATATATATATTCTTCATATCATATAATCAAGCATACCATATAGCAATAAAAATCACCTAAAGCATGCAAATACAAATAAATAATTTAAAGCACATAAACGACCACAAATAATTACACAACCAAGGATATGAATCCTCATATGGATTCACCATCCATCAAATACAAGATTCATCTCTCACCACCGTACTTAGTTGGTAAGATAGATTTCCCTCTTACCTCTTGAAGAACCTCCCAAGCTCCTTGGTTTGCTCCTTGAGTAAGTGATTTACCACCAAAAGCTTCTTAAACACAAAATAAAACACAAGTTTATTAGCATATTAAGCTTGAACAAGGAGAACCATGGATCAAACATGGCTTAGAACATGAAAATAAGACAAGTAGTGAAGTTTCCTTACACTTCACCTTAAAAACTTAGAACTTGATCTTGAAGAAAGTCCTTGAAGATGAAAGATTTAGAGCTTGGACTTAACTACAAAGGTTCTTGGATTGATGTAAGGATGCAAGATATATGGTTGTTTAAAATTATAGAGTGATGGAAGGTAATTTGGGTGCTTTGGCCGAAACTAGCTTGAAGGGAGAGAAGAGAAAATTTTGTAAATGCTTTAGGATTTTGGAGAAGACAAAGATGAATAATGAAGTGGTCTTAAAATTTCCTATGGCCTTAAGCCATCAAAAACCGAACCCCCCCTCTTGTACACTCAATGAGTGACAAATTTCACTAGCCACCATTTTGGGCATTGTTAACCATTGATTAGATCAATGGTTTACATTCATGTAGCTTCTAAGCATAGCTTCTATATTGATAAGACTAAATCTAGGCCATTGGATCTTTCTCCTTGAAATCCTAACCATTAGATGTATCTCCAAAATAAAGGGTCAAGATCTCCTCTTCATGCTTTACATCCATGGGTTACAAATGGTCCTAGCCACTTTGTTTGACCAAATCTCCACCCTTTATTAAATCAATGGTGGATATCCAAAGGTTTCAACTTTAAGCTTGCTTCCTATTGGTCCGTCATAAATTTGTCATAACCACTAATGTTAACTAAGTAGTATAATATTTATTTTTATCTGTTATTACCCTACGGACATAGTTAATTGTAGTTTGTAGCGCCTGATAATTAAATACAGTTCAAAACACAGTAAAAGAAAATTTTCAAAACTATTTTCGGTTTCGGATTTAGTAAGATCCCTCGTCCCCGTCTCAACAGTACAAAATTTTTTGCCTCCGAAATTTTTTTCATTTTTTCAGTCTCTCACTGGGCCCCACGTATGTGACCTCCGAACCCACAATGACCCAAGAATAATACTAAAATAATCAAAAATAAATAAAAATTTCATAATAATTCTCAAAATCATAAAAATTATAAAACTTATGAAAATCAAATCAGATTAGTAAAAAGAATTAAGAATTAACAGCAATAATTAAATTACGTAAGATTTTCTCCGACCCGAAAATTATTATTTTCCTGACACGGAGTAAATCACACAAAATGATCAAATATATTCACGGAATACTCAAAATAATTTTACAGTACACAGAAATCACTAAACAGTATAATTCTGTTATTACTGTTAAATAGTTAGAAAATTTGGGGTGTTACAACTCTCCCCCTCTAAAAAAAAATTTCATCCTCGAAACTTGATTTCACACCCTCAAAATAAATATGGATATTGCTCTTTTATCTTATCTTCTAACTCCCATGTTGCTTCACCGCTTACATCGTTCCAAATTACTTTAACCAATGCAATTTCCTTACCTCGAAGTTACTTTGTCATTCGATCCTCAATCTTGACTGAAAATGTTTCATAGGTTAAATTTTCCTTCAGTTGTATGGTGTCTGGTAAGATAACATGAGTAGGATCAGAAATATATTTTCGTAGTTGTGATACGTGAAATACATTGTGAAGATTTGATAGTAAATGTGGTAATGCAATCTGATAAGCTACCGGACCTACCCGACGAAGTATCTGATACTGCCCGATAAACTTTGGAGTGAGTTTCCTTGATGTCGCGACCGAAGATCGCGGCGGGATAACAACTTAAATTAAAAATTAATTAATTAATGGAGTCGCCACCAATTTTATTTTTTTATTTAGAAAAAATTGGAAAACCCAAGAAAAATAGTCTATGAAACCAGATTGAATTCGGGAGTCGGTTATGTGTAGAGAAGGCCAGAAACTTAATCCCACAACACCCCTAACACACCCGTCCTAAGACGGTACCTCAAATTAATTATGCAAATTCTTAATAATCATTGCAAATATTTGTTTTACCCCTTTTGTAAAAAATATGAAATAAACAAATAAATTATGAAAATTTAATTTTTAGCTTGACGGAATAAAAGTCCCGCTCCTACGTATCCTCAGGTGCAATGAGGAAATCAAAGTCACGTAGTTCTTTAAAAATATTTGTGGGTTGGTTGATTTTATTTAAAAAACTTTAAAAATTTAAATCAACAAGCCGTCGCGACTCAGTTATTCAAATTAAGGATTAAATAGGTGAAGCTCGCGTCACGCTAGAGACGTCACCCACTGATTATCAAGTTTGTTACAAAACTTTTATTTAAAATTATCAATTAGCGATTTAACTTAAAAATTGAAAACAAGATAATAATTTAAATATAATTCAAATAATAATTCAAATAATAATAATAATAATAATAATAATAATAATAATAATAATAATAATAATAATGATAATGTAAACCATCAAGCTGTCGCAACTCAGATGTTTCCAAAATACAAGGGTTAGCAAGCTGTCGCAACTCAGATAACCCATTTTGATTTTTTGTTTTAAAAAAATTCAATTATTTATATTTATTTTTTTATTCTTATCATTCTTTTATTTCATTTTTTTATTTTTTATTTTTGCCCTTTTTAGCCCAATGAGCCCATTAACCAAAACCCCAAAAAAAATACTAAAAAGGAACTAAAAACTAAAACAAACAGAGAAGAGACTTACGAAACCAAAAGGGGGAATTATGGCAGAGGAGTGAGAGTACGGTGGTGAAATGGTGCAAGGTGGTTGGGTATGGACGGCAGCAGCTAAGACGGTGGTGGCTAGGACAGTGCGAGACAGAATAGGATCGGCGAAGCGCGTCGTGAACGGTTCCAACTCTGGTTCGAGCGGCAGTCCAGGCGACGGGATGGTTTGCGGTTCTGGTACAGGGAAGCACAGTGGTTTGGTTCTGGTCAGCTGGGTGCGACGTGCGGTGCCGTGATTGACGGAATGGAGCCTATTTTGGGTTTTTTGGTTCGGCCATGGCTTCGGGCGACGGCGGCGTTCGCAAGGAGCTCCGATTTGGTAACGGGTGGAGGTTTGGATGTCGCTTGCTCCGAGGATAGTGTTATCAGGTGACGGAATAGCATGTTCGAGGTCGCCGGTGGTTGATTGGAGCAGGACCCACGGTTCGCCGGATCTGGGGTGGTTCACGAGTGGGTGCCGGCAGTTGGATCTGTTTGGCCAGTGTGGACTCCAGGCGACGGTGGGGTGAGTGGTTGATGTAGTTGGAAGATGACGTGAATGAAGGTGATTGAAGAGGCGGGTTGATGAAGTTTGGTGGTGGTGTCTGCGGCAGTGTCTTGAAGTTATGGAGGGATGAGAATGGTGATGATGAAGGTATATGGGTGCTTGGAACTTTGGCAGAAGAATGTAGGGAAGGCAACTTGAGTGAAAAAAAAAGTAAGCAGAGGTGCGTTTAAGGCTCAAAAATAAGTCAAGTTATGAGTATAGGTTCTGAGTATATGTTCTGATGTATGGGCTAGGTGTTTTATAGGAGAGGATTAGGCTGAGGTGTTTGAGTTAGAATGTGATTAGGAGTTTGTTTAGGATAAGTGATGGGAGGTTTAGGATAAGTTTGTTTAGGATGAGTTTGAGTTAGGATGGGTTTATGTTAGGATAAGTTTGTGTTTTGATGATAACTGACAAGGTTGGTTTAGGATAAGTTTGTGGTAGGATGAGTTATAGTTAGTTTAGGATAGGTTTGTTTGGGATAGTTAGGATAAGTGCTTAGGGATTAGGATAACTGATGAGGTCTGTTTTAGGATAAGTGATGAGTTTAAGTGTTAGGATAACTGATGGGTTGTGGGTTAATGGATTATGGGTTAACGGGTTGGTTTATGGGTTACGGGTTAATGGGTTGAAAGATTTTTTTTTTCTTTTTCTTTATTCACAAAATGCCCCGGACAAAATTGGGTGTTCACAGTTGCCCCTCTTTACTTGTTTCTCACTAGATAAAAAGAATAACCGTAGTTTTTCATTTTATCATGGTAAGGAACGAGTAAAGACATGAACTCGAATTTTGTTCGGGAGCAAAAAGAAACAAAACAATGCAAAGAGCGATGCACTCAATGAAAGAAACTTAAGAGACAAAAGCCGATGCGCTCAAAAGTAAAAGACAAGAAACCAATTGCGCTCAAGAATCAGAGACAAGAGCCGATGCGCTCAAGAGTAAAAAGACAGGAGCCGATGCATTCAAAAGTAAAAACAAGAGACAAAAGAATTAAAAAAGACGGGAGCCGATGCGCTCAAAAGTAAAACGGGAAAAGACGAGAGCCGATGCGCTCAAAAGTAAAAGACAGGAGTTAAAGGACAGGGAGCCGATGCGCTCGAAAAGTAAAAGACAGGGAACCGATGCACTCAAAAGTAAAAGACAGGAATTAAAAGACAGGGAGTTGATGCGCTCAAAAGTAAAAGACAGGAAATAAAAGACAGGAATTAAAAGACAGGGAGCCGATGCGCTCAAAAGTAAAAGACAGGAGCCGATGCGCTCAGGAATTAAAAGACAGGGAGCCGATGCGCTCAAAAGTAAAAGACAGGAATTAAAAGACAGGGAGCCGATGCGCTCAAAAGTCAAAGGCCGATGCGCTCAAAAAGTAAAAGATAGGAAATAAAAGACAGGAATTAAAAGACAGGGAGCCAATGCACTCAAAAGTAAAAGACAGGAGCAGATGCACTCGAAAGCAAAAGATAGGGAGCCGATGCGCTCGAAAGTAAAGACAAGAAATAAAAGACAGGGAGCCGATGTGCTTAAAAGTAAAAGACAGGAATTAAAAGACAGGGAGCCGATGTGCTCGACAGTAAAAGACAGGAATTAAATGACAAGGAGCCGATGCCCTCAAAAGTAAAATGCAAATACATGGAGCCGATGCGCTCAAAAACTTAAAATGCAAATGCATGGAGTCGATGTGCTTAAAATGCAATGGAAACATTCATGACAGTTAGACAATGCCTTAAAATCTCTTTTTTTTTTCTTTTTTTTTCTTTCTTTTTCTTTTATCTTTATTCTCTCTTTCCTCCCTTTTTTTTTAATCATTCGAACCAGCGGTAACTTTGGAAAGCTTTGACCAATCAAACCCTTGTTCACATGCTTTTGCTCGTTGGACCTGATAACTTCGGTTCTTCTTACTCATCCTTCTTTCTCTTTCCTTGTTTTCCATCCCCAACTCTCCTTTTGAGAAATGAAATGATCATCTCTTGTCATGGACCCTTGCTTGGTTGAGTCCTTGAGAGAAAATTTTACTCCAGTATGTAACTTTGTCCCTCATCCAATTGATTTCCTGCAACTGCTTGATTACTCATATCTTCTCTTTAATCCTTCAAAAAAAATTTGCCCCAGTATAGCCATTTGAACAAAATTGCCCCAGTTTGGTGAACTTTTCAAGGAGCTTTAGGCAGCGTCCTATTTATTTGCCCCAATTTTGCTTAAACCGCCCTTTTGGGTTTTTAGTCTAACGGGCTCTTTTCCTTTTTTGCTTAGGTACCTCTTGTTTCTAGATTATCCACTAGGATATCATTTTCCCTTTTAATTGGAACTTCTAAATTATTTTCAGTCTGAATTGTTCATCAGGGGATTGCCATCGGATGGTCAAATCATAATATTGTACTCATGTTCACCTTACCTGAAGCATTATATAATAGATAAACATGGATTTCAAAAATACAACAGAATAGGAATTGACTAAGTGAACAACTTCCAGATTGACTTTGGAAGTTTGACAACACAAAAGGGTACATATGGAATAAGACACAAATGATGGTATGTGATTCAAAGAAGAGTTGCCTTGATATGGATTGGTTTGATCCTCATGAAAATGATCTCTAGTTGCTCACTAGACATTATGACCAAGGATTTTCTTCTACTAAACATCTACATTAAGTCAAATTGAACCAAAGAGAAATTTGCCCCAGTCTAAGACTGAATTGAATAGGATAGGAACTCGCTCTAGTGACCAAAAGATTTACCCCAGTGTAGGTCAAGAAAAAGAAAATTTGCCCCAATTTAGAGTCAAATCGAGCAGGGTAGACACTTGTCCTAGTGTAAGGCCAAATTGAATCAAAGAGAAATTTGCCCCAGTTTAGGACTGAATTGAATAGGACATAAACTCACCCTAATGACCAAAAGATTTACCCTGATGTAAGACTGGCGAGTACCTCCTCCTCCTCTTTTTCCTTTTTTTTAGGAGCAATAAATTAGATACTTGAATGAGCATAACATTCGTCTCAAAATTAAAGTTAATGAGAATGACAACAATCCTTCATTGATCAGAATGGACTTTTTGAGGTTTGTAACGAGGCCAAGGCTAGGGGTTATGAAAGAAAAGATATAAGGCTCAAACAAGTATTTGGGGGCTGAATGGGACTAAGGATCATTAACCAAAACTAAACTTCATGCGCTTTTATGCACACCTTTCTTTTATTGTTCTCCATTTCTTCCCCATTTCATTTTATTTTCTTTCTTCTTTCTTTCCCTTATCTTTTTTTTTTTTACTTCTTGCCCTTTTCACATTTTCTTCCTTTTTCAAAATAGTCACCATGACAATCAACTTTTGTCTTGTACTATCTCCTAGTGTAGGGGTGATCCTTATCCAAGGTTTATTGAAGAAATTTTCAAGCTCAAAAAGGGTAGCAAGGGATAAAGATAATGAAATTTCGTAAAAGATAGAGAAAATGGCCAATCTTCATTTCCAAATCATTGATGTTTATCTTCAAACTTTAATTTTGAGACAAAAAGATAGTGCACACCAAATGATCACTTCATTGCTCTTTCTTTTTTTTTTTACAAATGGCACTTGCAGACGCAAACTTTACTAACATATACCAAATTGAGAATTGCCAAGAATTGGCGTTCAACGGGATCCAAATTCAGGGAAAACACTTCGAAGAAACGAAAGCGAATAAATGTCAAGAAAGACAACGTGATGAAAATGAAAGGAAACAAGATATCCATGCAAATTCATTACACTAATGCTTCAAGAAAGTTATCATAAGTTCAAAACCCAAATGATTTTATTGATCGAACAAGCATAGGGTTGATACAATTAAACCATCGTTTCACGGTAACTACTTGATAAACAAATCAGAATACCAGTCGCTTAGAAATTCCCCAGTGTTGGAGGACTCTAAGGTATTGTTTATGAACCACCACTAAGTTGAACTTTCTGAGGTTTCCTTGATCAACTATTCTAAGCATTTACCCCATTCCTTCCACCATGATTAGGAATTGGATTGCTGACAATACTAGGTCCAACCTCTTCTTGAATATCCAATTTTCCACAAGCAATAAGCTTTCTTACCGCCATCTTGAAAGACTCACAGTCTTCGATTGAGTACCACAGGATATCCATATGGTACTTGCAAGTTAAATTTGGGTTGTACCATGCTGGAAATGGTGGTTGTAGGGGACGTACAGGGTTCCCTGAGATGAGGTGAGCATCAAATAGCCTTTGAAATAAATCTGCGTTTGAGATGAACAGTTTTGGGAAAGGGGATAGGTTTTGGGTACGGAAACGGCCTTGATTTTGGAAGTTTGGTTGAGATTGTGGGTAGTTTTGGAAATTTTGCGGAGCCCAAGGTAGGTACTGAGTATAGATTGGGCGAGTGGGTGCGTATGGTTGAGGTACAAGGATATTGTTGATTTGGAATGGTGGGTCTGAGGTGTATTTACGGGAGGAGTGGTTAGACCAGGTAGATGGGACGGTGCAGGTGTCTGATAGGAAGGGTAAGTGTTTGGGTTGTATGGGGGTGGTCGGTATGTAGGGTAGGATGGCAAATATCGGGGTCGTAAAGGCTGCAGATTCTGCACATAACTCACTTCTGGCTCTTTTTTCTTAAGGGAAACCCTTTCTTGAAACTACTTTCATTATTGCCACCTGGCAATTTTCCAACCTTTACTAAAATTTCAATTCTTTCTCCAGCAGCAATTAAATCAGCAAAGTCTCTATAAGCGACACCCGCCATTGTCCCAATATAAGGAGCTCCTAAAGTTCCCAAGAAGTATGAGCACATCTCAGTCAAAGTTAACGGCGGTTGCACTTAGGCTACAAGAGTTCTCCACCTCTGGGCATATTGTTTGAATGTCTCCTCATTTTTCTTCTGTAATGTTCCCAACTGCTCCCGGGTTGGGGCTGTATCGAGTTAAACCGAATCTTGACCCATAAATAAATTCCTTGATCATCCCAAGAGGAGATTTTTGAGAGGTCTGTTGGATACACCACTCAAAGCGAGGCCCAGTCAAACTTTCATGAAAGAAATTGATGAGGAACTTCCAATCCCTTGACCAAATGGACATTTTGGTAATGTAAGTTTTTAGGTGGAAAAAGGGATTGGTGCTCCCATCATACTTGACAAATTCTGGGACTTTGAAATCCTTGGGGATGACGATGTTAGCAGTAGGGCACAATTCTTCTATCCCAAGGGGACCGTAGGTGCTAGGACCTTTGATCGCCTTAATTTACTATTCCATCTTTTCCATCCACTCTTCTTTCAACTTGTCATTTTGAACAGTTACGTGTCCAGTACCGGTAGGAAATCCAGTTGTCATCATATGTGGCGGTTCCCACGTGAACTCAGTATTACCATGGACCTCATTGCAAGTACCTTCTAATGAATGATATCCTTCTCCAATAGGAATCACTACTGATGCAGTGTTTGAGGTTCCTCCCACATAAGGTACCTCAATAGTGACTCCAGGGTTTGTCCTCATAGAAGTAGTATTCAGTGGGTGCGAGTGCGCCCCGGTTACTCCTGTACCTCCAACTGCCCCCATCAAGGTGAGGGTTTCCCTCATGGCCGACAACATTTCCTCAATTCTTCTTTGAGATTCTGTCACCTCATTCACCCTTCCTTTCACTTCATCTACTTCCAAACTTAGGTTCCTACCTTCGTTCTCGGCTACCATTCTTTGCAAGCAACCTTGTTCGAACCCTTGTGTTGTGAACACGGAGTTTGACTGGTGTCTTCTTTCCTTGGTCGCGCAATGGTTTTAAATTTCCTGTGAACAATCAAAGTAAAATTTATTAAAACAACCATGATTATTATTGATTTGTTAAAGGACCATTGTTAATTTGTGCCAGGTGAATTTGAGTGAGTATCTTTAATATTTGCTCGTCATGACTGTTTCTTAGAACGTCTCATTCAAAAGTTCGTCATGACCATTACTTAGAACATCTCGTTCAAAAATAGTGGATCTTCAGTGCAACATAGGATCAGAAGAACAAAAAGGCATACTTTATTCAATTGAAAAAGAATCATCAACATCATTTAAGAGGAATACATCATTTCCACTCTACTTGAAATACATTATTATCTAGTCTAATTCCTCCTTCTCAAATGACCGCACCCTGATCATCTGCTTCATTTGTCCAATAAGATTCTTGCAATATTCAATAAAGTCATTGATCTCTGCCGGAGTCTTAAGAGGATCGACCATCTTATCCGCGACCTTTAAGTAATATGGAATGTCTGTGATTTCCGTGTTGGCTAGGCATGCCAGCTTCGAGAATTGGTCTCTCCAAAAATGGACTTCTTCTTTCCATCCATTAATGTCCTCGTCTTGTTGTCTTGCATGATCTATCATTTTCTGCAAGTCCTCCTGTCCCTGTCGCAATGCTGCTTCATACCTTGTAATCTCCTCGACAGTGCGCAACCTCTCAATTCTGATCATGTCTTCATATCTGGTTGACACTGTCTCCACTTGTTGCCTCATACTATCTGCTTGCTGAAGAGCCTTATTCTGTGGTGCTTTGTCAATTACGAGCAGCTCCTTGAGTTGTTGATTTTCTGTCAGAGCCTTATCTCTTTCCTGCCCTCGGAGCCTTAGTTCCTTATTTGCAGCTTCCAAACATTTTCTGATTTTTGACATACTATCTTGCTCTGTCCTTTGCCTTTTGTTTGCTTTTTCGAGAGCATCATTTTTCTTAACATTACGCCTTAAAACTACATATGCTTGGCAAACCTTTTCCAACTCTGCCTCTAATTTTCTTTTTTCTTTGTTGGCTTCAGCTAACTTTTCTCTTATTTCTTCATCTTCTATCGAAGTCGGAGGCAGAGACTTACTGACTGTAGAGGTTACTGGGATTTTAAAGGGTAACTTAACTTCCTGCGCCCTGTTCTTGACCCCACGCTGTAACTTTCTTTAACTCCGCAGCTTCTGACTCCCAGCTCTTTACTCTTTTTAATAACTTTCTTCCAAGCGTCTCGCACTCTCCTAAGTGTCTCAGTACACTCCATTTGCATATCACAAAAAAAGGAGCAGTTTCCAATTCTGATGGTGGCCCCATCATGGGATAGCCTAGTTGTCGCAATGCCAGGGCGGGGTTGTAGTTAATGCATCCCCGAGTACCCATGAGAGGAACATTAGGAAAGCCTTCACACTGATAGACCACTGTTTGCCCTTCTTTACGCTGTGGGTACCATATAATTTTCTTTTCCTCAAGTTTGGCCAATTCTTCGGCCCATTCACGGCCGTTCCTGGTTTTCAACTAGAGCATCTTGAGACTTGTAATGGGACATGGATCCTCGTAGCCCCTCTTGAACATGTGACTTGTGAGCCATACGAATAACATCGGTAGACAACATAAAATCCGCTTACCCTTCTTTTCATGGCAGAAATTCAGGGTATAATAAACATTAGCAAGTAGGGCTGGGACAGGATTAGCGACATTATTCCTTCGAGCGAGAAACACATCTATTGCTGCAAAATCTATCAAGTCTTCATTACTCGGGAATAGGATGCTGCCATAAATAGTGAGGGCTAACACATCCATAAAGGTATTCCAGTCTTCAACCTTGGCTAGGTGGCACATGTGCTCTTCTAAGTATTTCCTTGGGAATCCCTCTGTTCCTTTCCTATTTTGCTTTGCTTTTTGCAGATCCTTCACATGAATCTTCAAGATGTCCGCTATGGTTGGCATGGATGCATGGTGGCCTATATAGAGGTATGGCTCTTCCTTTTCCAACGGTAAGCCCAAGATCTACTCAAACTCTTCTAAGGTGGGGGCCAACTGACAATCTTGAAACGTGAAACAACGCAACAGTGGGTCGTAGAATTAGGCTAGCACGGTAATAGCTTCTACCTGTACATCAACCTCTAACAGATTCAGAATCTTCCCCTATCTCGCAGTGAAGGTCAGGCGTTGTGTCTTCTTCAACATTCGGCCCAAACTCAACAGGCTTTCTGTGTCAACTTCATTGGCCTTAAGTCGCAAAGTCTTTTTCAAAATGATCTCATTGTGATCTGATCCCATGATACATTCCATTATTAATCAAAGATACTCACTGTTAATCCTTAGGCACTTAGTTTCAACAGTCCCTCAACAAACCTAGATTTAACACATAAGAACTGTCAATGCATGGTTTTTGGAGAAAACATGATGCGAAGAATGATGACTTGTGATGCAATAATGAGTGAGTGAGTTATTGGTCCTTTAATAATGACTCATCTCCTCTTTTTTGGAAAAAAAGATTTTTAAGAGGGATGTAAGTATGGTTTGTCACATTAAAAGACTGAACAACTCACAAGATATGAATAAATCTAAAGGTAATGAAAGGTGTGCTCTCTTTGTGTCCTAATGGGGTTACATTAAACTTGGGAATTCTATCCTAAGGATCTAAGAGTCTTTCTGGTTCGTGAGAACTTCCATGGGGTGGCTTTTCTATTTTAGAGGTCTCTAGAGCCAAGTCCTATTTCAGAATATTGACCACAAAATAGTGGGTAAACCACTAGGTGTGAGACATTCATGAAAAAGGCACACTCTAGATGAGGTTTTCGCGATAACCAAACAGGAAGTACATCCAAAATGGCTACCACTACGCAGCCTCTATTTAACTTAGGCTTCACTCGGACCTAGGTATAGGGCCCCACTCGAATGTGTGTGCTTCATGTGTAGGTGCAGTGGGTGCTGGGAGCGTACAAACCTTCACAATCCTAAAGACTACCCACATCCTACAAAACAAAGCAAATACAAAACAAATTCTAAAAGTTTTCTACCCTAAGGTTCAGATAGTACAACAATTAACACTAAAAATAATATATATAAAAAAATCATCAAATAATAAAAAAAAAAAAAAAGGGTAAAACAAACACATAAAGATCACCAAAAATTGTTGCATAACTAACTTTTACAGGTTTGACTCTCAAGTATCCCTAGTGGAGTCACCATCTGTCGCGACCGAAGATCGCAGTGGGATAACAACTTAAATTAAAAATTAATTAATTAATGGAGTCACCACCAATTTTATTTTTTTTATTTAGGAAAAATTGGAAAACCCAAGAAAAATAGTCTATGAAACCAGATTGAATCCGGGAGTCGGTTATGTGTAGAGAAGGGTGGAAACTTAATCCCACAGCACCTCTAACACACCCGTCCTAAGACGGTATCTCAAATTAATTATGCAAATTCTTAATAATCCTTGCAAATATTTGTTTTACCCCTTTTGTAAAAAATATGAAATAAACAAATAAATTATGAAAATTTAAATTTTGGCTTGACGGAATAAAAGTCCCGCTCCTACGTATCCTCAGGTGCAATGAGGAAATCAAAGTCACGTAGTTCTTTAAAAAATATTTGTGGGTTGGTTGATTTTATTTAAAAAACTTTAAAAATTTGAATCAACAAGCCGTCGTGACTCAGTTATTCAAATTAAGGATTAAATAGGTGAAGCTCGCGTCATGCTAGAGACGTCACCCACTGATTATCAAGTTTGTTACAAAACTTTTATTTAAAATTATCAATTAGCGATTTAACTTAAAAATTGAAAACAAGATAATAATTTAAATATAATTCAAATAATAATTCAAATAATAATAATTCAAATAATAATAATAATAATAATAATAATAATAATGATAATGATAATGTAAACCATCAAGTTTGTCAACTCGGATGTTTACAAAATACAAGGGTTAGCAAGTCAGTCGCAACTTAGATAACCCATTTTATTTTTTTGTTTAAAAAAATTTAATTATTTATATTTATATTTTTATTCTTATCATTCTTTTATTTCATTTTTTATTATTATTATTTTTTTATTTTTTTGCCCTTTTTAGCCCAATGAGCCCATTAACCAAAACCCCAAAAAAAAAAACTAAAAAGGAACTAAAAACTAAAACAAACAGAGAAGAAGCTTACGGAACCAAAAGGGGGAATTATGGCAGAGGAGTGAGAGTACGGTGGTGAAATGGTGCAAGGTGGTTGGGTATGGACGGCAGCAGCTAAGACGGTGGTGGCTAGGACAGTGCGAGACAGAATAGGATCGGCGAAGCGCGTCGTGAACGGTTCCAACTCTGGTTCGAGCGGCGGTCTAGGCGACGGGATGGTTCGCGGTTCTGGTACAGCGAAGCACGGTGGTTTGGTTCCAGGCAACTGGGTGCGACGTGCGGTGCCGTGTTTGACGGAATGGAGCCTATTTTAGGCTTTTTGGTTCGGCCATGGCTTCGGGCGACGGCGGTGTTCGCAAGGAGCTCCGATCTGGTAACAGGTGGAGGTATGGATGTCGCTTGCTCCGAGGATAGTGTTATCAGGTGACGGAATAGCAGGTTTGAGGTTGTCGGCGGTTGACTGGAGCAGGACCTGCGATTCGCCAGATCTAGGGTGGTTCGCGAGTGGGTGCCGTCAGTTGGATCTGTTTGGCCAGTGTGGACTCCAGGCGACGGTGGGGTGAGTGGTTGATGTAGTTGGAAGATGACGTGAATGAAGGTGATTGAAGAGGCGGGTTGATGAAGTTTGGTGGTGGTGTCTGCGGCAGTGTCTTGAAGTTATGGAGGGATGAGAATGGTGATGATGAAGGTATATGGGTGCTTGGAACTTTGGCAGAAGAATGTAGGGAAGGCAACTTGAGTGAAAAAAAAAGTAAGCGAGAGGTGCGTGTAAGGCTAAAAAATAAGTCAAGTTATGAGTATAGGTTCTGAGTATATATTCTGATGTATGGGCTAGGTGTTTTATAGGAGAGGATTAGGCTGAGGTGTTTGAGTTAGAATGTGATTAAGAGTTTGTTTAGGATAAGTGATAGGAGGTTTAGGATAAGTTTGTTTAGGATGAGTTTGAGTTGGATGGGTTTATGTTAAGATAAGTTTGTGTTTTGATGATAACCGACAAGGTTGGTTTAGGATAAGTTTGTGGTAGGATGAGTTATAGTTAGTTTAGGATAAGTTTGTTTGGGATAGTTAGGATAAGTTCTTAGGGATTGGGATAACTGATGAGGTTTGTTTTAGGATAAGTGATGAGTTTAAGTGTGAGGATAACTGATGGGTTGTGGGTTAATGGGTTATGGGTTAACGGGTTGGTTTATGGGTTACGGGTTAATGGGTTGAAAGATTATTTTTTTTCTTTTTCTTTATTCACAAAACGCCCCGGACAAAATTGGGTGTTCACACTTGACTTAATCACTCGTCCAACTCCAGTCATAGGTGTCATACGTAGAAACACATGGTCACCTTCTTCAAACTCAAGTGGTCTTCGTCTTTTATCAGCATAACTCTTTTGCTGAGTCTGAGTTGTCCTCATCTTGTCTTTAATCATCTTCACTTTCTCAGTTGTCTGTTATATAAATTCTGGCCTTACAACCGCACTTTCACCATCATGATACCAACATAACGGCGTTCTGCATCATCTTCCATACAATGCCTTATAGGGTGCCATCCCTATGCTCGAGTGAAAACTGTTGTTGTATATGAACTCTATCAATGGCAAAAATTTATCCCAACAACTAGTTTATTCTAGAACACAAGCTCTCAACAAGTCCTCTAATGACTGAATCATCCTTTCTGACTGATCATCTATTTGTGGATGGTCAGCAGAACTTAGACGTAGCTTTGTTCCCATCACTTCTTGCAAACTATTCCAACACCTCGATGTAAATCGTGGATCTCGATCTAAGATAATACTGGATGGTACACCATGAAGTCTAACAATTTCATTGGTGTACACTTAGGCCAACTTTTCCATTGAGTACTTAATATTAATCTGCAAAAAGTGCGTCGACTTTGTAAGCCGATCAATAATTACCCAGATAGAATCATGACCTTTTCGAGTCTTTGGTAGTCCTGTTACAAAATCCATTGCTATGTCATCCCATTTCCATTTAGGAATAGGCAAAGGTTGCAACATTCCCGATGGTCTTTGGTGTTCCACCTTAGCTTTCTGACAAACTAAACAGGATGATACATATTCAGCGACATCTTTCTTCATTCCTTGCCACTAATATAGCTGTTTCAAATCTTGATACATCTTTGTGGCTCTTGGATGCATACTCAGCTTACTCTTGTAGGCTTCGTCCAAAATCAATTTCCTAAGTTCTAGATCGTTTGGCACACAAACTCTTCCTTTAAACTTCAGAATTTCATCAACACATTCGCTAAATTCCAATACCGCTCCTTGACTCCTTGCTTCCTTTGCTTCTTGCAAATACTGATCACTATTTTGTCCTACCCGTATTCTATCCATTAAATCATTTGAAATGGCGATCATCTTTAAACATATTTTCCCTGGTGTCAATTTCACAAACAAACGCATATCCCAAAATTCCTCTATCAGTTTATTCTCCTTAATCATCATAACAGAAGCACTAAGCATTTTCCTACTTAAAGCATTCACTACAACATTCGCCTTTCTGGGATGATACTGTAACTAAAAGTCATAGTCCTTTAGAAACTCTAGCCAACGCCTTTGTCTCATGTTCAACTCTTTTTGGTCAAACAGATACTTCAAACTTTTATGATCACTAAAGACAAGAACGTTGCCCCATAAAGAAAATGTCTCCATGCTTTTAATGCAAACACTACAGCTGCTAACTCCAAATCATGAGTCGGATAATTCCTCTCATGCACTTTCAACTGCTTCGACGCATATGCTACAACCTTACGGTTCTACATAAGTACATACCCCAATCCTTGGTACGAAGCATCACAATATACTTCGAAAGGTTCATTCGGATCAGGTAAAATCAAAACTGGTGAAGTAGTTAGTCATATTTTTAACTCCTGGAAACTTTCTTCGCATGCATCAGTCCATACAAACGGTTGATTCTTTCATGTAAGTTGGGTAAGAGGTCCTGCTACTTTCGAAAACCCTTCAATAAAATCGTCGATAGTAACTGGCTAATCCGATAAAACTACGGATCTTCGATATAGTCTTCGGCCTTTCCCATTCAATATTTGTTTCCACTTTTGAAGCATCAACTTTAATTCCTTTCTCAAATATAACGTGTCCCAAAAATTGAACTTTGCATAACCAAAATTCACATTTGGACAACTTGGCATACAACTTATTCTCCTTCAGAATCTGAAGAACCACTCTGAGATGCTCAGCATGTTCCTCCTGACTTCGAGAATAGATCAAAATATCATCAATAAAGGCAACAACAAACTTATCCAAGTACAAATAGAAAATCTTGTTCATAAAGTCCATGAATATGGCAGGTGCATCAGTCACACCAAATAGCATCACTTGATATTCATAATGCCCATAACGTGTCTGAAACGTAGTTTTGGGAATATCCTCCACTTTCACTCATATCTGGTGATAACCAGAACGTAAGTCAATCTTGAAAAATATTGCAGCTCCTAGCAATTGATCCATTAGATCATCGATTCTTAGAAGTAGATATTTATTCTTAATCTTAATCTTGTTCAACTGTCGGTAGTCTACATATAGACGAGAAGTCCCATTCTTTTTCTTTACCAACAATACTGGAGCTCCCCATGGTGATACACTTGGTCTCACAAATTGCTTTTCTAATAAATCTTCCAACTATTTCTTAAGCTCTACCAACTCTACTGGCGACATCGTGCAAGGCACCATAGATATAGGTCCAGCTCCAGGTACTAAATCAATAGAAAACTTAATTTCTCTTTCCGGCAGTAGTCCAGGTATATATTCAGAAAATACGTCAGAAAATTCATTAACTACAAAAATATCCTTCAAGACATCTTCACACTGAACCTCCAAATTTAATTAATTAGTGTCAATTATAATTATTAATTAATTAACTTTGATTGAGTCATTTATAATTATTGATGTTGGAATTAATAATAACTAATCAATTTATTATTTTATTTTATTTTTAAATATGTATCGTCTATGTATATAGATATATCAATATTGTATTATAATTTTTCCTATCTTATAAAAATACACGACATTAAAATAAGTGAATTATTTGATACATGATAGAAAAATAAAACTTTATTGATCTGTTAATAATTTCAGCTCTTAAATGTCATTTGTTTGATTTAATTGGATTCTATATGTGCTCAATTGTTGACATTTAGCTAAGTTTCTGATTTAGAATTGTCTTTGGATGTTTATTATGAAATTATGTTTAAATGTGGTTATAAACACTCATAAATGTATTGTGATTTTCAGGAGATTTATGAGTGATGGAGTCCATTGGTATTGAACCATTGAGAAGAGAGTTAAAGACTTAAGGGAATCAGTATCAACCCATAAAAGCAAAGGAAGAAGGGCATTCATGAAGAATTAAGGTTGGATTTGAAGAAAGTGTTCAACACGGCCCGTGTCAAATGACACGGGGTAGGCCGTGTACTCTTCTGACTTTGAAGATTGGAATTTTTGGACCAATACGGCCCGTGTCAAATGGCATGGGGTGGGCCGTGTTCTTCTCTGACTTTGGAATAGTTGGAGATCTGTCACCAGAATCAGACACGGGTTGGGCCGTGTCATATGACACGGCCCGTGTCATCAGCTCAGAAGTTTAATTTCGTGTTTTAATGCTAAATTAGGTATCAAAACCTATAAATAGGGTTGCTTAGAGTCCCTAAAGGAGATCTGGACACAGAGAGCCGTCAAGAAAACTGAGAGAAACACAAAGACCAAGAAGGGGAAGGATTCGATTGAGGATTGAAGACTCAGACTCGAGTGATCAAAGATCAATCACTCTTAAGCCTTGGAAACTAGTTTGATCTTTAGTTTCTCTTTTCTTCTTTTATTCTGAACAATGTTTTCCTTTAATTATTTTTCTGTTTTTGAATTTGTCATGTGTGGTTAAACTCCTTGATTGGTTAAGGGAAGATGAAACTCTAGTTTTGATTATGTGAATCTTACATACTTCTTTATATCAATACAATTATGTTTTTATTCATATGTTTCTATTCTTAAATCAATATAAAGGTCTTTATATTCTTGCCAAACTTCGAGAGTAGTAAAACTAGGATTGCTATGTGCGGTTGCGATGGTATGACTAGTGAGACATATGTTCTAAGCAATTTAATCCCGATGCGTGATTAGACCTTAGTGTGATTAGTTTTCTAATTCTTAATACAATCATTAGGGAGGTGTAAGAGCAGTTGCTTTACAAATAACTAATGGTTAGGATTTGATTTGAGCGGTTACTGAATTAAGCGAAACTTAAGGAAGACAAGGAATTTATCTCATTATCACATAAGAACATAATTAATCATGTTGGTATAAAGAGTATGTAAGTTAGCATAATCATATAAATCTAGTGGTGGATTCCATCTCTTAACCAATTTCTTTAACATGGTAATTCAATTTGTATTTACTGTTTTGGTTTAAGTTTAATTTCTCTTTTTAGTTTTAATCAACAAAACCCCCTTTTTACTTTTTACTGTTTTATTATTAATCAGAGTTTAATTTAGGAATTGGATTAATAGTGTCAATTGATTTGGTTCTCTGTGGATCGACCCTTGCTTACTATAACTGGTTGCAAGGTTTTTACATTTTTGGTGGAACTTGGCAACTATTTTTGATGTAATTCTTAATCGTATTCCATACCACACCAAATTTTAGCACCGTTGCCGGGGAACTAATTTTCCAATTGCGCTATTAATTTGTTTCCTATTTTTCTCTATTTTTATTTTAATTTTAATAGTTTCAGTTGTTCTCTTCAACTATCTTGCAGGTGTTCATGTCCGGTGAAGAGGTGAACGAGCAATTGAGAAATTTAAGGCATTACTTTGAACAAATTAGCTCACAATTCACACCTGCTGATGTTGAAGCTGCCCGTCACATAGACCTTTTCAATTCTACGGCATCTGAGATATCTGAGCCACCTGAAGAAGTAGTGATGGCAAAAAACACATTAAAGATGTTGGGTGCTCCGGACTTGGACTAAGAACCTCTGTGCATAGAAATGCCTGAGAATGAGGAGACATTTGAGTTGAAATCGGGTCTGATCCATCTTTTGCCATCTTTCAATGGACTAGCCGGAGAAGACCCTAACAAACATCTGAAGGAAATCCATGTTGTGTGTTCTAGCATGAAACCTGCAGGAATTTAAGTGAAGCAAGTCAAGTTGAGAGCTTTCCCGTTTTCCTTGAAGGATTCTGCAAAGGAGTGGCTGTACTACTTGTCACTCAGATCAATTCAGACATGGCAAGACATGGCTCGGGCTTTCTTAGATAGATATTTCCCTACATCAAAGGTCACAACCATCAGAAAAGAAATTTGCGGCATCCAACAAAGACATGGGGAATCACTTCATGAATACTGAGAGAGATTTAAGAGATTGTGTGCTAGTTGCCCTCAGCATCAAATCAGTGAACAACTTCTGATACAGTACTTCTATGAAGATTTGCTAGTTATGGATCACAACATGATTGATGCTGCCAGTGGAGGAGCTTTGGTTGATAAGACTCCTCGAGAAGCTAGAAACTTGATATCTAGAATGGTTGCGAACACTCAATAAATTTTCACTCGGAATGATACAGGAGTGAGAGCAGTTAAAGAAGTTGACACTACTTGTTTGCAACATCAAATGACCCAGTTGAATGCCATGGTTCAGAAGCTGATGGACAATGAGAAAGCACCAGTACAGGCATGTGGGATTTGTTGCTCTTCAAGACATCCCACTGATATGTATCCCACTTTGCAAGAAGACACAAATGAAGAGGCCAAGGCAGTGGGGGGATTTTCTGCTCCATCCAAGAATTACAACCCCTACTCTAACACATATAATCCGGGGTGGAGAGATCATCCCAACTTTAGCTATGCAAAGCAGCCCCAAGCTCAAGCTCAACCTCAACCTCAAGCCTATGGGCCTCCAGGGTTTTAGCAAAGACAAGCACCCTTTCCTCCGAGGCAACCACAAGTTCAAGCTCCTAGGCAACCTGAGCCTTCGTTGGAAGAACTAGTGAGGCAAATGGCCACCAGTAATATTCAGTTTCAACAAGAAACAAGGGCCACTATCAGTACCTTGCAAAACCAAGTGAGACAGTTGGCCACTGAGATCAACAAGGTGCAGAGTCAGATTTTTGGGAAACTCCCCTCGCAGCCAGAGGTGAACCCAAGAGAAAATGCTAATGCTGTCACCTTGCGAAGTGGGAAGACACTTGACGGACCCACATCCTCCCAAGTCACTGAAGAAAAAACTCAAAAGCCTAAGGAGGTAGATGAAGAGGGGCTCATTTCTAAGACCTCTAAGATAAGTGTTTCTGACCCACTTCCTAAATATGTCATTAAGGCTCCTTTTCCACGTAGGTTGGTTAAAAATAAGAAAGAAGAAGCAGATAAAGAGATCTTAGAGACCTTTAGGAAAGTTAAAGTTAATATTCCTCTGTTAGATACCATTAAGCAAGTGCCTAGATATGCTAAGTTCTTAAAAGAGTTATGCACTAACAAAAGAAAGTTGAAAGGTAATGAACAGGTCCAAGTGGGAGCAAATGTTTCAGCTGTTTTTAATAAGAAACTCCCAACTAAATGTAAGGATCCTGGCACATTCACTATACCATGCACTATCGCTAATGCTAGGTTTGAGACGGCCATGCTAGATTTAGGTGCATCTATTAATGTCATGCCCTTTTCTATTTACGCATCTTTACATCTAGGACCTTTAGAACCTACTGGAGTTATCATTCAAGCGCGATATGTCTAACGCATACCCTAAGGGGGTTGTTGAAGATGTTTTGGTGCAGGTAAATAAACTGGTGTTTTTGACAGATTTTTATGTGCTGGACATGGAGGAGGACAAATATCCCAACTCTGCCCCCATTCTGTTGGGGAGGCCTTTCCTAAAGACTGAACGAACTAAAATTGATGTGCATTCGGGAACATTGACTATAGAATTTGATGGAGAGTTGATTAGATTCAACATCTTCGAAGCCATGAGATACCCGAGTGATGTGCACTCTGCTTATGTTATTGATTCTTTTGATGTTTTTGAATTTTTAATTTCTACTATTTTTGAGTCTGATCAATTTGATGTCCTTGATACAGTTATGACTCACAGTTTAGATTTTCAGGATTCAAAGAAGGATGACCAAGGAGAGTCACGGAGCGAGGAGGTTAATGAAGTAGTGGCAGCCTTACATACACTCTCTTCCACCTCAGAAGGACATAAGGTATCGTATGTTGAGTTACCTCTTACCACTGATGTACCTAAACCTTCTGTTGTGCAGGCACCAGAGCTGGAATTGAAGGAATTGCCCGCCCATTTGAAATATATTTTTCTGGGTAAGAAAGAGACACTTTCGGTAATAATTGCTAAACCCCTTACCAAAGAGCAAGAGGAGAGCTTAATTTCTGTGTTGAAAGCACACAAGACAGTTATTAGGTGGACTATTGCAGACATCAAAGGTATTAGCCCCTCTATTTGTATGCATAGAATCTTAATAGAGGAGGGGGCTAAGCCAGTGAGAGAACCACAGAGGAGGTTGAATCCCCCGATGATGGATGTTGTGAAGAATGAGATACTGAAGCTCCTAAGTGTGGGGGTCATCTACCCCATATCTGATAGCAAGTGGGTAAGCCCGGTCCAGGTAGTACCAAAGAAATCTGGCATTACTGTGATAAGAAATGCTGAAAATGAGCTTATTCCCACTAGATTACAGACAGAGTGACATGTTTGTATAGATTATAGAAAATTGAATGCTGCCACCAGAAAAGACCACTTCCCTTTACCCTTTATTGATCAAATGTTAGAGAGGTTAGTTGGTCATTCTCATTATTGTTTCTTAGATGGACTTTCAGGTTATAACCAGATCGCTATCGCTCTGGAAGACCAGGACAAGACAACTTTTACTTGTCCTTTTGGCACCTTTGCTTATAGGCGAATGCCTTTTGGACTTTGCAATGCGATAGGGACCTTTCAGAGATGTATGGTGAGTCTTTTTTCTGATTACATAGAAAACATCATTGAGGTCTTCATGGATGACTTTAGTGTATTTGGGAATGGCTTTGAGAAATGCTTGGAACATTTGGCTTTGGTTTTAAAGAGATGCATTGACACTAACCTTGTTTTAAATTGGAAAAAATGTCATTTCATGGTAGAAGAAGGTATTGTGTTAGGTTATGTAATCTCTGCTAGGGGCATTGAAGTTGATAAAGCTAAGGTAGAACTTGTGCGTTCATTACCCCCGCCCACCAGTGTGCAGGACATTCGTTCTTTTCTTGGTCATACAGGTTTCTATCGGCGCTTCATCAAAGACTTCTCCAAGATATCAGCACCCCTCTGCACACTTCTCCAAAAAGATGTGCCTTTCCAATTTAATGAGAAGTGTATGAAGGCTTTCGTTACACTTAAGGAGTTGATGACTGAGGCACCTATCATTAGGCCACCAAATTGGGAGCTTCTATTCGAGTTAATGTGTGATGCGAGTGACTTTGCGGTAGAGGCTGTCTTAGGATAGCGAGTTGCTAGGGTTCCTTATGCTATTTACTATGCATCAAGGACCCTACATGATGCTCAACTGAATTATTCCACAACTGAGAAAAAATTCTTGCTGTTGTTTTTGCTTTAGAGAAATTTAGATCGTATTTAATTGGTTCTAAAGTAATTATTTTTTCTGACCATGCAGCATTGAAGTACTTACTGGAAAAAAAGGAGGCGAAGCCAAGATTGCTCCGATGGATTCTGTTGCTCCAAGAGTTTAACTTGGAGATTAAAGATAAAAAAGGAAGCGAAAACTTGGTGGCAGACCATTTGAGCAGATTGGTGACTGAAGAAGAGGACATACCTATTCAAGAGAGCTTTCCGGATGAGCATTTAATGGCTATCGCAACCACTATTCCGTGGTATGCTGATATTGCCAATTACTTGGCCACAAAGGACTTTCTGGCGGGCCTGAACAAGGCACAGCGAGATAAGCTGAGGAGTGATTGTAAGTATTACATTTGGGATGATCCTTACCTTTAGAAGCATTGTGCGGATCAAGTGATTCGGAGATGTATCCCAGATTTAGAGACTCACTCGGTTCTCTCTTTTTGCCATACCTATGCCTGTAGAGGACATTTCGGCATGAAGAGGACAGCCAACAAAGTATTTGACAGTGGTTTCTACTAGCCTACCATCTTTAAGGATGCTTATAATTTTTGTAAGTCATGTGATCACTGTCAAAGAACAAGTAATATTGGTCCACGAAATCAAATGCCTCAAACTCCAATAATCTTTATGGAAGTCTTTGATGTTTGGGGCATTGACTTCATGGGACCAATTCCTTCTTCCTTTGGTTTCTCCTATATTCTTTTAGCTGTGGATTATGTTTCAAAATGGGTGGAAGCTAAAGCCACTAAATCTGATGATTCTAAGACTATTGTGGATTTTGTGAACTCTTTTATTTTTTCCAGGTTTGGCAATCCTAGAGCCATCATTAGTGACCAAGGGACACATTTTTGCAACAGAATCTTTGAAGCCCTTTTGAAAAAATATGGTGTGGTGCACCGAACCTCTACTCCTTACCATCCTTAGACGGATAGCCAGACTGAGGTGTCCAATCAGGAGATCAAGTCTATCCTTTAAAAAACTGTAAATCCTACACGCAAGGATTGGAGTATTAGACTTGCTGATGCCTTGTGGGCTTATCGGACTGCATACAAGACCCCTATTGGCATGTCCCCTTTCCGATTGGTTTATGGGAAGCCCTGTCACTTGCCAGTGGAGCTGGAACATCGATCTTACTGGGCTATCAAGCATGTTAACTTGAACTTGGAAGGTGCTGACAAGCAGAGAAAACTCCAAATTCAGGAGTTAGAAGAATTGAGGAATGAGGCCTTTGAGAGTGCCCTTATTTACAAGACCAAAACCAAAGCATTCTATGATCACATGATCTTTAGGAAAAGTTTCCACCAAGGCCAAAGAGTGTTGCTATACCAATCCAGACTCAAATTATTTCTAGGTAAGTTACGTTCTAAATGGATTGGCCCATTTGTAGTAACTACTGTTTTTCCTTCTGGTGCAGTGGAGATCATGAATGAAGCCTCTGGAAAGACATTCAAGGTCAATGGACACCGCCTCAAGCCTTACCGTGAGCTTCTGGAGAATGCAGAGGTTGAGGACATGCCTCTTCTCCATCCATCTTATGCAGAACAATGAGGAGTATCGCAATGTCTGACTGAGGACAATAAACCAAGCGCTTATTGGGAGGCAACCCAATCAGATTTACTTTCTTTTCCATTTCTGTTTTGCGTTGTTTAGTTTCTTAGTTTAGCCCATTTTTATGTGTTTCTTGCTTGATGATACCTGTATCTTTGCCAGTATTTGTGTTTTGACTTGCTTAGTTTTAGTTTGATTGCTTGAGTTCATGGTTTGTTGAGTGCATACAGTCCTGAGGAATAGTTTGGAGTGTTTTTGTAAGTCAGCAGACTACACGGGTAGGGCCGTGTCATAATCGTGTACTCGTGGCAACGCGTCATTTATACCCTGTTTAGGGTTTTCTTCCCTATTTACCCCATTTTCCCCTCTTCTCTGCGTAGCCACCATCCTTCTCCTCCTCCCAAATCTTCCGACCTACCACCTTATTCTCCATTCTCCACCATTTTCCCCCCTTAATTTCTCTTCTTTCTTTCTTTCTCCTTCCAATTTTTCCACCATTATCACATCCCCATCTTCTTACACAGCCATCACTCTTCTCTTCCTTCAAATTCTTCTTGACCCATCACCTTCTCCACCTTCCACCACGCAACTCCCAATTTCGTCCTACATTCCCACATTCACGGTCCCCTTCCATTTTTTTTCTTTTTCCTCATTTCTTCTGCTTCCTCCAGTGATGGGTCCTAAAAAGCGTGTCAAGACCACGGCTGCTTCCTGTTCGCTCCATCCCCATTGTACTAGCTCTAGGCGTGCTCAGTCTCCATCACCCCCGCGTGAGCCCTCACCCCCTCATGTGCCAGTCAACCCTATAGACAGAAAGGTAGTGGTTCCCACTCGATTTTTAGATGTAGATACCCTTAGGGCTATAGGGTTATATGATGAGGTATTTGCTTTATTGGGTAGGATTGGTTGGGTTGATTTTGCACTGTTACAAAGGCCTACTTTTGCTGCGTTAACTAGGGAGTTTATTTCTAGTTTTGATCGTAAGCTTTATCCTCTGTCTGATCAAAACATGTGGCCTGGTGAGATCACCTTTAGGTTGCTCGATAATTCTCATTCTGTTGATATTCATATGTTTAGAACTATTTTTGGTTTTCCTGAGGGGCAAAATATGTTACCCCGTGATTTTAACCTGGATCATGTGTGGTCTACTCTCACTGTGTCTGGGTCTGGTGACTATGACCCTAAGATGTCTAAAGCTTCTAGGCTTAGGTCCCCTGCCCATCGCTATATTCAGAAATGGTTAGCTAATACCCTTTGTGGTAGGGGGAAAGTCAAGGGACAATTAGCCGTTCTGAATTGTTTTTCTTGCACTGCATGCTTGAGGGAGAACCTGTTAATGGAGGGTATTGGCTCTGTAATCAGTTTCACCATGTAGGGACCACTCTAGCTGGTCGCATAGTGATGAGGGGTATGTGACTGCCATTGCTGATCATTTTGATTATTTGGATCTACTAGAGGAGGCATCGGTTCTGGGTGCCAATGCTATTGATGGGGCCATTTTGGTATCTATGAAGCTCTGCACTCATCTAAATGGTGCTCTCGTCTTGCTTGGGGCTGATGGAGCTGTCTTGCCTAGGGCTGCTCCGGCCCCTGAGCCACATGAGGATATTGCCGTCTCCCCTCCTCCTGAGTTTGCTAATGATGCGGGCCCTTCCACTCAGCCTGACGCAGTTTCCTATGATGCTATTTTAGCCCGTATTGACTGCTTGGAGTTGGACCATGCTGCTCGCTTCCAGCGCTTAGAGGACCGCTTTCAGGCTCTAGAGGTTGCGCGCGATCAGAGGATGGATGCTATTGATGGCAAACTTGATCTTTTGCTTCAGCGTTTTTCATATCCCCCTCCCCCATCTTGATGTATTTTCATTTTCTTTTGAGGCTGTGTCCTTCATTTTGCTGGCTTAGTGGACATTGTTTTGGTTACTATTGCTTACTCTTTTGTATTTGACCGAGTCTCATGATGCAAGAATCAATTTCTTCGCATATACTTTGCTTATTTATCTGGATTTCTTTTCTCTGTTGTGTATGCTTTGACATTGAGGACGCTGTCTATTTTAAGTATGGGGGGAAGTTTGGGTTTGACCTTAATTGCACATTCTGATCTTAATTGTATATCTGGTGCATGTTTTTCTAACTGGTTTTTAGAGTATGTTGAGCAATGAGCAAGTGATTGATTTTTGTTGACAGGTTTTTAAGCCTAAAGGAGTTGACTTTCTTGCTTCTAAACTTGCACTTAGAGGTTTTGAAAATTGAAAGGGTTTTGAGAATATGATAAAATTGGGACCTAGTGAGTTTTTGGGCCTTGATGTGAATGATGAATTTTAAGTCATTTCTGTTCTTTGTTGTGTGATTCCACTTGTGATTATATGCTTTTCAGAACTTGATTTGGCTCTCTTTTAAGTTGTGAATGATCACTGCACATTTTTGAGATGATAAAGGCATTTCTTTCTTTCAGCCATTAGCCAAATAGCTATCCTTGTATTTTGATCCATTGTTTCACCCCTTTGAGCCTGAATGATATCCTTTCTTTTTATTATAGCTCAATACAAGCTTAATAGTGAAAAACCATTGCTACCCTACCTTAGGGAGTAGAAGAGCTTGATAATTATGTTGGGAATTGTGTTTGAATAAGTGTGGGGGTGTTTACATTGTTTTGCCTATGTTTTTATTCAAAAAAAAAGGGGGGGCTCTCAAAAGAGAAAATAAAAAAAAAAGAATGAAAAGTTGGTTGTTGAATGGATAAAGTCAAGCAAAAGATGAAGATGAATTGAAAAGTACTGGGGTAATTGTGCAAAAGCATTTGATTTTTATATTCCCCTTTGCTCTTCTATTTCCGATGGTCTAACTTTGTTTATCCTTGATATATCCTCCCTTGACCCTATTACAACCTGATTAAAGACCTTTTGATCTGTGTGTGCATGTGATTTAGGTGGTGGAGAAGTAGAGACTTGTCAAGCCTATGATAGGGCATGTTTTCATGAGTTGGTTGAGAGTAAATACAAGCCCAAAATACTTGAGCGAAAGAGAGTATATCAGTGAGGATTTATCATGTTGACTTAACCTTGATATTGGATTGACCTGACTTGCTGATTTGGATTGTTGAGAGAAGAAATTCCTGATTGCTTAGATTCCTTGAAAAGACTGATGTGTGTAGATATTTGCTCATTGTTCAGTACTTTTATTACTTTTTGGGAAGCATGTGCTTGATTTTATGTTTTTGCCCAGGAGTGCAAAAGGTTAAGTGTGGGGGTATTTGATCTGTTAATAATTTCAGCTCTTAAATGTCCTTTGTTTGATCTAATTGGATTCCATATGTGCTCAATTATTGACATTTAGCTAAGTTTCTGATTTAGAGTTGTCTTTGGATGTTTATTATGAAATTATGTTTAAATGTGGTTATAAACACTCATAAATGTATTGTGATTTTCAGGAGATTTATGAGTGATGGAGTCCATTGGTATTGAACCATTGAGAAGAGAGTTAAAGACTTAAGGGAATCAGTATCAACCCCTAGAAGCAAAGGAAGAAGGGCATTCATGAAGAATTAAGGTTGGATTTGAAGAAAGTGATCAACACGGCCCGTGTCAAATGACACGGGGTAGGCCGTGTACTCTTCTGACTTTGAAGACTGGAGTTTTTGGACCAACACGGCCCATGTCAAATGACACGGGGTGGGCCGTGTTCTTCTCTGACTTTGGAATAGTTGGAGATCTGTCACCAGAATCAGACACGGGTTGGGCCGTGTCGTAAGTTTAATTTCGTGTTTTAATGCTAAATTAGGTATCAAAACCTATAAATAGGGTTGCTTAGAGTCCCTAAAGGAGATCTGGACACAGAGAGCCATCAAGAAAACTGAGAGAAACACAAAGACCAAGAAGGGGAAGGATTCGATTGAGGATTGAAGACTCAAACTCGAGTGATCAAAGATCAATCACTCTTAAGCCTTGGAAACTAGTTTGATCTTTAGTTTCTCTTTTCTTCTTTTGTTCTGAACAATGTTTTCCTTTAATTATTTTTCTGTTTTTGAATTTGCCATGTGTGGCTAAACTCCTCGATTGGTTAAGGGAAGATGAAACTCTAGTTTTGATTATGTGAATCTTGCATACTTCTTTATATCAATACAATTATATTTTTATTCATATGTTTCTGTTCTTAAATCAATATAATGGTCTTTATATTCTTGCCAAACTTCGAGAGTGGTAAAACTAGGATTGCTATGTGCGGTTGCGATGGTATGACTAGCGAGACATATGATCTAAGCAATTTAATCCCGGTGTGTGATTAGACCTTAGTATGATTGGTTTTCTAATTCTTAATGCAATCATTAGGGAGGTGTAAGAGCGGTTGCTTTACAAATAACTAATGGTTAGGATTTGATTTGAGCGGTTGCTGAATTAAGCGAAACTTAAGGAAGACAAGGGATTTATCTCACTATCACATAAGAACATAATTAATCATGTTGGTATAAAGAGTATGTAAGTTAGCATAATCATATAAATCTAGTGGTGGATTCCATCTCTTAACCAATTTCTTTAACTTGGTAATTCAATTTGTGTTTACTGTTTTGGTTTAAGTTTAATTTCTCTTTTTAGTTTTAATCAACAAAATCCTCTTTTTACTTTTTACTGTTTTATTGTTAATCAGAGTTTAATTTAGGAATTGGATTAATAGTGTCAATTGATTTGGTTTTCTGTGGATCGACCATTACTTACTACAACTGGTTGTAAGGTTTTTATATTTTTGGTGGAACTTGACAACTATTTTTAATGTAATTCTTAATCGTATTCCATACCACACCATTTAATTATCACATAAGATTAACACATGATAAATTTTTAAATTATGTATATATTTTTTATATTATATTAATTATATTGATTGATGTTATACACTCTATAAAAATAACACCTTATCCATTACTTTATTATTATTTAATCAATTTAATGCACTTACAAATTTCTTAATCACATGACCATAAATTTTTCACTGACAATTGGACATAAGCTTCATTTCCTCGTCCACCTAAAATTATTATAAATGAAATGTGGCTTTGGCGGTGCATACTAAAATCAGTTTCCTATGTAAAAGCAAACCTTTTGCTTACATAACGACAAGGATTGTCAGAGTATCTTTACACCACCAAATAACAACAGTGGAATAGGATATTGCTGTAGAATTTCCGTTATCAACTCTATGGCAAACATGTTCATGTTAATAGTACAGTTTGAATCTGTCGATAAAATTCTGCGAGCTCAGCAGACTGGTTTTGTGCTCTTGGTAATTCAACTTTGTTTTTCACAGCATAGTTTATATTTAATGCCTTAGTCTTTTTTGTTACCAAGTAAATTGTCTCTTCTTTGAGGCAAGATTCCAAGAATGCCGGACCTTAGTTAGGGTTGAATCACCCAACTCTCCAATTATATTTATCTAGGCATGGAATCTCAGCACTCAACAAACCCATGCCAAAGCTGTATTGCTGAGATTCCATGCTTAGATAAATATAATTGTCAACACTCAACTTTATGTGGTTATAAAATACAAATAAAAAAGTTAAATTTTAAAATATTATTAAATTAAAAATTTATAAAATGGAAAAGATAAATAAATAAGATGAAAATCAAACAATAGGTTTTAGCAAATAATAATAATAATAATAATAATAATAAATGAGGTGGCTCAATAATTCTTGTTAGCCCAATTCCTTTTAACATCCTACACCCCACCTCTGAAAATCTAGCTCCATCATTGTCGTTGTACTCTCTTATTTGTCATTTATTTGACCTAAGACTCGCATTCCGTGTCTCTCCAAACTCTTTGATTCAAACATATCCTAATACTATTAGATGTAACAACCTAGGGCATGCTTGGAGAACATTTTATCACTTTAACTATATTTTTAATATTATAACTGAATCGTAATAACAAGTTGTGTTTTGCATGTGAAATGAATTTTTTTTTTGTTCAAGTTGGGTTTATCCATGACACTAAAAGAAATTCAAGTTTTAGTGACAAGTTTTTTTGATAGATTTGTGACTACTAGTAATACAGGTAATTTTCAGCAGACAAATTCATTGGAAAATTGAATGTCAATAAAATAAAATAAATTTCTAGTGGAATAATCTACCAGAAAATAAAAACGTCATTGATTTTTTTCATTTCTAGTGACTAATTCATTAGTAAATGTATCGGTTATGTGTTTCGAGGTTTATGGCGAATTATTTTTGCCAGAAAATTTCTCCAACTTCTGACAAAAAGTACTGGCCAATTTTCGATGTATTAAGTAGCCGAAATACTCCGATAAATGAATCGGTTACGTGTTGAGGTTTCTAGCAGATTAGTCGTTGCAAATTAAAATATTGTCGTCGGTAAAAGTTTCTAACGGACACAACCTATCAAAATTTTTTTTTTATAAGTTATGCACGTAACCGCTTCCTTTCCATTTTCTTTTCAAATCTATCTCTTTTCTTCTCTCTTCTCTGCACTCCAATTCCCCGCCAATGGCACCTCTCCTCCTCCGATCACCCCGCCGGTTGGCCTCCCTCTTTAAGTATGGCATGTGGAAGCCCAACCTTCATGTTTGAGGCTACATTTCTCATGCTCTTGCAGTATCAGGTGTGATCGTTGTCCCAACACCTCAAATGGAACGACGCACTTAGAGCCATCGTACCCAGCAACGTCACCTGCCCCTCATTTATCTCTATAACTCCGTCTAGCAACCACGCTTTGCCGTAGTCTCTGTCACCTACCATCTCAAGCCAGCAACCAAGAAGAACCCATCATCCATCTTCCTTGTAGCGATATCCAGCCACTCGGAACTGTTGGTGATCTCCGCCTCACAAACTACTACTATCATTCCTTCGCGATTATCCCTTATGCCTAGCACCAAGCCTCCTTTATCAACCACCATTGAACCAACCACCTTGAGTCGAGTTGCACGTGCACTGCCTAACCTCACCACAGGATAGTTGCAAACCACGACATAAGGAACACATGCAGCGTCAACCTTGCAACGACAACTAGTAGTAGCGGTGCACCACTATGTGTAGAAACCATGTTCATCATGACTATTTCCCAGTGACCAGCCATCGTCTCATCATTCTAGCATCCTAGCAAGTGAGCAGCCTACGTGAACCCACCCTAAGCCATCGTATTTTTGAATGTGGGCAGCATGGAGAGGACGTGGATGTGGTGTATGGGAGATGTGGGTGCATGGCTTGGAATTGATATATTATTTTTGTTTTTTTATTTGAATATGAATATTATATTTTTTTATTTGTTAATAATTTGTATGCATGTATGCTTATGGTGTTTATATTTTGAATATATGTGTTTATGTGTATATTTGAATTTATGTTTATATTAGGAGTGTAATCTAGTCGGTTCGGTTCGGTTCTTGGGGAAAAATAAATCTGAACCAATCCAAATCAATTAGTTCAATTTGGTTCAGTTTTCTTATTTTTTAATAGCCAAACCTGAACTAAACCGAACTGAACATCTACAGATTGGTTCGATTCGGGTAGTCGGATTGGCCATTTTTTTAATATAAAAATTAGCTAAATAATTAGCTTTCTATAGCAAAAAAAAAAAGCATAATAAACCTATGAAAAAATTTCTAGAAATGGAATCAAACCTACTTATCTCAATAAGCATACTACAAAGTACAAACACCAAAGTTATATGTTCAACATATTGCCCTAATCTACTGATAAGACACTCAGTCAGTGCTTTTGATGTATGATACTCTGTTTATTTTAAAATTTTCAACTGAGTGTTTAGTCCCTATATAAATAAGGATATAAGTTGGTTAATTTGTATGACCTTAATGGTGGATTATGATATATGCTTCTGGACTTGCTATTTGTAATGTATTATAAAGTTTTTTTTTTTGTGTTAAGTTGCTTTATAGCAACAACCTGCATGTAATACAACTTTTAGAAGGTTAGTTTCAAGTTGAATGAACATTTTTCTTATACTTCAGACTTGTTATTTGTTATGTATTATAAAGCTTTTTTTGGGTTAAGTTGCCATGTTAATATTTTGTGGTCAAGGCTTGAAAGCTCTTGACTTATGATATGGAGTAAATCAGGTTGCACTCTCTTTAATCTTTTTTTTTTTTTTTGCTTCTACACTTAGTTTAGTCATTATATTTATATAAATTGGTTAGTTAAATTGGATGCCATGCACTTTGATTTGTTGCTCTGATGCATTGTGTTAGAAGGACATATATATATATATATATATATATATATATATGATTTGGTTATCAGATTTGAAACTTTCAATCCGAGAACCAAACCAATTAAGCCTCATTTGGTTTGGATTTTGTCTGAACCAATCAACATACGCAAACCAAACCAGACCAAACCAAACCAATCTAATTAGTTTAGTTCGGGTTGATCGGATTATCCGAACCAATTTACACCCCTAGTTTATATGTATGGTATATTGTTATTTGTTGGTGTTTGTGTGTTAGTATGCTAAATGATAGATATTTTGATGATATAGGATTTTAATAATAATATTTCATTGTATAAGACTAATACTACTTTATTATAAGAATAAAATATAAAAAATATAATATGAAATAAAAGAAAGTAAAAATTTGAACTATATAAATAAATAAAAATTAATTAATTAATTAATTAAATGATAATGATAAATTACAAAAATGTGTGTCTGACTGCCAAACTTATGATGTATACATATGGGTTGGGGACATGAGCCAATGTGTTAGATCTTGTAGATGAATATGGCTTCAACTAAGAGGAATGTAAAATACATAAGAGGCAATGGTTACCGAGTTACAAATTACGTAAATTGAAGATTTAAATTTAACAAAAAAATATAATATGAAATTATAGAAAATGAAAATTTGAAATATATCAATAATTAAATAAGAGATAGCGTGGCAGATCTTACAGACGAACGATAGCATCAAACTAATAAGAGGAATGACAAATATACAAGAAGCTTAGGTTACAGAGATACGAATTGCATAATATAGTAATTTGTTATTGTTATTAACACTTATTTGCATGCATGTTGATGCATTTGGAATTGTTGAAATAATTAATGCTCTACTTAATTGGGAAGCTCTAAACTTTAAGTTAGACGATATTAGTTTTGAATTGATAGGTTAAGTGGCTCTGAGCAGTCCAGGATTTGACTGCTCAAGTAACTTATCTTTTATCATCCACTGATTGTGAAGATGATTACTCTAGTGATAAAATTATCAAGTGGTAAATGTGATAGAAAGTTTGATTGGTGATACGAGTCCACTGAGATTTACTCATGTGTTGTAATTTGAGACTCTTAGGCAGGATTGCAATTACATGGGGAAGCTCCACTGTGGTTATTACTCATCTTGTTTATTGAAATACTCAACAAAAAAATCTTCCTTTAAAATATTGATTCAACTTTGCTTATGAAAATAAATGTTTTTGACAAAGTTGTGTGGGACCAATTATGAGGAATGAGTTGAGTCAATGAGTTTATTTCTGGCAACCTCTGTTATTGATGTTTCTCTCGCTGTGATGAGCCCCGAAGCCCATAGATATGTTTTCCGTTGCGATTGGGGTGAAATATGAAAGGTGGGATCATTCAAATAAAGTTCGTCTCATGACCATAAAGTATAGCATGAACAAAGCCATTAAAGAGAGTTTTCATGAAGCGGATAATATCAACCAATTTTGTAAGGCTATTAACATATCTAGAAGGGCTTGTGACCTCTTTGTGTTGACCAAGACTAAGCATGATGGTGTGAATGGTGATCGTGAACGTGCCACAAAATTTGCAAATTGGCTCAGATGAGCTAATTGTATAGAGTTTAATAATTGGATTAAGGAGAAGGAAGTTGAACCCCTAACTCTAATGTGTTTTGAATCAAATCTTGTTAATGCACCTTCTAACACTTGTTGGTTAGATAATAGTGTAACTATTCATGTTACAAGCTCATTACTAGAGTTCAAAAATAGGAGAAAACCAAGTGAAGGAGAGTTAATGATCACAGTAGGAAATATAGTTAGTGTCAAAGTAGAGTATATATGTGTTATTTTCTTGAAGTTATGTACTGGATATTCTTTAGGTTTAAAATGAACTTGTTTCTAGTTTTTATTTTGGATAGTTGTACTATCATGTCTATTTAGTGATAAGAGAGTTTCCCTACCTTATGATTCCATTTTGGTTATTTCTGGAGTTTCGTCTAAATGACTTTTATATGTTAAATATTGACCTCTTCTATCGATCTAACGACGTTTAGATATCAATAATATTGTTGGAAACAAGTGTGGCAGAGTTGCTTAAACTCTTCTATGTTGTGGCACAAACATTTAGGACATATCTCTAAGGAGAGATTGAAGAGGTTGATTAAGGAGAATATTCTTGATGATCTAGACTTATCTGATGTTGATACCTGTGTTGATTGTATAATAGGGAAACTTACAACTAGAGCTAGGAAAAGTGGGGTTACCAGGAGTAAAGGAATACTACAGTTAATTCATATAGATATTTATGGGCCCATTACTCCTATTGTAAAAAGACAAAATTGTACTCTTATGAATATGGTGAGATGCTTTGAAGACTACTGCTTATATATTGAATCATGTGCCAAGCAAATATATGCTGAAAACTCCATATAAGCTTATGACAGGCAAACGAACCTTGAGGCATTTTCGTGTTTGGGGTTGTATGGCAGATGTGAGGCCTTATAACCCACATTTAAAGAAGCTTGATCCCAAAATCATTAATGGGTTCTTCATTAGTTATTGTATTAGCTCAAGAGGTTCTAGGTTCTATTGCCCTTCACATACTTCTAGAATTATTAAATCTGATCTGTCTGTCTACTTTTAAGGGGACTTAGAGCATGGTGGAATTAAGAAGCCGCGTATTATTGATTTTAGAGAGGAGCATGTTATTTTTTCTATTCCTATTGTTCCCTTTCTAAGGATAATTTCATATCCTTTGATCAATAATGATGATGTTGTTAATCTTGTTGATAATGTCGATATCCCTCAACAAGTCAAAAATAATGTACAAAATCCAAAATGTTGTTGTGACTCTATTAAGAAGATCTGAGTGGGTTCCTATATCCACTGAGTTTGCTAGATTCAGAGATTATGTTGTGTACCTGCAAGAACATGAGTTTAATTCAGTTGATGATTCTAATCCTATTTCCTTTCAAGAGACCATGATTAGTCCTGATAGTGCACAATGACTAGTGGCTATTGAGGATGAGTTAGCTTCTATGAGAAAGAATAATGTTTGGGAATTAGTGAAGTTTCCTACTGGTTGTAAAACTATTGGCTGCAAATGGGTCTTTGAGACCAAACGTGATGTTAGAGGTGAAATTGAGAGGTATAAGGCCAGACTTGTTGCTAAGGGATATAACTAGAGAAAAGGCATTGATTATTAGTAAACTTTCTCGCTGTTCTCCATTAAAGACTCTTTTCATGTTGTGATGACATTGGTTGCTCATTTTGATTTGGAACTTCATCAAATGGAAGTTAAGACTACCTTCCTAAATGGTGATTTATATGAGGATGTGTATATGGATCAACCTGATGGCTTTATTGAAGATGGTTGGTACTTGAAATTTGATTATATTGTTGGCTCTCTTGGCTTTAAAGAAAATACTATTGACCAATGCATTTATTTGAAGTTTAGTGGAAGCAAATTCATCATTCTTGTTTTATATATTAATGATATATTGTTGGCTAGTAATGACGTTGATTTTCTATATGAGACTAAGCAGATGTTGACTGTATATTTTGATATGAAAGATCTTGGTGATGCCTTTTTTATATTGGGCATTGAGATTCGCCGTGACAAATCTCGTAGTATTCTTGGCTTGTCTCAGAAAACTTATATTGAAAGGATTCTGAATAAATTTAATATGAAATCTTGCAATCATTGTGCTACATCTATTCAAACGGGTGAAAGACTATCTAATACACAGTGTCCTCAAAATGATAAAGATATTGCTGAACTAAAGAAGGTCTCACATGCTTTTACTGTTCGTAGCCTTATGTATGCTCAAGTTTGTACACATCCTGATATTGCTTTTGTTGTTACTTGGGAGATACTTGAGCAAACCTGCTGTGACTTATTGGTAAGCTACAAAATGAGTTATGAGGTATCTACAGGGGACCAAAGATTATATGCTTACCTATAGGAGATTGGATCACCTTGAGATGATAAGCTATTTTGATTATGATTATAATGGTTATCCAGATGACCACAAGTACACATCAAGGTATGTCTTTATGTTGGGAGTAGTAGTTGTTTCTTAGAAGAGTGTTAAACAGACACTTACAGCTATTTCCACTATGGAGGCAAAGTATATAGCTTGTTATGAGGCTACGCGTTAAGCGGTATAGTTAAAAATTTGATTGCTGAATTTCATATTGTGGAGAGTATTTTTAGGCCTCTTACTATCTATTATGATAACTCTGCTGTAATGTGCTTATCTCAAATCAATAAGAGTTTTAAGCGCTCGAAGTTTTTGACACAAAAGTATACTTTGTTAGAGAGAAAATTCTGGTGTTTCAAACTCATGTCGAGTATATCCCTGCATAACTTATAGTTATAGATTCCCTAACTAAAGGTTTAATTGTCAAAGTTTTGTTGATCATGTTACCTATATGGGTATAGTGAAGTCTTTTAATGTTTTAGGTTAGTGAGAATTTATTTTGTAATTTTGTTGTGACCTCATTTTGTTATTATGTATCGAGACCTTAAACAATTATATTGTTATTATTATTGTTGCCATATAAGATTGTTATTATTATTTGCGCAGTTTTGTTTGTTTATGATATGACATATTGTGGAGACATTTTGGACCCAGTCTCATTTTGTTGTTGTATCTTGGGCGGATGCTTGGGGCCATTTTGTTGGGAAATGCACTTTAATCATATATTGACATGCAATTTTGATGTGCTTTCCCATTACCCATGTATCACATTTTGTTGGGTCACCAAGATATGAGTATCTTGCATGTATGATATCAGTACTCCTTCGAGTATGATTTTCTGCATTGTTTAGATGCTTGTACTCTCATTTTGGACCAGTTGTTAAGAGTGCTAACTCAATTTTGATATCATGTTGTGGCCACATATTGTTTGATTAATCTGGAGAATTGTTTTCTTATTGAAATAATGTAACATGACTTATGTCGTCCAAGTGTGAGAATGTTAGAATTTTTTATGTACTAGCATAAATCATATTATAATTTTATAAAACCTAGATTAATTGGATGTCAAAATTATTAGAGCATTTTGTTTGGCCCAAATTTGTGATCAGTATTGTTAATGAGCCTATTGTTGTTAAAGCACTGCTCATATGTGAGTTTTATTTTATGGGTCCTGTATATGAGTTTGCCATAGTGGGTAGCTTTAACCCATTTTAGTTATTCTATATATATAAGGAAAGACCCCTATTCCTAGCCACTTTAGTGCATCTAGTTGCTTCATTGATACTGACACATGAGTGACTACTATGAGATAAGAATAATATCTCTTCCTCATCGAGATTACTTTTAAGGGTTTCAATAATGACTTCTTCATTGATGCCTTTTTTTTTTAAGATAACCCTAAAACTCTTTATATATATTTTGATATGTCATAAATTCTGGAATAAATAGATCCAGTAAATTTTTAATCAATTGGTATCAGAGCCAGTTTTAGTGCATGTTTGGATAGGATTATGATTAGCTTTTTTTGGGAAAAAAGCTGTTTGAATAGTGTTTAATCATGTTTGGTAAAATTAGCTTGACAGCTTTTATACGAAATTCAATGTAAAATAAAAGCTTTTTAAAGCTAATTTTTATAATTGAAATTTTATGATTTTAGCTTATAGATTATTCCTTACATTTTGATATGTAAATACCATTTTATCCTCAATCAAATAATTTTTTTAATCATTCTATACCTATTTTAGTAATTTAATACATAAAAGTGATTCTTTTTTATATCATCAAGCGAATTAGATTTTAAAATCACTTTTAATGCATCCAAACATAAAAATGAATCAATTATAATCGATTATAACAAAAAGCTTTTATACAATAATCGATTATTAAGCATAATCAAATTTTTGCAGCTATCCCAAACACACACTTAGTCCTATGACTATTAGTTTTTTATTTTACCTAAAAATCATATAAGATTTAAAATTGAAGAAACCTGAAATCCTAATGTATATGATGTTCAATTCAAATTTTTTTATATAATTAATTTTTTTTTTGAAAATTGGATGAGAGCTTTTGTAGATTAGGTTATCCTGAGTCTAAAAATATGTATATTGCATTATAATGTTGTGAATTCACAAATAATTTTGCTCAAATCCATAGAATCCTAAAACGTTTAAGTTTTATGATTCATTTTTTCTTTTGATGATCAATTCAAGAAATTGACTTAGGGGTTTTATATATCTCAATTTTCTGAGTTTAATGACACTTGAATAATTGATTTTCATTGAGAAACGATGGAAAAATCACTGAAATACCGTGTTTGAACTCATATTTTCGTGCTCACATTTTCGATCAAAAGCCCAGAAATGTCATGTGCAATTTTCAAAACTTTTTCAAGGGGTTTAGTAAATCTTGAAATTCTTAATCCAACGATGCAAGAATTGTGTCAAACGAATGTAAAATGAGAGAGATATCACAGAAAATCCATCACACCATGAACTAGGTCAAAACCGGGTCAAATGACCTGAATTCAGTCAAACGAGTAAGGAAAAAGGTGGTGATCTACCCACGCTCACACCCACTTGCAGTCTTGGAGAGTACAGGAGAGTACGATCTATAGAAAATTCTTATCGGGCCATAGGGGGTGTAATACCCTTATTGACATGTTAGACTTGTATATGTGTACAAGTAGCATATGACTTGCTTAACATACCTGTTTAATTTTGTGACAAACTGAGTTAGTTTAGACACTTTGTTGCAACCAAAAAGGTGAAAAATAGCTTAAAATGACTCAGATAATAACATAAATTGTTTAGATGAGGTAAATAAATGTGGATAATTTATTTTTAAGTCACAAATGTATGAAACAAGATGTGGTTAAAGTTTCAAGGTAAACTGAGTTAGTTTGACATTTTTAGGCATACTGGTTGTGCATTTTATGCCAGATTAACTAGCAGCAGATATAGAAAATAAGATAATGGTGAAACAACAATTTTTATGAATCTTAGTATTTATTTTAAAGTTGTTAGATGTTGAAAATCATGATTTAACTAAATCTAAGTATTTTTAGTAAATCGAGATTTATCAGTTATGACCTTAAAGGCCTTATGAGTCTTTTGGAACCTCTTTATAAGTCCTCATCCACGGTTCTCTTTGCTGCAAAATTAGAAATAGAAAACGTGCAAGAGCAAAAGAAAGAAGAGGAAAGAAAAGAGAAGGAAGAGGAGGAGAAAAAGAGGAAAGCCAACGAAAAATCCAAGGTATGATAATCCAAACTTGAATCTCCATTTTCAGCTGCCAAGGTACGGGATTTAGAGATCATTTCACTTCTTTTCTCCATTTCCTCTTTTCATGCACTCTTTGTGCATAATAGGTCAAATTGAGTTTTAGATGTGTTTGATGTGTTTTACTTGCTTGAATGTATTTCAATGGTTGTTTATGACTTATTCATAGTATGAGTTTGAGTTAGAAACTTAGAACATCTCATTTGGACTTTTGATGCACAAAAATGAGTTTTAGGTCAAGTATGTGTGATTTTAATTCATAATCCAAATTTAGTGGTTTAAGTTAGTGATTGATAATTTCTATGTGTTAATAAACGAATTAGGGACTTAGGATCACCTAGAAATTGTTTTAGAATGGCCAAATCTCAAGAAAAGAACCAATGGAACAGTGCACGATTCTGCAGAATTCTAAAAACCCAGTTTCTGGTATTTACGCCATGGCATTAGGAGGCCACGTTGAAGCGTGCGTTGTAGAGTATGTGCACCCGAGAGTAGGGTGCTGCGGCGTGAGATGTACCACGCCAAGGCGTGAGAACTAGAGAGTTGCGCTCCGCGGCGTGACAAGGGCTGCGGCGAGGCGTGAGCTCCAAAATTTCTCAAAAATGAGATTTTGATGTCTTGATGTTTCCTACTAGTTGGAATCATTTATGTATGTTTTCTAATGTGTGTTAAAACACAAATAAGGATATTTCAAGAGGGAAATTACCACCTAGCATATGTTAGAATACTTAAGCCTTTGGGCATCCAAGAGTGATGGTTTGCCATGGGTAAGTATCTAGCACCTTAGGCCACTTTTTATGGTATTTGTGTCGCTTAAGATGAAATGAGTGATGATGTGGTGTATTAGATGCTAATGAACTAGGATGGATTGATAGTGTTTTCTTACGAATGTGACCTTACTTGATATTTATTGTCAGATTGGCCAGAAAGAAAGGAATCAGAAGTTCCTAAGGGAACAAGTTATTCCTGACTAAGAGTTAGGGTTACATGTAGTATGAGGACAAGGTTTTTCCTCTCTACAATGGGTAAACATAAGAAGTTAGAGTTCTTAGTAAAAATGTGCTTGGGTCTTAAATGAACTAAGTATGTAAGTATGACTGAATGCATGATTAACTTGGTTTATCTAGTTATTTAAGTTAAACCTAGTTAAGATATTAAATATGTCTTATTAGTGGCTTGTTTTAAGATTATGTTACTTGTACTATGTATGACTAGTTTTGATACTGAGAATTGTTGATTCTCACCCCATTGTGTTACCGTGTAATTCCAAGTGAAAGTTCTTCAAAGAATAAGAAGAAAAAGGAAGCTAAAGATTAGACTAGTTATAGTTTTATCTATTATATTACAACTATTGTATTTGTTTTATACTTCTTTTGTAATGTAAAGAATTATGTAATACTTCAAGCCTTTGCTAAGGCTAATGTTGTATATATATGCATTTGCTATGAGTTTTATGTTTTTCGTATTTCATATGGCTCTTTATAATGTTTCCAATGAATATTATGAATATATGATCAGGTTATTAAATATGTAGTGACATTGTAATGCTTAGTATCTCTTCGTGCATTACACATATCGAGATATTAGTATTAAGACGTTACAGGAGGAGCCTAGCAGCAGGGGAGAACTCCATTAATGAGCTAAGTGAGAAACCACAATAGTGGTCTGACGCCATATCTTGACCCAAAACCTTAAGGCAATGAGTCTATGGGTCTTCCCACTTATATACTCTTCACTTAACCCTTTCTTTACCAATGTGGGACTTCAACACTCACACTTGAATTTTCAACAACCGATACATGGATATGGAAAATTCTAAATTTTATAGGACACAGTACGACTAAGATACAACATATAAAATTAATGAATAATCACAAAAACACAAATCCTAAATTAGAACAAAGACATCAATGTTTCATAAGTCAACTTTAATCATTATAGACACGATAAAGTATTATTATTTATCAAATCATTATAGTATCTTGTATTAGTACAAAAGTTTAAAAAGTAATTAAAATATATAGGTTAGAAGTATCCAAAAGTATCCAATATGATAAATATCGGGTACCGATATGACAACCATTTTAAAATATTGATGCTTCTTAGGTTACAAGATGTTTACTATAAACAAACCTCGTGATCATATGCAAATATTCCATGATGAGTGTCCTTGAAATCATTTATGATGGACATCACTAGAAGAATCGAAGAACATAAGCAAATGATCCACTCATCAACGTAGGTATCCTAGACCTAAACCAAGTCTGAAGTAGTGTGTTCACTCCAGACATAAATAATACTGACTAAATTACGCAAGCATGGTCACCTTGTTTGAAAAGAGCAACACAAACTAAGTATAATAAGATTAAAAGCAAGCTTCTGTTCATCAATCATACTATATAAATTACACAATAAATTGGACTTACATGACCACCCATTTGAGGCACCAGGGTGGTTGCATTTAGAATTGTTGTTCCAAGCATCACAATATAGTGCTAAAATCCCAATAGAAGTCCTTGTGTTGGCAACTTTTTCTTAGAAAAATTACACTGACCTCCCACGAGGTTTAGCGAAATTACACACGTCACCCCATTGTTTGCACCCATACACTAACCTCCCCCAAAACAGACGGATAGGGGAGGTAAGTGTAATGACAATATAAATCGCAAGGGAGGCTGGTATAATTTCTAAAATAAGGGGAGTCAGGTATAATTAGATCAAACTTCAGGGGAGGTCAGTGTAATTTACCATTTTTACTTATGTAAATAAGAGGTGAACTGTTAAGAGGAAACAACATAAGCTTGAAACTGAGAATTAAAGAATTAGAATTTTTAAAAAAAAAATTTAGATAATTCTTATACATACCCAATCGCTTAAAAGATTTAGTCAGGGTGCCACTTTGTCTACCTAAGTGAGTCCATAAGCAAGCGCTAGTGCACCACATTTCAATCTGACTCGACATTACACGGGACTTGTCTAGGAAGGATGTTGGCCCACAACCAACAATCCCCCTCTGACGTCTACTAACCTTTCCATAATTTAACGGCACATGCCTCCTGCAGTCTATTCTTTTTCAAGAATCAAACCTCCAGTTTGATCTGACTCCGACTCCCTAGCTTTGCTAAAGTAGGATGTTGGCATACCACCAACAATACCCTCCTAGCACCTACCAAAAGTATGTGGTTTTCCAGGATTCAAATATCACTTATTGGATTGAGTGCTTACTACTAGACGAAAAGCTAAGCACTAGATCAAACAAGATTTTTTTGGTTTATTCACATAATTCATACAATTTTAGAAAATCACACTAGAAGAAAGGCAACAAATTAAAAGACATTAATTCACGCATCAAATAAATTTTATATATGAAAAAAAAATATTGAGAACAAGATCTCGCTTTGCATTTCAGCCACATATGTAGATAGAGACACGAAGCTGAGCTATTCTTCTTCTTTTCCCCCCTTAAATAAAGAACATTTTAACATAAAATTGCTAATTGCTTTTAACATCAAGCACAACTTCATTCAGACTTTGGCAGAAATAAAAGAACTAGAAAATGAAACAGAAGACACGACACATGACTACACACAGAGGAGGAGAGACTAACATCATGAAGGATTGGAGTGGATGCGATAGCGAATCTGTGAGAGTTGATCAACTGGAGTCTAAGTAGATCTCAAAAGTGAAACATCATGCGTCGATGACTGTGTTTGCGGTGGTGATTGATGGTCCTCATCCTTCATCTCTACCATTTTCTGTTCTTCTTTTCTACCTCATTGTCATTGCTTGTTAAAGTTGATAATGATTTTTGTTGCTGACCTATTATCGATTATAACAAAAAAAATAGGCTCTATCCCTTATTCCTTGAAAATCTTCTTGCCCTTTTTACTTGCTCCGCAAGTTAGCATTTTTTTATTTAACAATTTGAAAATTTAAACAAGTTTTAAGACATATGAAAGTTTTAGTCAATTTAAACTATATGGTGCTTTTATGTTTTTATCATATCTAAAACAATTTTTAACAAAAAATGTGTAATTTCGATTATATCCTTACTTTTTTTGTGTTTAGGTTTTAACTACCTATGACATTGATAGATTTATTGTTACTGAAGGTTTTCCTTTTCTTTTTCCTCATCTATATACCATATACTATTAAATAAACTAAAGTCTATATAGGTGGGTTTAATATCATGTGTCACTAATATAATTTTTTCCCTCTAAACCCATACTATGTTCTTAATATAGTTATCTCATTAATTAATGAATATTTATTAGATTAGCGCTTGTGCGATGCACATGCATGTTCCATGCGATTTACATGCACACGAGTGATGTATGGGATACAAATTTAAATTTATTTCATAATCTATTGTTATTTAAAATCTAAATTATTCTTCCTTAATTACATTATACATAAGTTGTCCTTTTAGCATGTAGTGTCGTGTGGTAACATATTTTTGTAGTAAAGGGGAGAGTCGGCCTTAGCCCCTCTTTCTCTCTTTCTCTCTTCTTTGTTATTCTGATTTTCCTTTTCGTGAGAGTACAGGAGCGTGGTTGTGGTGTATCTTTTCAATAAGTGGCTTAGATCTGTTAGATCTTGAGTATGTTTATCCAAATCTACTTCTCTTAATGGCATATCTTGTGATTTTGGTTTTGTTTTTGTTATCCTTTTTGTTGGTGTTTTGATTTCTCCTTGTGGTTTTTCCTATCTTAATGGTCTTGCAGGTGGGGGAGATTTTCAAATCTATTTTGAAAGGAGGCATAATACACTTTTCAACCTGCAACACTTTTCGTGTTGGTTTTTGATGTGAAAGATGTTTTGACATCAATAGTCTTTAGGCAAAAAGTAGAACTACAGATCGTTGGTTAGTTTAGTATATAGAATATATTTATTTCATATTCTTTTTGGATTTGATGTATCTTTTCTGATTTATAAGTGCAATTATGTTTTGTTCTTAATGAATCTTTTTTCTTTCTCATAAAAAAAATTATTTTTGTAGCATTTTATTAATGGTCTCCCTCTTTATATATTATATAGACATAGATATAGATTAAAATTATAAAAATTTGAATTATATAAAAAGATATCAATGGATTATTTTTATAAAAAAATATTAATGAAGATCTGAGTTTTGAATTGTTTGTAATAAATTAAAAAAACTTAAAATTTAATTTATGTAATAAGATAATGAATCACAATTCATTAGCAGTTTGTAAATCACCAAGTTATATGTTAGACAAAGCAATTCAATTGACAAATAATAAGACAAGCATGCACCATACAACATAAGTGAGAGTGTGCTAAGTTCCAGGAAACAACAACAAAATCTAGGAAATGATCGAACAAACATTTAAAGAAAACCAATTTGCATAATTACGAAAGACAATTGTATCCAATAAAAAAAAAGAAAGGAGATAATATTTAATAATTCAATACAATTTAATTTGCCACATACATATCCAACTGTAATAAAATTCTTGCAAGAATAATTAGTTATTTTAATGTCAATGTCTTTAAAAATTGTAAGTTACAAGGTAGGAAGCACAAATATAAATACAAGACACAGATAAGACATGACAATTGTAATGCCCTAATACTAATATCTCGATATATTTGCATTACACAAAGATATATTGTAATAAACACGTCACTTCTAACTCAACATCAATAATATATATATATATATATATCCATAATAACCATACATGCTATTATAGAGAGCCAAGAGGGAAAATTAAAAGTTATATATATACATACAACATTAGCTTCAAAAGGGCGTAAGTGTTATGCAAAATAACTAATATACAAATTCCAATGCAAATACCACATATACTAGCATTGGACACAAAAAGAGCAAAATAGAAACTATCTAGCTCTTTTGCTTCTTCTTTTTCTTGGAAGAATCTTGACCTGAATTTATCATGGAAATAGCAAACGGGGTGAGAAATTCACAATTCTCTGTAATCAGTTTGTAAAACATGGCATCATAATACCTCTAACTGCTTTGGGGAAAAACAAGTTACTCATTAACTTTAGAAATGTGACATATGCCAAAAACTATTTCTTTATCTTCCCGAGGCAGAAAGTTCATCTATTCATAAACATGGTATAATTATTGCTCAATTTAACCATTCACAGCAAATAAAACAACCAACAGCAGATTATGTTTGCAATAAGTAAATGAGTCACATCTCAATACTATAGGAATATTAACATATTTGCTCTATATAATACTCACAAAGCAAACCTATAATCCATACATATCTTTTTCCCACATACAAGCCAATTGCCCATACAACTGTCATTCAAATGAAATGCTTATGTTATGCAATATGATTATGCGTAAGAAATGTCCTAGGATAATGTTTATGAAATGCTTGTGCAAAGTTTTATTTTCAAAAACCATGAGAAACCTTGCTTATTCTCAGGAACCTTCTCGCTCCTTGTATTTTTCTCGGTAGGTTAGGCAATTAAGCCCTCACACTACCTAGTAAGGAATAGTCTCACACCACATTACTTTACTGGTAACCTTGACTATAATAGTATTGCTTGCTGCGAGAATTTAGGATCCCCTATCCTATCAAGGATCATTTCCTATAACTCTCTGATCAAATGATTATGCACACCATATAAGGTTACAATACATAGGAATAACAAGTATAAAAACATGTAGTACTATATTACAATCAGATATATGCCACATCAGTATATTACAAGTGATATCAAGTGCAACATCATTGCCCTTCAATGATTAGCATCATACCTATGTTAATCCACCACCATTGGATACACAAAGGCCTATTCTTTTACATATGTACTAGATGCTTATTTCCTCCATGAAATATCCCTAATAGTGTCTTAAATCAGACTAAAAAGCATGCATAAAAGATCCCCTCAAGTAAGGACCTCTAATTCCTCAACATGAAACACATGGCACTCTTTGCCTAAGCGCCCAACTTTCCAGCGCTTAGGCGCTAGATGACAGGAAACTCTCCCCTGTTTCATCTGTCACTAGGCGCTTAGGAGTCCAGAATCTGAGTGATTAGGTGCAAAATACGAAAGCTCTCTGGCATTGCATGCTTGGATGCTCACTCGTTGGGCACTTGAGCACTCACTCATTGGGCGCTTGAGCCCCCAACACGTTTCTGCTCTCTGGGATTGGTCACTTGGGTGCTCTCTTTTTGGGCGCCTAGCACCAAACTCGGATGCCCTGTTCTACTAAGTTTCTAACTTCATTTAGACCCTCAAACACATATCTTAAGTGGCTTTCAACCACAAACATGATCTCTAAACATACCATACTCTCAAGCAAGCTCCCAACTCATCTAGCATGGATTTATGATCACAAACTAAGACTTTCCATACCCATTTTACAACTTCTAACTCAAGGTGATTCATGAATAATTTACAAGATCAAGACTATCAACCATGTATAGATTAACTCAAGTTGACTCACAAAATAGGTTTCCAACAAGTTCATCCACCCCAAACCATGGAAAAACCATACAAAACCAATTTTTCAAACCAAATAATGCATATTACAAACATGAAGAAAGAATAGCAAGATGTAGAGTTTGAGAACAAGCACCCCTACCTCAAGTAGTATGGATGATGAACTCAAGCTTTAGCTTTGCCTTTAGCCTTCCTTCTCTTTTCGTCATCTTCCTTCTTCCTTTCTTTTTCCTTTTCTTTCCTTTTCTCTTCTCCCCTTACTGCCTCTAGTTATAGAACATGAGAATGGGTGAGAACACTTTAATCTTATAGAAATAAGTTCCCTAACTTCCTTATATGTTATAATAAATCCTAGGATTCATCTCAATTCTAGTTTTAATCACTCCAATGACTAGCAAATATCAAGGGAATTCATCCACTACAAAAGGGAAGCCTTTCGGAGAAGATCTAAACACCTTCTTGCTTAAGATCAAAGAAGAACCACATCACTCTCGCCATCCTATGTTCTTCCTCCCTCTCATATTTTTCATTCTTGCTTATCTATTTTAGAGAGAGAGAGAGAGAAATAAAGAGTTATAAAATATTGTAGCTTGATTTATAAGAGCATTTGAGAAAGCACCTTCTTGCTTAAAATCAAAGAAGAACTATATCACTCTTGCCATCCTACGTTATATATGCAAAAAAAGATAAAATAAAATAAAATTTATGTACTTATGATCACTCCACCCTATGTCCTATGTGTTGTCTAACTCATTTGGTGATGAAGAATGTATGCTATTTTGTGCAATGATTTTAAGAAATATAAGATTACAAGAGTAATAATATGCTTTAAGTGATGTAATTAGTTAGAAAGGGACTTAAATCCATAGCTTGAATTTTTTGAATAGCAATGTTTTGAGGGTGGTGGGTATCTACAAAAAAAAAAAAGGGATACACAAAAAATACGAATGCAGAAGTATTATACGAGTAAGATATGGATACGTCATTGATTTTAAAGTATCAGTGCATTGTAGATCTAGTGAAATAGTTACTTTTCTTCGGGTAGAAGTTGAGGAAGTCTTGGTGGTGTCCTAGGGAAAAAGAAACCATAGTTACTCTACTTTAGGGATGAAAGTAGAGGAAGGGTCGTCAGAATCCTTGTAAGCAACAATTTGACAAGAAGTAAAGAAAATCTTGAGCAACTGTTTGGGAATTAGATGTAGGTCACATGCTCTTTCAATTTGACAAGAATTCTTGTAATTGAACATAGAACTAATTCACTCCCTCTTAGTTCTATCACAATGGATAGTGCAAGTTTGTAGCCAAATCTACTGTATAGTCACCATTTAAGCCATAGTGCCATATAGCACGATCCTGAGCAATATGAATGGGGATGTGCAAGATCATTTCCATTAATGAATCATTAAAGAAACGATATACTTCCTTTGATTTCCACATGCATAATTGTTTATCCTTGCCCCATAATGGAAAACTACAAAACTATATCCAACCACTGAGTATCTAATAATTCAAGGGTGGAGTCGTTACCTATTGCCCATCGAACTCTATGTTGCAGCACCTCTCTACCTTTAAGAAGGCTTTGCTAAGCCCATGATGGATTGTTTCTAACCACATCATTCAAGAAGGAAGAATTAGGAAAGTATTTACCTCGCAAGATTTTGAATAGCAAAGAGGTTAGATTAGAGATTAGCCTCCATCTTTCTTTTGCTAGTCAAGCCAGGTTCATAGCTTTAGTGTCTTTGAATCCTAGACCTCTATCTTATTTGGGAAGGCATATTTTCATCCATCTAAACCATTAGATCTTGACCTTATCATGTGTGTTACCAAAAGTTGTTTATCAAGAATTGGATGTCATAGCATACACCTTGTAGAAGTTTGAAGCAAGACATGACATAGATTGGCAAAACTAACAAAATAGATTGAACAAAGAGTACTTTACTTGCTTTTGAAAGGAGCTTATTTTTCCAACCCTGTAAGCGGCCTTTCACTTTCAATATTGTGAACTCGAAACTCTCTAGTTTAGAACTAATTCATAGTATATGGAAGGCCAAGATACTTATCTTGGGCACTAATATTTCTAAATTGAATATGGTTTGCTAGCAACCTCCTTAACCTATGAGTAGAGGTGCCAAAATAGGTTGGGATAGGCTAGCAAGTTGGCTCGACCTATTGAGGGTCAGCCCGCATCAGCTTGGCCAAAATTAGGTCAGCTTAAGACAGACCAAAATGTATTTGATCTTAAATTTTCTAAACCCGGTCTGTATATTTTATTAGGTTATTTAGGTCGGTCCATCAAAGTAATCATTTTGATACCCCTAGATACGAGGGGTATTTTTGGAGAAAAAATGGCAAAATTATCCATGATAATTTAAAATGGCACTAAAGTTTATGTACCAATATTTTGCCTTATTCCATGACTTATATGATCTTTTAAAATTATCAAAAAAAAGGATCATTTAAAACATGATTATTTGTGGTTAAGATGAGGAGGGTCTCTTCTTTAAATTTAAACATTTTCCTTTGTATTCTTTAATGCATTTTAGAGAGAGTTTTTCTTGTGAGTGTTTCTCCTAATTTATTTAGAGAGTTGTATTATTCTATCTCAAGAGATAGTGTCATTGTTCTTTCCTTGCGTTTAGAGAGAAATTATAATATTTTTCTTCACAATGGAAATCTTGTATTATTGCCCATGCGTTTCTCCTTATAAACATTGAGGATTTTTCACATTTAATATTGTGTGTCAATTCCTATTTTTCTCAATTCTATTTTAGCTGTGTAATACTATTTTCATATCTCTGGTACCTAATAGTGGTATCAGAGCAGAAGTTTGCAGGATAATTACTCTTCACGTTGCGGGTTATTGTTCATGGTGGAAAAGTCAATGGCAGCAAAATTTGAAGTGAAGAAGTTCAATGGGAGTGATTTCTCCCTATGAAAATTGAAGATTAGGGCAATATTAAGGAAGGACAATTGATTAACGAAAATTGAAGAAAAATGGAAGAAGATGGAAGAAAAATATGTTGCTAATCTACATCTAGCAATGGCATATTTAGTGTAGCTAATAAGACTGAAAAGTACACCCTATATGAGCTCAATTACTGTAGCTAGTTCTTTCATAAAACAGAGAATTCAACATGGCATTAAGACTTAATAATCATCTTAGTTATTTAGCAAGCATGTTATTGAAAAATAAAATAAAATCTATTTTTGAATTTTTATAATTTCAATGTGTAACTTCTTAGTAATTTCATGGTTCACTTGCACAGTTTGGAAGCATTAGGGATAACAATCCAACATTTAAAAGGTCCATTCACTTGAATTGAATGATCCTCTTTTTGGTTTAATAGATACTTAATCATAAACCATAAATTCAACATAGCCTCTCAATAAATAGATCCTAAATATGGGCATATCATATCTACACAAATCTAGATATATCTTTTGATGCATATTTTTTTTGCCCCATATGCTTGCCCACACACAGTTTGCACAAAACTTATCATCCCTAACTGTTTATGGAGATTTTAATAATCATAACAAATATGAATATGCAAAAGTGAAGTTAAGTTGCAGACTAATAAAAATTGCCTTCAATGAAAGATATACAAGAAAACACTTTGTACACTGAATTGAAAGTTAAAAAAGAAAAACAAACTATTCCAGTTATAAACTAATTCTATGGTAAATTGATGCTAAATATAGTATTTCTTCTACTTCTTAATAAGAGATCGTACCTGACCTGTATCTTAATATCACTCCACATTACTACTTCTATTACATTCAAGTGGTGGTATTGCTCTTACACTTCTTGAAAGCTGTGTAAGAAGCTATTTTCAGAAGTTACCTTTATAAACTACTATTTTGAAATGGTGTTTGGTTTTATAAATAACAATTAACCAATTTGGTGTTTAATAGGTTGTTAAAACAACCCCAAAATATAAAACAACAGTAAAATTTCAAAAAAAAAAAAGGCTTCTTATGAGTTTATTAAGCAGCTATAATTGATTCTTGTGAAAAATATATAGGAGCATCTACGAAAAGGCAAAACCAAGCTCACTTAAAATTAAATGGTAGGTAAAAGTATGATTACAAAACAAGGCATACTATAATTCCATAAGCAAGACCCTGAATTCCAACACTAACTATGGATGCTCAATAGTAGAAGCTTTGTTGGGTTGCCATTTGGTGTTGGTTGAAGATGGGTTGCTAGATCAGAGTCGCCTCTTGGTTAGAGATGGATCGCACCTCAGCTTGGTCATGGGTGAGAGGCAGTGTCGCCGACGAGAGATGGCTGAGGGTGAGGCAGTGTCATAGTTTGGTGGGACGACACAAAGGAGAAAGAGAGAAGGAGAGAAAATTAGTGTAGATGGTGCAGTGGCTTAAGTGTAAAAGTTAGAATAAATTAAAAACAATTGAAATGCTCTCTCCTTTACCATTTTTTATTAAAAATAAATAAAAGAGAGAAAATTAAGAGGATGATAAGAAAATGAAGATAATGTATTAAATAAAAAAGTAAAGTTAAAAAAAAATGTGCAAAGAATATTATGATTTCTTTTAAATGATATACATGTATTTAATTTTTAAATTAATTGTGAGATACTAATAATGAAGTGTTATGATTTTTTTTTTGGAGAAAGCTCCTTTAAAGTGAACAAGTAAGGTTATATTTATTATGCATTTAATTTAAAGTATATTGTGATCTTAACTTATTAAAATTTAATAGTGTACTTAAAATTATATTATTTAAAATTTATTATTTATTATATTATAGAAATATTAAAATATTGTTTATCTTTTTCTCACTTTGATATGCCACTTAGCCTATTCTCATTCTTAATTCCATTTCATTCTACCATAAACTCCATTTTTTCTTCCCCCAAATTAGTTGATGGGACCGGGGGGGGGGGGAGGAGAGGAATCACATAAACCTTGTGCTCTCATGGTCAAACATGGATTAATCAAATAGACGATTCAAATGGGTTGAACTTGTGGAAATATCTTGTGATCTTGACTGAACTTGTGATATAACTTGTGGTCTCACAAAAATAAATGTTATAATTACCTTTTAATCATTGCACAAGTTATAATTTTTGAAAGGCGACGCTGGCAAGAGGTAGGTAGCATCACCGATGAGAGATGGTTGAAGGTGCAGGTTGTGTGAAGGTGGTCGTGGATAAAGGTTGTGTCTAGGAAGAGTTTCTACTTTTCTTAAGAGTGAAAGAATAAATGAAAATAGAGATTTAGGGCTCCCACACACATTTTTCATATTTTTTTAAAAAAGAAACTTCTGCAGATTTAGAGACGGATAATAGTCTGTCTCTAAACATTTTAATATTAAAATTTTATCTTAAGAAAATTGTTAATGCTTTATTGAAAAAAATTATTAATTAGAGATAGAAACATTCTATCTCTATATTTTAGAAAAAAATAAAATAATTTATTTTATTATTTTTTAATTTCTAAAATTATATAAATTATTTAGCGACATAACAATTTCATCTCTAAATATATTTGACTTTTTAAAACGCTAAATTGACTGAATAGAGACACAAAAAAATAGAGACAAAGAAATTTCATCTCCAAATTATGTCTCCAAATATATTTAACTTTTTAAAATGCTAAATTGACCGAATAGAGACGTAATCAGAGATGGAAAAACCCGAGACAGGTAAATTTCATCTCTAAATTCTGTTTCTAACTATATTTGACTTTTTAAAATGCTAAATTGACCGAATAAAGACAAAATTAGAGACGAAAAAAATATGAGATGAGTATATTCCATCGCTAAATTCTGTCTCTAAATTTTGACTCTAAATTTTGACTCTAAATTGTAAAATTTATTGTCCCTCTCTAAATCATCAAATTTGTCTCTTTTTTCATCTCTATTATAGACGAAATTGTGTCCGTATCTAAATGTCATCTCTGAATAAGTTTTCTAGTAGTGTGGTGATCTTGATAAAAGAAAATCTATTAGAGGCTATGTGTTTATACTTGTAGGAGGAGTTGTGAGCTGATTATCTAAGTTACAGATTGTTGTAGCACTATCTGGTACATAAAATGAATACATGGCTGCTACACACGTTTGCAAGGAAGTAACTTAGATTCAAAGGTTAATGGAAGAACTCAGGTACAAACAACAGAAGATTCATGTGTATTGTGATAGTCAGAGTACCTTACACATTGCAAGAAATTCAACTTTCATTCTAGGACAAAACACATAGAAGTGCAATATCACTTTATTCGAGAAGTAGTAGAAAAAAGAAGTGTGAATCCACAGAAGATTTACACCAAAGACAATCTAGCAGATATCACAATAAAAGCCTATCAATGCTAACAAGTTTAGATTGTGTGGATCCTCATATGGCCTATTGAAAATGTAGGTAGCATAGAACTGGCAAGACAAGAAGGATTTTTTTTTTCTTTTTGAAAGCTCATCAAAAGTGACTTTAAGTAGGAGATTGTGAACGTAAAGCCACTTTTGACTTTAGACAAGTCAAAGCAAGCAAGGAGAAAATTACTCTCTCATTTTTTGGTTGCTTAATAATTTATGGTGAGGAGAAATATAATCTCATCCTTTGCTTTATTGTGGTAAAGATGAGGAGGGTCTCTCCTATAAATTGAGACATTTTTCTTGGTATTTAGTGCATTTTAAAGAGAATTTTTCATGTGAATATTTCTCCTAATTTTTTTAGAGAAATATGTATTCTCTTATCTCGAGAGAAAGCGTCATTCTTCTTTTCTTATATTTAAGGAGAAATTATAATATTTTTATTCACAATAAAAATCTTGTATTATTAATTGCCCATATGTTTCTACTTACAAACATTGAGGATTTTTCTACATTTAATATTGTGTCAATTTTTATTTTTCTTAACTCTATTTTAGCAGTATAATACTATTTTCATATCTATGATACCTAACAACATGCAAAGGAATTATAATTTGGGGTTGAGATCTTTTATTTTTGTAAGAGAAAAATGAAAGCTTACTTTTCTTTAATCGGGATATATGTTCAAATCAATTAACCGACTAGTATATATTGCCATAGGTAAAGTTCACGAGACAATGATCAGTTTGAGCATAAATATCACATTTTTTTTTTAATTTAATAGGAAATGCAACTACTCTTTTCTTCTGCAATTGTGGGCGCAATCTTTTCGAAGCTTATCAACATTTTTTTTCTTGGGGATTCATCTTCCGTGAGCAGATTTTGACTCAAGCGATCTTTAATAAATTTAATTTCCACGTACATTGTAGAAACATCAAATTGCATTAATTAGCACTTTACCAAAATAAATCTTATTGACTTTGATAACAGTAGCTGGAAAATGTCAAAGGGGATGCCATGATATGTGACATTGTACATTTTGACTAATTAACACCACATGACCTGAAAGTTCAATTAAACCCACAAATCAAGCGCCCACATAAATATATACACCACATTAGTCTTGTTTTAATTTAGTTGCTTAGTTTCAGTGTTAATTTTTTTTTTTAGATTATTATATATGTAGTATCACATTATCAACTTATTTTCCCTATATATGACACCAATTGATTAAAAAGTTAAACTTTAACAAATGATCTGATTATATAATTTTTTTTTTGCAATGAAAGTAGATCAAAATCAATAAAAACTAGGAAGACTATTTTCATCTAAATTATTTTCCGTTCACCCAATCATCACCCGTAAAACAAAAAACAAAAATAGAAACTTAATATTATTCCGTGGCTCCTTGCTTGTAGATGAAAACATGAGGTCAAAGGTGGTAGCTCCGTACCACGAACTTTCCATTATGGATTGGGGTATAAATAAAAAAAAGAACATCGCATACTTTTTTAAGGATATATGTATCGTTGATATCTTTTTTTAAAGATATCAAATTTAGTGAAAAAAATGATAAAAAAATATAATAAATAATATTAAAAAATATAAAAAATATATATGTATTATTAATAATAAAAATATCAAAATTGAGTATAAATAAGTTAAGACCGGTCAAATTTTGTTTTAAAAATATATGCTATTATGACTTTTAAAAAGTCTTAAAATACTCTTAAGTGCATTTGATGTATCAAAATGCAATTGAGTTAGTATAAGATTGATCTCATAGAAATTTAAAGTTAATTTTAAGTAGACTTAAAGTTAATTTTAAGTATTAATTTTTTTAATCTAATAATAAGAATTATGAAATAAAAAATATAAAGATAAAATAAAATAAATAAAATTAAAAGCAATAGCAAATTAAATGAAAACAAGTAAATAAAATTAGGTTTCAACTAGATGAAAATGAGTAAAGTTCAGAATCTATCAAAATTAATTTTAACATTAACTATATCAAATTATTATACACAAATAATTTATCTCATGAATATCTAACAAAGAAAGCACTAAAATTTCTTTGGAAAAATCTATCAATGAAACATTAAAAGTAATAATCAAGTGTATGATAAAATTTCTCTAATTAATAATAAATTATCAAAATATCAAATATATTCTTAAAAAAATTACAATTGATATCTAACAATTATTACAATATTCAGATAACACAAATAAATTGTAAAACATAAAAGAAATGACTGAATTTATCTAAAAGTTTATTCATAAAATCTAATAAAAATAGGATTAATAAACATTAAATCTTAAAATTAGATAAAATAATTTAATATAATAATAACAAAACAATCAAGATTTTATCATTCATTTAATATAGAAAATTTAACAAAATAAAAAAATTAAACCACAATAAAATTATCTCATTAAAATTCTTTGCACTACTCTTCTTCTCTGCACTGCGCCGCTGCGTCTACCGCTTCCTCTGTTCGTTCCTAATCTCCTCACGGCACTGTGTTGTGTTTTTTATAAGCAGCGTGCACGTTGTCTGTTTATCACTTGCTGACTTGCTGTGCACCGCCTTTCAAGAATTACAACACAAATAACTTTTTCTTTTCAACCTAATCCATGGCCAAAGTGACTTTTGGCCTTTATTTTTTTATTTTTTTATTTCTTACTTTAATATCTAATTAAAAAATAATTATCTTATACTCTTTAAAAAGAGTGTAAGTACTGTTTATACTATTTTTAAAAATATAATTGAATAAAAAAATAATAAAAAAAGTATGTATAATAAATGGTATTAAATAAAGCATAAAAAAGAATATATATATACTATTTGATGTAAAAATATTAGTGTTGTATCTAATTGGTCCCATTAACACTAATTATAACCAAATTCTATGTCCTTACTTGAGTGGGTTGGACTTTTTTAATTTGAGCTTAACTTTGAGATAATTGCATCTCCAAATACATCATTAAAAATTGTCCTTTTTTTTAAATCCTGAAAATATAATGACAATTAAATAAAATTAATTTTTTAATTAATTATATAATAATATCATAAAACTATTAAAATTAATTATATTAAGTTATAATAATACCTATTTTTATAGAAAAATATATAAAATTATACTATTATCACAATCCTCAATCAACTTATTACTAGTCCCTAGCAATAAAAATGACTTAAAACAAATCTCAAAATAAATATCATATATCCAATCGATTCAATCAAATTTTATCGCAACTCGGGAATATCAGTCATGTATTAAAACATTACAATTGTCACAAAAATTCTACCTTAATCAAACTCAATGTGTGAATAATATAGCTAGTATGATATATATCCAATGTCTCCAAATATTACAACTAAAATCCCTATCAGAAAACATCTTTTAACTATATACAATTCTCACAAGAGTTGCCCTCACCAATGAAAATCACTTAGAAGTATGGTATCACTCATAGCAAGTATATGTGAGTAGAGTTAAAGACACAAATCAAAACAAATATCTCACATATAAAATGATAAAAAGAATGTTGAAAAGATAGAACAAATATTGTTTCATAAAAACATATCAAGAAAAGACTTTACATCGCACTATAAGATTAGTTATTTACATTGAAAGAACCATGCAATCCGTTAAGATCAAATAGAACTTTATTAAACTTATAATATGAGTAAAGAAAAAATATGAAGTCTAAGTAAACAATGAAAATCAAAAGTGTTTCAAGAATATTTAGAAGCTTAATTTCTGCACTTTCAACACAATTTTCTTACTCTTCTTTAAATCACTTTTTTTTCATTTTTTTCTCAATTTTTTCATTCCCTTATACCTTCTCATATTGCAATATATTGCTTATTTCCTAAAACACTTTGGGAAAAAGTTAAGAAAGAAAGGCTCAATAAATAAGCTCAAAGGGGTGACTAACGGTAATATACGAAAGAATAAAAATATTATTCCAAGGCTCAAAATAAGAAACATGACCTAATATAATCTCTCAAGGAAACACACAATTCTACCAACTTTCATGATATTAGATTAAATGCAAGTATGATATAAAATTTCTCTTTTGCCAAAACAATGATAATAATGAAATGATCTAGTGAAGCAAAAAAAATTATGAGCACCACAATAAACATTGGATGACCAAGAAAACACTCTCACAATAAAAATATATGACTCAAAACTCACTTGGCAAAAATATGGTATCCACATGCTTTCATCAAGTTTTCTAATTATTTCAATTTTTCAACAAAGAGCATGCAGAAGCAGCTATGAATAATGTGAAATAAGTTGATCAATATGATAGAAAAAAGTTTCCTCACAAAAATGGCATAATGATAACATGAATGAAATTCAAGTAACTCTCATCCCAAATTAAAACCAAACATTGTTCACAATGTTTTAAATTAAATCCAGACTTAAGAAATAATTATCAATATACATCAAAGAAATTATTGGGACAAAAATAAACAGAATAATGGGAAAGAGTTACATACCTGAAATGCTTAGCAATTAAAAAGAGAAGACAAGAAGAGGATAACTACACCCTAACAATGGTTAACAATGACAAAAATAACAAAAACAAAATAAATTAAAATAAAATAAACAAGCATGCAACTTTTTTTTTGTTTTGAATTTTTTTTTAAATATTTTTGCTGGACTACACTATTTACATCCTCATACAAAGGCTCCGAAATCTGGGAGGCTCTTAAGCCAACTCAAAAAAATAAAACAAAACAAAATAAAAAAAAAACTTAAATTAAAAACTTACTTCAGTTGTGATAGACAGGATTGTCTACTAAAGTTTCTTCTACATTTGGATCCTTCAACTCAAGGTACAGCTTCAAACGCTGACCATTTACCAAAAAGGTTGCTTAAAGGCCTTGCTACCTTGTTGAAATCCTTGATGAACCTCTTGCAGAAACCTGCATACTCTAGAAAAGATCTAATTTCTTTCATAGATTTAAGGGGAGGAAGGTTAGAAATCAAGTCAATTGTAGTCTTATCAACCTCAATGTCATCTTTAAATATGATGTGACCATCATTAGTATTAACATGATTCAAGCATGCCAATACTGGATCATCACAACTAAAATGCATAGATGAGTCATGAGCCAAACTATGAATCAAATTCAATTCATGCACCTCATTATCATTATCATCACAGATCTGTTTACTGATATGAAAAATATTATTTAAGGTCAATAGTCATGTTCCCAAATAATAGCCGCATCACTTCACTCCTACAATTAATCAATGCACTAGATGTAACAAAAAATAGGCGACCTAAAATAACATGAATTGGGAGATAGGGACCACAAATAAGCTCAGTATCAAGCACAACAAAGTCAACAGGAAAGTAAAAATTCTTAATTTTTATCAACACATCCTTAACAATGCCCCTAGGATATTTAACATATCTATCAACTAATTGGAGAGTCATCTTAGTTGGTTTCAACTCCCCTAAACCCAACTGCAAGTAAACAGAATAAAGCAATAAATTAACACTTGCACCTAGATCACAGAACTTACCTGCTTTGTCAAAAATGCTTTCTTGGGAACATTAGACTTTCTCTTCATAGTGAGAAGATCCTTCAAGAATTTAGTATATGCAGGCATTTGTCTAATAGCATTAAGAAAAGGCAAATTAATTTGCACCTTTTTAAAAATCTCCAAAATATCACCTAATTACATAGTATTCTTGGGGTTTACTAATCTGTGAGGAAAAGGGACCCTAGGCACATACTCCTTAACTTTAGGCTCTACAACTTTAGGAGTAGACACATTAAGCTTTGAGGGCACATTATCCTCATCTGAGTTATTCTTATCCTTAGAACTACTGGCTTCTAACTTCATATTATCTCTCACAGGTTCTACAACAAGATTATCTATTTGCTTCCTAGACTTAAGGATGGTAATAGACTAAACATCTTCATTTTCCCTTTTAGAGCTAGATGTTTCATGGACTGCATATTGTCCTTTGAGATTAGAGATAAATTGACTAGGGAACTTTCCTCTTTCTCTTTCTGCCATCTGACTCATCTGAACTTCCAACTTTGTTATAGCATTAGTGTGCACTTGGGTAACATTCTTTATCTCTTGAATGACATTAGTAGTCACTTGACTGATATTTCTCATCTCTTGTACAAATTGACCAAGAATCTCCTCTAGTGATGATTGTTGCCTAGATTGGCATGCTCCTTGATTTGGGAAATATGATGGTTGTTGGTATCCTTAGTTAGGCTGTTGGAACTGAGTTTGACTCTTGATAAGTTGACCACCTAAGTTACTTGAAAAGTTATTTTATTTCTAAGAAAAATTAGGATGATTTTGCCAATTAGGATTATAAGTATTTGAAGAAGTGTTAGCAAAAGATCTCCCTATTGCATTTCCTTACTCAACAAAACAATCATTGTTAGGTACAGAATAAGAGCACATAGAATAAGCATGCATATTACTCCCACAAAATGCACAATTTTTCTATTGGAAACTATTAGCCTTACTAACTCCTTTATTGAGTGATAGGGACTTAAGTTCACATGTAATAACATCTAGTCTAGCTTTGATAGGGAGGGTGTCATCATTCATCACACTATCTCTAATCCAAGAATACCTTAAGTAGAGAGGAAATTATCCGTCCTCAACCACATATCACCCAGGGAGAACTTAGGTAAAGAGGGAGGGAATTATCCATCCCTCCTCAACCACCATTTCCAAGTCTCACCCTAGGACCAAGAATGTTCTAGATAATGGGTTACTCATAAAATCAAGTATTATCTCAATCATCATTCTCATCATGCATGAAATAAAGTATTTCATCAAATCATCTCATATCATAGCATAATGCATCAATATCTCATCAATCATGCAATAGAATATTCCATCATATCATCTCATGTAATGGCATTATGCATTTCATAGTAAAGAGTTTACAATTAGAATTTCACAAATTCAAGTGATCAATTCTTCTATAAAATACCCCTGCTAGTACCTTAAAACTCTTTAAAAAGCATACATAAGCAAATTCAACAAGTAGAGGACTTTATCTTATCCAAACAATCAACTTGGAAAAATATGCTATGGGCGCCTAAGCACCCACTCTCCAGCGCCTAGGCGCTGGGATGGCACAGAACTACCTAGTTCATTTTGGCTGCTGGTGCCTAGGCGGTGATCTTTACGTGTTTAGGTGCCCAGACACCAGAGACGTTGGTCTATTTTTCCCAGGTGCTGGCGCTCAAGCGCTCAGCCCTGGAGCTCAAGCGCCCAGCCTTGACACTTAACTGCTGCATGGGTGCTCAAGCCCTCTACATTGGGCGTCTAGGCGCCCTGACGCATCCTGAAGCATCAAGTTTCTGGGTTTTGGGCTCCTAGGCGCCCAACTCTGGCGCCTAGGTGCTAGAATACCAGTAGCCAAACTCTCAACTTCTCTGGTTTGAAACGAGATTCCAACCCAAGCCAAACCATTGAACATCAATAACAACATCAAATGCATCATATTCAAGCATCCAAAACACTTTTAAAACAACAAATCAAATATGGGTTTCAACCCATTTTCAAATCTCAAAGTTCCTCAAGAATCAAAATCAAGGTTTGGAATCTTTAACTCATATTCAAAGCATAAGAGTATCATCTTTGTTTATCATCTCAAAACCTCAACAAAAAAATCATCAAATCCATCATTTTCAAATAGGAGAAAAAGATTAACAAAGTTAAGAAAATCCCTACCTCAACTTGTCACCTTCTTCTTCGTCCCTTTTCCTTTTCTCCTTTCTTGGTTGCTTCTTCCTTTTTCTTCCATTATTTCTCTCTTACTTTTCTTGTTCCCCTTTCTCCCTTCTGCTAGATGTGAGGTTGAGAGAATAGAGAGTGAGTGACAACAAAACGTGAGAGAATGAGAAATGAGATGATGGAAACATGAATGAGTGGAGAGAGAAGAAGAGAAAGCAACAAAGTATCACATGTTAGGTGAGTTTCATCAGAATGGAACAGTGAAGGACGTGGGAAAGTTTTTCAAAAATGAAATCCAACTGATAAGCTTTTATCTGCGAAGAATACTTTAGTTTTTCATAAATGAATTTTCTAACCTTCATAGATATCATAGAAAATTCTAAGATTTCATTCTATTTTCTATATTACTATTCCACCATTTTTCTTATACTACAATATCAGTTTCTAAGCTTCATTATTTTTTCCTGGGTTACATTGAACCTATGGAATTGAATTAAGAAACTTTCAGATATCCATTTTAATTTTCCATAGCTTAGAAATAAATCTTCCTTATTTATTTCTATTTTCTCAGCCATTTTCACAAAAGTCCAAATTTTATAGGATCTATTTCTCTTATTCAGTGTTATAGATTTATGCTCAAACAATGCTAGCTAGTTACCAGAATTAACTAGTGTCATATATCGATGTTATTGAGCTTCTATAACCCTAATTAAGTCCATTGGGTTGGAGAGAATGTTACAATTCTCCTTTTTTTTTATTATAAATTTTGTCCTTAAAATTTGCTTACCTCAGTTAAAAAGCTCCAGATGATATTTCATTATATGGGATTCGAGCTCCTATGTGGCCTCTTCTGAGTCATCTCCTTCCAATAACACATTTACCAAAGGAATCTGTTCCCTTTGAGTTCTTTCATAGCCCTATCTATGATCCCTACAAGTTTAACCATACAAATTAAATCATCTTTTAACTGTATTGATTCATTTTACAGAATCTATGAAGGATCCAGGTTATACTTTCAGAGTTGGAAAACATGGAAAACATCATAGAGATTTGACAAATTAGGGAGTAAGTCTATTTGGTAAGCAACTAGTCCAACTTTTTTCAAAATTTGGAAGGGACCGAGAAATCGAGGAGTCAACTTTTTTGTTTTGATAGCCCTACCAACTCCTGTAGTAGGGGTGACTCTAAGGAACACATGTTCTCCTTCATTGAATTCCAGAGGTCTCATTCTCTCATCTGCATAACTTTTCTGCCTACTTTGGGCTGCTAACATCCTATCCTTGATCATTTTGATCTACTCTGTGGTTTTCTATACTAAGTCTGGTCCTAGGATGATTTGTTCCCCTGCTTCAAACGAACATAAGGGTGATCTACATTTTCTGCCATACAAGCCTTCATAGGGTGCCTTTTCTATGTTGGTATGGTAACTGTTATTGTAAGCAAACTTTATTTGGGGTAAGAACCTATCCTAACTTCCTTGTTAGTCTAGCACACATGCCCTCAACATATCTTCTAGAGTTTAGATGATTCTCTCAGTTTGGCCATCTGTCTGTGAATGGTAGGCTGTGCTAAACCTCAACTTTGTCCCAAAATCTTTTTGCAAGGCTCCTCAAAATCTAGATGTGAATCTAGGGTCTCTATCTGATATTATACTAGAAAGGATTCCATGCAATTTGATTATCTCTAGGAGATACAGCTGGGCTAATTTGTAACATCTTTTTTTAGCATGTTAGACTAGTTTATGGTTACAAAGGTAGCATAACACTTGTTTGGTATGTCTGTGTAGTTTTGTGGCAAACTGAGTTAGTTTAGACATTTTGTTGCAACCCAAAGTGTGACAAGTAACTTAAAATAACTCAGATGGTAGCATAATTTTCTAAGTTGAGAGAAATAAACTTAAAGAGTTTGTTTCTAAGTCACAAATAAGTGAAAAAGGATGTAATTGAAATTTGAGAGTAATTAGAGTTAGTTTGGTATTTTTATGCATACTGGTTGTGCATTTTTAATACCGGATTGAGTAGCAGCTGATATGAAAAAATAGAGTAATGGTGAAACAATAAATTAGGTGAATCCTAGTATTTATTCTAAAGTTGTTAGAAGTTAGGAAACTTGATTTAGCATAGTTCAAGTGACCTTATAAGTGCTAAAGTTAGACTTTTCTTCCTTATTTTCTCTCTTTCTCTCGATTGGAGACAAACCAAACAGAAACAGAAAACGTAAGGGGAAAAAGAAGAGGGAAAAGAGGAGGAAAAGCTAAGGGGAATAGGAAGATCAAAGGGAAAAGCTTGAGGATCATCTTGTCTACAAGAGGTAGGGGTTCTTAACCTTGAAACTCACATTTTCCTTCACCAATTCTATGGTAGGAGTTAGGTCATCAGAGTGCATTTTTGCGCAACAGAGCATTGAGTGCTCAGGTGCTTGATGTTGAGCACTTAGGTGCCAGTCACAGAGCAAAATAGGGTATGTCTTTGCCCAGCCAGTGCCCAAGCACTGGGTAATGAGCGTCTAGGCGCCCAACGAACGCCTAGGGCATAATTCACCAGAATGCTTATTTTGATGAATTAAGTTTCCTTACTTGTTAAGATCCTTTTTATATGCCTTATAGAGTGTGTTGAGACACTAATAGGGTTATTTCTAAGAGAGAAAGACCATCTTGCATATATGGAAAAATAAAAGACCTTAGAGCAACCAAGAGTCATGGATTGCCATAGGTAGGTATCTAGACCCTTAGGCAACACAAAGTTGCATTTAATATCACATATGAGGTGATGAGGGTAGGGTATACTAGATATAAGTAAGTTGAGTTCAGTTGACAATAGTCACTTACCTTAGTGCATGAGTTGCTCCTAAGAGAGAAAATGGAGTTAATGATGCATGAAAGGACTTGGTATGGAGATATTATAGAAGTTCTAGACTTTAAGCATTCTAATAGTTAAGAATTGCCTAAAGTAGGTATCTAGGATTTGGGGTATGCTAGGGTGGCATAGTTTACCACTTGTGGTATGAAAATAAGGCAAGCTAGATATAAGAATCGTTGTTATGATTACTTAACTAGAAACATGGAATATGCTCCTTTATGAGTTAGAAGTGAGCTGAGAGTACATATTTGCTAGAGTTTAGTTCTTCACTTGGTTACAGAGAACCATGTGATGAATTATTATGGTGGTTTTGTATAAGTCATACAGGACGCTGCATAGTTTGTTGTTACTTGCTAATTCCAAAGTATAGTAATATTTAATGATGTATAATCATATGGCCAAAGGAGATAGAAGGGAAAATCCAAAAGTCTCTTGAGTGAGGATTTAGCCCTAATTGCTCGTTAGTGCCAGGATTACTAGTTTATATGTAGTGGAAATAGTACTTTCACTAGTGTGAGTAGGAACCAGTCCACTCATTATTTGGTAGTTTGAAGAGTCAGTGTTCTTATCTACAAGTTTAAAGTGAACGTGGAATATGCAAGTGACACACACACAATTCTACACTTACACAATCATATTGCATTTCATAATTATCATTCATGAACATTGCATACATGTGAGCATATGGCATCCATATACATTTCTTGTTCCTTGGCAATTGTATGGGCAATTGCCTTGTATAGATGATATTTTACAATTGTATGGGCGGTTATTCAATATCATTAATTGTATACTTATAAGTTTAAGGTTAGAGATTGGCTTAGTGAACATTTATATAGAGTAAAAGAATGTAAATGTTCTAGTGGCAATATTTCATTACTTATTGCTAATCTTACGTTTCAGAGTTAGTGAGTTTATTCATAGAAAGTGGTTATGTGTGTAGTACCTATAATAAGTTTATGAATGAACTAGTTGTGATATATTATAACAATGTAGATAGTTGTTCTTATCATATGAGTAAGGGACTTAGGCTCATAGATTATGCGTTGTGTTTAGTGATATTGAATAGAGATTTAATATCTTGTAGTAACCATAATCAATTGTGATTAAGTTTTAGTATTATAAGGTTAAGTATAAGTGAGACAACTTTGATACGTTATACAGTTGTATGAGCGATTGTATAATGTTGATATAGATTATATTGATATGCGATTTATATTAATGAATTCCATGAGATACGTGTATATTATTGAGAATTTGCATGTTCTCACCCATTTATGTGTTTCCATGGTAAAAATAGGTCAACATCCTTCTGAGGGTAAGAAGATAAAGAAACCGAAGAACTCATGTAGTGTAGTTTTCTTTGTTTCTTTTATAAACAAAGTTGATGTATTTATTTATACATGCTTTTTAGATGTAAAGTTGTATATATAACACTTTGCCTTTTAGGGCTATTGCTGTATATGTGTATAACTTGTTAGTTATGGTTCTCCATAAATATTTATAAATCTTATGGATTAGTTGAGTTTCAAGCTAGAAGTAGCATGGCTATTACTGTGTATCTAGGTATATGCCTGATATATTAGGTTGCCTGTATTAGGATGTTACATTATAGTATCAGAGTAGTTCATCCTGTTGAGCCAAAGTATAGACTAACTAGGCTTAGGCAAGTTTAGAGTTTTTTCGCTAAGTGTTATGCATTTCTTGTTTCATACATGAGTGTGTTGATAGAATTGCATGTTAGGCCTTAAGTTTGAATGTTAATGGTTACTGCCACACTTAGTGTATATGGGGAACTATTACTTCACCAAGTTGAACCAGGAGAAATAAGAATTCTTCTAGTGAAGGATTAACTATTATGTTTGAATTATTCATAGAGATGGCAACTACTTTGAGAGAGCAGACTACTATCGCAAACAGAGTTTTAGAGGAGATGAAAGTAAGTTCATCTTAGTAGCTAATACCACTAGTAAAGTTAGTGTATAGGTTGTGGTTGTAGAGAATCGAAACATTCCAGATATTTTAAAGTTTAGAAAGGCCAACCCTGCATCTTTTAAGGGGAAGAAAGACCTGTTTGGAATAGGGAGATGGCTTAAGAAAATGAGGAAATCTTTATAGTTGAGGTTTGTTCAAATGACTTGAGAGTTTTGGTTGTCTCCTATATGTTAGTAAGGGAGGCAGAGTTTTTGTGAGTCGGTGCCAAGGAGTTGTTAAGACTTTTGACACTTAGATTACTTGGGGAGTGTTTAAGAATTCTTTTCTAAATAAATACTACCCTAAGAACCAACAGAATGCCAAGGATGTGGAGTTCCTAAGACCTGAATAAGGTAGCATGTTATAAGGTCAGTTTATGGCTAAGTTTGATAAGAAAGTTATACTTATCATAGAGGCATGATTTACTCTCTTGTAGTTAGAGTTGAGTTAAATATGCAAGTTTTAGAGAAATACTCTAGTGTCTCCTTAAGTTGAGATGAAATGGAGTATTAGTAAAAAGATGGTTCCTTTATTAGTTAAATATGAACCATAGCACAATTATCCTAACTAAAAGAAAGGAGTGAGAAAAATACTTTACTAAGGATAGAGTTGTGAAACAAGGGAGCGAGAAAAGCATATTGTGAGGGTAAAGATGTAAGTAAAACACTTTACCAATAAGTAGAGGGAGAAGCTCTCTACATAGGGCAAGTAAGCGAGACCAAATATTGCCAAGTATGGTAGAGGAGTGAGACAAACACTTTACCCAGACAAAGTAGTGAGTTAAGCTCTTTGTCAAGAATCATAAGGAGAGAGAAAAACACTCATGTAAGAGGTAGTAAGAGTGAGTTAAGCTCTCTACCAAGGGTCTCCTATAAAAGGTAGTGAGAATGAGTTATGTAACACCCACCGTAGGATATCACATTTATGTTACTTAATTATCAAATTACCCCTTCATTATAAAATATGCTTTGTAATATAAATACAAGTTGTAAAATTCCTTAATATCAATAAAATAAACTTAGCGGAAAATAAAAATATTACAACATTATCACAAATAATTTACATCATATATACACAAGTCTTAGTACTGTCATACTTAAATATTTACAGACCAGGTTCTCAAAGTATTTGAACATTATTTAAAACTAGCATACTGCCAAAGTATTACTAAATAGCAGAACCCTCAAACGGGTCCTCCTCAGATTCCTCAGTAGGTAGGAATCCGACTTGACGCGAAGTCCTACAGACAGAAGTCTGCGCAGACGACACGATACTAATCTCACTAGGAGTACGGTAGTATGCTCCCCAGTACTGCCTAATGGACAACAGAAACTCTAAGTGTACATAAATATTTACACTGAAATAAGGGTTCCCTTGATAAAGCCTATTTAGGGAAATCTTCAAGTCTCCTATATAGAAAATACACACTCTATCTAGGTCAACATGCCATGCTTCCGGTCCTCTATGAAATTGCAACCTCATATATCATAGGAAACTAGGCATCACCATCTTCTCAGAATTCAGCTTCCTCCACAGGAATCTGCTCCTCTTCACCTTCTTGTTCAATTCCTTGCTCAACGTCTTTACAAATATAAATACAATACAAAATAGGCATACAAAGAGGTGAGATCACCTACGCCAATACCAACATATGGAGATAACACATACAATATATCATACAGATACATCATACCATAATTACAATTATACCATCAACATTATTTATTGTCACAATAGATGTAATAAACAATAATCACGATCATGCCCTCAACAATATCCAAATATTCAACAATTCAAATATTACAGACAATAATTATGATAATACCCTCAATAATATCCAAATATTCAACAATTCAAATATCACACCAATATCAATACTCAATAATTATGCATGCGCACATAGACTCAATTTCCTACTCCATGGAGCTAACACTCAGGTCGAAGAGAGTGATCGAAAAGATCTGTCTGTACCAACATGCCTCAGACCACGTGCTTTAATTTTCATATGTCTTTGCACATCTAGCATATACACAATAGTCTTTATCAGATCTTGATTAAGAATAGTGTCTTGGTCAGGATCATCGGTGTGTTGGATCGACCAAACCCATGGTACAGAAGAGCTACTAACTGTCCACTGTAGGCAACACGCACCTCGATGCCCCCAAGGTCAACAAGTGACTTACACTATGCATATCGCACCTATTCAAGAGGTGTATTCTCTCTTAGGCAGTTAGCCTTATCCAATCCATCGGACCTTTCTAATGCATGTACAATGCACCATTCCCAGTTCAAATTAATCATCTCATATTCAGGGTCAACACATTGGTCCAACAGTATCTTTACTTTATTTTCATCGCGTAATCATATTTTCACATTTTCTCAATCGCGTAGCTAAAATTACTACTTTTAAATCGCGTAAAATATTTTTAATGTATTTTAAATCCAAAATAAGATTTTTCACATTTAATATAAAAAATTAACCTTATTTTCATTATTTACCTATTAGTCCTTCTATACGATAATATTTACATAATAGCCCATCTTCAAATAATATTTTCAAAATAATCCCTCATAAAATAATATTTGCAATAAAGTCTATTTTTAAAGAATATTTTCAATATAGTCCCTCTAAAAATATAATTTTCAATATAGTCCCTCTAAAAATCAATATTTCTACTGTTTCCCAGAAAATTGTATTTCATAGTTTTACTTGGGATATTATAGCTCAAATCAATGCTCTTTGAAATAAATTGAGGTTCAAACACTTTCAACCTCTATTTTCCATTCATATACGAAAATTACATTTTTCAAGTGACAAAGCACTTTGTTTCCATTTCTTTAATCCTTGTACTTAATCAATTATATTTCCACTTTGAAATCACTTTGTCTCACAAAACCAAGGCAATACAAGCCTTCAAAAACCGTGGTACATGGCCATTGAAACCACCATATATTTTTCCTTCTAAATCAAGTAAGTTCCATTCATGTTTTTACACAAACAAAACCACAAAAATTCATCCAAAAATCGTGAACACTTGGTCTTTGAAACCAACCTATCTTTTCTTTTTCCTTTCCTTTCTAATCATTCAATTTTACCATTCATGAAAAATTTTAGTTTGGAAACACTTATTTTGAGGTGTTGAGGCCGAAATTCTCATGGTCATTGGAACTAAAAATTTATTTTCCTTTCATCATCGAATCATGACATACATATATATATTCTTCATATCATATAATCAAGCATACCTTAAAGCAATAAAAATCACCTAAAGCATGCAAACACAAATAAATAATTTAAAGCACATAAACACCCACAAATAATTACATAACCAAGGATATGAATCCTCACATGGATTCACCATCCATCAAATACATGATTCATCTCTCACCACTATACTTGGTTGGTGAGATAGATCTCCTTCTTACCTCTTGAAGAACCTCCCAAGCTCCTTGATTTGCTCCTTGAGTAAGTGATTTACCACCAAATGCTTCTTAAACACAAAATAAAACACAAGTTTATTAGCATATTAAGCTTGAACAAGGAGAACCATGAATCAAACATGGCTTAGAACATGAAAATAAGACAAGTAGTGAAGTTTCCTTACACTTCACCTCAAAAACTTAGAACTTGATCTTGAAGAAAGTCCTTGAAGATGAAAGATTTAGAGCTTGGACTTAACTACAAAGGTTCTTGGATTGATGTAAGGATGCAAAATATGTGGTTGTTTAAAATTATAGAGTGATGGAAGGTAATTTGGGTGCTTTGGCCGAAACTAGCTTGAAGGGAGAGGAGAGAAAATTTTGTAAATGCTTTAGGATTTTGGAGAAGACAAAGATGAATAATGAAGCGGTCTTGAAATTTCCTATGGCCTTATGCCATCAAAAACTGAACGCCTCCTCTTGTACACTCAATGAGTGACAAATTTCACCAGCCACCATTTTGGGCATTGTTAACCATTGATTAGATCAATGGTTTACATTCATATAGCTTCTAAGCATAGCTTCTATATTGATAAGACTAAATCTAGGCCATTGGATCTTTCTCCTTGAAATCCTAGCCATTAGATGTATCTCCAAAATAAAGGGTCAAGATCTCCTCTTCATGCTTTACATCCAAGGGTTACAAATGGTCCTAGCCACTTTGTTAGACCAAATCTTCACCCTTTATTAAATCAATGATGGATATCCAAAGGTTTCAACATTAAGCTTGCTTCCTATTGGTCCGTCATAAAGTCGTCATAACCACTAATGTTGACTAAGTAGTATAATATTTATTTTTATCTGCTATTACCCTACGGACATAGTTAATTGTAGTTTTTAGCGCCTGATAATTAAATATAGTTCAAAACACAGTAAAAGAAAATTTTCAAAACTGTTTTCGGTTTCGGGTTTAGTAAGATCTTCCGTCCCCATCTTAACAGTACAATATTTTCTGGCTCAGAAAAAATTTTCATTTTTTCAGTCTCACCTGGGCCCACGTACAGCCCCTTGGGCCCACAACAGCCCAAGAATAATATTAAAATAATAAAAAAATATAAAAATTTCATAATAATTCACAAAATCATAAAAATTATAAAACTTATGAAAATTAAATCAGATTAGCAAAAAGAATTAAGAATTAATAGCAATAATTAAATTACGTATGATTTTCTCTGGTCTGAAAATTATTATTTTTCTGACACGGAGTAAAATCACACAAAACGATCAAATATATTCACGGAATACTCAAAATAATTTTACAGTATACAGAAATCACTAAACAATAGAATTCTGTTATTACTGTTAAATAGTTAGAAAATTTGGGGTGTTACAACTCTCCCCCTCTAAAAAAAAGTTTCGTCCTCGAAACTTGATTTCACACCCTCAAAATAAATGTGGATATTGCTCTTTTATCTTATCTTCCAACTCTCATGTAGCTTCACCGCTTACATCGTTCCAAATTACTTTAACCAATACAATCTCCTTACCTCGAAGTTGCTTTGTCCTTCGATCATCAATCTTGACTGGAAATGTTTCATAGGTTAAATTTTCCTTCAGTTGTATAGTGTCTAGTTTGATAACATGAGTAGGATCAGAAATATATTTTCGTAGTTGTGATACGTGAAATACATTGTGAAGATTTGATAGTAAATGTGGTAATGCAATCTGATAAGCTACCGGACCTACCCGACGGAGTATCTGATATGGCCCGATAAACTTTGGAGTGAGTTTCCTTGACTTAATCACTCGTCCAACTCCAGTCATAGGTGTCACACGTAGAAACACATGGTCACCTTCTTCAAACTCAAGTGGTCTTTGTCTTTTATCAGTATAACTCTTTTGCTAAGTCTGAGTTGTCGTCATCTTGTCTTGAATCATCTTCACTTTCTCAGTTGTCTATTATACAAATTCTGGCCCTACAACCGCACTTTCACCATCATGATACCAACATAACGTGTTCTACATCGTCTTCCATACAATGCCTCATAGGGTGCCATCCTTATGCTCGAATGAAAACTGTTGTTGTATGTGAATTCTATCAATGACAAAAATTTATCCCAACAACGAGTTTGTTCTAGAACACAAGCTCTCAACAAGTCCTCTAATGACTGAATCGTCCTTTCTGACTGACCATCTGTTTGTGGATGGTAAGCAGAACTTAGACGTAGCTTTGTTCCCATCGCTTCTTGCAAACTATTCCAAAACCTCGATGTAAATCGTGGATCTCGATCTGAGATAATACTGGATGGTACACCATGAAGTCTAACAATTTCATTGGTGTACACTTGGGCCAACTTTTCCATTGAGTACTTAACATTAATCAGTAAAAAGTGCACTAACTTTGTAAGTTGATCAACAATTACCTAGACAGAATCGTGACCTTTTCGAGTCTTTGGTAGTCTTGTTACAAAATCCATTGCTATATTATCCCATTTCCATTTAGGATTAGGCAAAGGTTGCAATATTCCCGATGGTATTTGGTGTTTCACCTTAGCTTTCTGACAAACTAAACAGGATGATATATATTCAGCGACATCTTTCTTCATTCCTTGCCACCAATATAGCTGTTTCAAATCTTGATACATCTTTGTGGCTCCTGGATGCATACTCAACTTACTCTTGTGGGCTTCGTCCAAAATCAATTTCCTAAGTTCTGGATCATTTAGCACACAAACTCTTCCTTTAAACTTCAGAATTCCATCAGCACCTTCACTAAATTCCAATACCGCTTCTTGACTCCTTGCTTCCTTTGCTTCTTGCAAATACTAATCACTGTTTTGTCCTACTCGTATTCTATCCATTAAATCATTTGAAATGGTGATCATCTTTAAACATATTTTCCCCGGTGTCAATTTCACAAACAAACGCATATCCCGAAATTCCTTTATCAGTTTCTTCTCCTTAATCATCATAACAGAAGTACCAAGCATTTTCCTACTTAAAGCATCCGCTACAACATTCGCCTTTCTGGGATGATACTGTAACTGAAAGTCATAGTCCTTCAGAAACTCTAGCCAATGCCTTTGTCTCATGTTCAACTCTTTTTGGTCAAACAGATACTTTAAACTTTTATGATCACTAAAGATAGTGAGCGTTGCCCCATAAAGAAAATGTCTCCATGCTTTCAACGCAAACACTAAAGTTGCCAACTCTAAATCATGAGTCGGATAATTCCTCTCATGCACTTTCAACTACCTTGACGCATATGCTACAACCTTATGGTTCTACATAAGTACATACCCCAATCCTTGGTACGAAGCATCACAATATACTTCGAAAGGTTCATTCAGATCAGGTAAATCAAAACTGGTGAAGTAGTTAGTCATCTTTTCAACTCCTGGAAACTTTCTTCGCATGCATCAGTCCATACAAATGGTTGATTCTTTCGTGTAAGTTGGGTAAAAGGTCCTGCTATTTTCGAAAACCCTTCAATAAACCATCGATAGTAATCGGCTAATCTGATAAAACTACGGATCTCCGATACAGTCTTCGGCCTTTCCCATTCAATAATTGTTTCCACTTTTGAAGCATTAACTTCAATTCCTTCCTCAAATATAATGTGTCCCAAAAATTGAACTTCACTTAACCAAAATTCACATTTGGACAACTTGGTATACAACTTATTCTCCTTCAGAATCTGAAGAACCACTCTGAGATGCTCAGCACGTTCCTCTTGACTTCGAGAATAGATCAAAATATCATTAATAAAGGTAACAACAAACTTATCCAAGTACGAATGGAAAATCCTGTTCATAAAGTCCATGAATATGGCAGGTGCATTAGTGACACCAAACGACATCTCTTGATATTCATAATGCCCATAACGTGTCCGAAACGCAGTTTTGGGAATATCCTCCGCTTTCACACGTATCTGGTGATAACCAAAACATAAGTCAATCTTGGAAAATATTGCAGCTCCTCGCAATTGATCCATTAGATCATCGATTCTTGGAAGTGGATATTTATTCTTAATCGTAATCTTGTTCAACTGTCAGTAGTCTACACATAGATGACAAGTCCCATCCTTTTTCTTTACCAACAATACTGGAGCTCCCCATGGTGATACACCTGGTCTCACAAATTGCTTTTCCAATAAATCTTCCAACTATTTCTTAAGCTCTGCCAACTCTACTGGCGACATCCTATAAGGTGCCATAGATATAGGTCCAGCTCTAGGTATTAAATCAATAGAAAACTCAATTTCTCTTTCCGATGGTAGTCCAGGTATATCTTCGGGAAATACCTCAGGAAATTCATTAACTACAAAAATATCCTTCAAGACATCTTCACATTGAACCTCCAAAGAAGATATCAACAAGTACCCCTGATCTCCTTCCTTCAAACAAGCTTCTACTTGAGTAGACGTTAGGGATCTAGAATCCTTAACCTCAGGAAAAACTAATGTCTTACTAGAACAGTCTATCAGGATACGGTTAGAAGACAACTAATCCATTCTTAAGATTAAATTAATATTGGAAAGAGGTAAACAAATCAAGTCTACATAAAAGATTCTATCCCTAACACATACAGGGCAGTTCAAATATACTTTTGTGGTTATCACAGGCTTATCAGTAGGAGTAACAACAGTCAAATCATAAGGCAATGTAGTCACAATCAATCCCAAACACTCCACATAATCACATGCAATGAAAGAATGTGTTGCTCCCGAATCATATAACACTGTTAAAGGATTACCATCGATGCCATACTCCTACATAATCAAGTCCTCAGATTTCGCGGCTTTTTCCCCACTCATAGTATACACACGACCACCCGCCTGTGGCCTCGCCGTATGAACACTCCCTACCGATGGTTCCACCTTCAACTAATCATATTCTCTAGAGAAATGTCTAGGCTTTCCACATCTATAACAGATAACCCCTTTATGTTGACAATCTTTGGTGTGATGATTTTTCCCACACTTGAAGCATTTAAGTGTAGAAGTTCCAGCTTAACTTGCCTTACTGCCACCAGAACTTCCTCCAAAAGATTGCTGTCGATTCTGACCTCCTGCTAGTTTGGTATACGGTTTCTACTGATAATGGTTGCCACCGTTACCTTTTCCTTTTTGGAACCGCATAGGTCCAAAGTTCCTATTCCTTGCCTCACATTGACGATCAATTTCTTCAACCTTTCGACACTTGTCTAATAATATTGGAAACTGGTCAATGTCCAAGGTTGTTACAGCTCGCTTAATGTCAAATTTCAACCCCTCTTCAAATTTTCTGCACTTCCATTCCTCATCTGGGTGCATCTGAAAATACCCCGAAAACTTGGACAAGCTTTCGAATTTTGTAGCATATTCACTTATGGACATCACCCTTTACCTCAAACGAAGGAATTCCATCTCCTTAGCATGACGAACACTAGCTGGAAAATACTTCCCCAGAAATTTCTGCTTAAAGAGCTGCCATGTCACAACTCTTCCCTCAGCTTGAATCAATCTCTAGGCTCCTGCCCACCAAGCTTCTCCATCTCCTACTAACACAAAAGTTACAAAAGTAAGCTTCCGCTCATCGGTACGATTCATACCTTCAAATATCTTTTCTAGTTCTTTGATCCACAGATCAACTTTCTCTGGGTCAAATTCTCTATGAAACTTTGGTGGATTGTTTCTACGAAATTCTGACAAACTTTAAGCATCCTCAGTTGCTCTTTGGTTTTGCTGCACAACGACATCAGCCATGCATTGCATTACTACTACAGCTGCAACCATGTTTTGGTTATCGTCTCCAACATTTTCAAATCCTGCTCTAGTATTCACGTGTCCTCTTCCTTGTCCAACCATTACGTTTTCTCAAATCAAACTAAACAACACAAAGAAGAGTTAAAGTCAATCTTCAAACAATATTATTTTCTTTCGAAAAATAAACACAAAGAATCACATAACTTAAACAAGACAGACCTAACCACAAACCCAAAAAGACTCTAATTTGGGCTCTGATACCAATTAATGTAACACTCACCGTAGGATATCACATTTATGTTACTTAATTACCAAATTACCCCTTCATTATAAAATAATATAAATACGAGTTGTAAAATTTCTTAATATCAATAAAATAAACTTAGCGAAAAATAAAAATATTACAACATTATCACAAATAATTTACATCATATATACACAAGTCTTAGTACTATCATACTTAAATATTTATAGACCAGGTTCTCAAAGTATTTGAACATTATTTAAAACTAGCATACTGCCCAAGTATTACTAAACAGCAGAACCCTCAGATTCCTCAGCAGGTAGGAATCTGACTTGATGCGAAGTTCTACAGACAGAAGTCCACGCAGATGACACGATACTAATCTCACTAGGAGTATGGTAGTATGCTCCCCAATACTGCCTAATAGACAATAGAAACTCTAAGTGTACATAAATATTTACACTGAAATAAGGGTTCCCTTGATAAAGCCTACTTAGGGAAATCTTCAAGTCTCCTATATAGAAAATACACGCTCTATAATAGATTGATGTGGCGTAGCAGCGACTGGAATCGATCTGAATGAAGCTTCAAGCGTAGTTCTGAGGCTTCTCCTATACCCCGCCTATATGGAGGAAGATTAGGTGGGGAAGGTCATAGTGAAGTCAGTAAGCTGGAAAGTAGCAACATGCCATGCTTCCGGTCCTCCATGAAATTGCAACCTCATGTATCCTAGGAAATTGGGCATCGCCATCTTCTCAGAATTCAACTTCCCCCATAGGAATCTGCTCCTCTTCACCTTCTTGTTCAATTCCTTACTCAACGTCTTTACAAATATAAATACAATACAAAATAGGCATACAAAGAGGTGAGATCACCTACGCCAATACCAACAGGTAGCATGGAGATAACATATACAATATATCATACAGATACATCATACCATAATTACAATTATACCATCAATATTATTTATTATCACAACAGATGTAATAAACAATAATCACGAGCATGCCCTCAATAATATCCAAATATTCAACAATTCAAATATCACAGACAATAATTATGATAATGCCATCAATAATATCCAAATATTCAACAATTCAAATATCACACCGATATCAATACTCAATAATTATACATGCGCACATAGACTCAATTTCCTACTCCATAGAGCTAACACTCAGGTCAAAGAGAGTGATCGAAAAGATCTATCTGTACTAACATGCCTCAGACCATGTGCTATAATTTTCATATGTATTTGTAAATCTAGCATATACACAAATGTCTTCTCTTGATTAAGAATAGTGTCTCGGTCAGGATCATCGGTGTGTTGCATCGATCAAACCCATGGTACAGAAAAGCTACCAACTGCCCACTGTAGGCAACCCACACCCCAATGCCCCCAAGGTCAACAAGTGACTTACACTACGTATATCGCACCCACTCAAGAGGTGTATTCTCTCCTAGGCAGTTAGCCTTATCCAGTCCATCGGACCTTTCCAATGCATGTACAATGCACCATTCCCAGTTCAAATTCATCATCTCATATTCAGGGTCTACACATTGGCCTAACAGTATCTTTACTGTATTTTTATCGCGTAATCATATTTTCACATTTTCTCAATCGCATAGCTAAAATTACTACTTTTAAATCGCGTAAAATATTTTTAACATATTTTAAATCTAAAATAAGATTTTTCTCATTTAATATCAAAATTTAACCTTATTTTCATTATTTGCCTATCAGTCTTTCTATACGATAATATTTACATAATAGCCCCTCTTCATAAAATAATATTTACATAATAGCTCATCTTCAAATAATATTTTCAAAACAATCCCTTATAAAATAATATTTGCAATAAAGTCCATTTTTAAAGAATATTTTCAATATAATCCTTCTAAAAATATAATTTTCAATATAGTCCCTTTAAAAATTAGTATTTCTACTGTTTTCCAGAAAATTGTATTTCATAACTTTACTTGGGATATTATAGCTCAAATCAATCCTCTTTAAAATAAATTGAGGTTCAAACACTTTCAACCTTTCTTTTCCATTCATATATGAAAATTTAATTTTTCAAGTGACAAAACACTTTGTTTTCATTTCTTTAATCCTTGTACTTGATCAATTATATTTCCATTTTGAAGTCACTTTGTCTCACAAAACCAAGGCAATACAAGCCTTCAAAAACCGTGGTACATGGCCATTGAAACCATCATATATTTTTCCTTCTAAATCAAGTAAGTTCCATTCATGTTTTTACACAAATAAAACCATTAAAATTCCTCCAAAAACTAAGAACCCTTGGTCTTTGAAACTAACCCATCTTTTCTTTTTCCTTTCTGTTCTAATCATTCAATTTTACTATTCATGAAAAATTTTAGTTTGGAAACACCTATTTTGAGGTGTTGAGGACGAAATCCTCATGGTCATTGGAATCAAAAATTTATTTTCCTTTCATCATCAAATTATGACATACATATATATATTCTTTATATCATATAATCAAGCATACCTTAAAGCAATAAAAATCACCTAAAGCATGCAAACACAAATAAATAATTTAAAGCACATAAACACCCACAAATAATTACACAACCAAGGATATGAATCCTCACATGGATTCACCATCCATCAAATACAAGATTCATCTCTCACCACCATACTTGGTTGGTGAGATAAATCTCCCTCTTATCTCTTGAAGAACCTCCCAAGCTCCTTGGTTTGCTCATTGAGTAAGTGATTTACCACCAAAAGTTTCTTAAACACAAAATAAAGCACAAGTTTATTAGCATATTAAGCTTGAACAATAAGAACCATGAATCAAACATGACTTAGAACATGAAAATAAGACAAGTAGTGAAGTTTCCTTACACTTCACCTCAAAAACCTAGAACTTGATCTTGAAGAAAGTCCTTGAAGATGAAAGATTTAGAGCTTGGACTTAACTACTAAGATTCTTGGATTGATGTAAGGATGCAAGATATGTGGTTGTTTAAAATTATAGAGTGATGAAAGGTAATTTGAGTGCTTTGGCCGAAACTAGCTTGAAGGGAGAGGAGAGAAAATTTTGTAAATGCTTTAGGATTTTGGAGAAGATAAAGATGAATAATGAAGTGGTCTTGAAATTTCCTATGGCCTTAAGCCATCAAAAACCGAACCCCCCCTCTTGTACACTCAATGAGTGACAAATTTCACTAGCCACCATTTTGAGCATTGTTAACCATTGATTAGATCAACGGTTTACATTCATGTAGCTTCTATGCATAGCTTCTATAATGATAAGACTAAATCTAGGCCATTGGATCTTTCTCCTTGAAATCCTAGCCATTAGATGTATCTCCAAAATAAAGGGTTAAGATCTCCTCTTCATGCTTTACATCCAAGGATTACAAATGGTCCTAGCCACTTTGTTAGACCAAATCTCCACCCTTTATTAAATCAATGGTGGATATCCAAAGGCTTCAACATTAAGCTTGCTTCCTATTGGTCCGTCATAAAGTCGTCATAACCAATAATGTTGACTAAGTAGTATAATATTTATTTTTATCTGCTATTACCCTATGAACACAGTTAATTGTAGTTTTTATCGCCCGATAATTAAATACAGTTCAAAACACAGTAAAAAAAAATTTTTAAAACTGTTTCCAATTTCGGGTTTAGTAAGATCCCCCGTCCCCGTCTTAATAGTACAAAATTTTCTAGCTCCCAAAAAAATTTCATTTTTCCAGTCCCACCTAGGCCCACGTACTGTCCCATTGCTCTCACAAGTCAAAGAATAATATTAAAATAATTAAAAAATATAAAAATTTGATAATAATCCACAAAATCATAAAAATTATAAAACTTATAAAAATCAAATCAGATTAGCAAAAAGAATTAAGAATTAACAGTAATAACTAAATTACATAAGATTTTTTTCAACCCGAAAATTATTATTTTCCTGACACAGAGTAAATCACACAAAACGATCAAATATATTCATGGAATACTCAAAATAATTTTACAGTATATAGAAATCACTGAACAGTATAATTCTGTTATTGCTGTTAAATAGTTAGAAAATTTGGACTGTTACAAGTTAAGCCCTCTACGAAGGGTAGTAAAGCGAGAAAAGCTTATTATTGAGGGCAAAAGGATGAGTTAAGTCTTATGCCAGGCAAAGAAGTGAGAAAAGCACTATGCCAAGTAATAAGGATAGTTTTAAACAATGGTTTAGAATGATGTAAGTTTAATGTAGATCGAATAGACTTAGAGAGCTATTCGAATAGGCTATTTTAGAATGGTAAGTTATGCTAACCGATTAGACAAAGGGAGCTATTCGATTAACAAGAGTTTTAGGTTGATCGAATATACTAAGAGAGTTATTTAATTAGCAAGTTTTTGTTTATGTTTATGTTTCGGAGAAGGCTTAGTGAATAAATTGTTATTCTATAGGCGTATATTTGAGAAGAATCGAACTGACGGGAGAGTAGTTTGACTAGCATAGTTTTGATTAGTTGAAACAAGTAAAGAGAAGCTTATTCTAGATTGATCGAAAGAGACAGAACGGTACTTTTAGTGCCATTCAAAGAGAAAAGTTGAGGGCCCCTACAACCAGCTTGAAGTGGAACAAAAGTTATAAGGTTTTCACAAGAGGAAGATAGGGCATGATAGGTATAAGCAGTGTGCTTCTAGACCTAGTTATCATCGAGATAAGTCAAGTAAGATTAAGCAGAGGTGAAGGGACCAAAGTATGATAGATGTGGGAAATAACAGGGTGGCAGACCTTGTCTAATAGGCCAAATAGTATGTTATACTTATGGCTAACCAGAACACTTTTAAGTAAGTGTACACAGAAGCGAGAGCAGTGTCTAACCTCAAGTTAGAGTAAGAGTTTATACTCTAGATAGTAAGGAGGTAGCTTAGACTCCTGATCTTATACGAGGTAAGGACATAGTTAAAGATGATCTCTAGGTTGTATTGTATGATTTAGGAGTATCCCCACTCCTTGATTACATATGAGTTAGTAAAGCAATTAAATTTACCTATGTTTGAGTTTTCCCATGTATTATCCTTGTCTACTTCAGTAGGCAAGTTAGTCACAACTTCCTTAGTAAGTTTGGATTGTTGTGCAAGAATAGAAAGTAAGATTTCTTTTGTGAATTTTATCAGTTTATCTCTTTTTAACATAGATGTTAGACTAGGTATGGTTTTGGTTATGAGCAAACCATGTTGTTTTGGAATGACCAAGTTGGATATTGAGGTTTAAATTTAATGATTCTTCTATGCCTATTCCTTTAGAGTCAATGTTTTGAAAGTTAAACAAGTGAACAACTTCTTAGAACAAGGGATTTAAGGATATGATTTCCTTTTCTTCTTGTTTGTGAAGTTAAATAAGTCTTAGGGAATATAGCAATGATAAGAGGATATCTAGAAGTGTTTCCTAGAAAGATAACTGAGTTACCACCTGAGAGAGAAGTGGAACTCACTTTAGGTTTGGTATAAGTTAAGTTAGTATATGTTTTTAGATTCAGTAAGTTAATCTTACAGAATGAGAACCTCTAAAGTTGAGTTAGACACAGCTAAGTGAGGTGACAATCTCTTGAGAATGATATCATATATGATATGAGGTAAGAAAATTTTGGGGACAAAATTTTAAAAAGAATGGGAGAAATATAACATCATCTTTTTAGCATATTAGACTAGTTTATGGTTACAAAGGTCGCATAACACTTGTTTGGCATGTTTGTGTAGTTTTGTGGAAAACTGAGTTAGTTTAGGCACTTTGTTGCAACCCATAGTGTGAAAAGTTACTTAAAATGACTCAGATAGTAGCATAAATTGATAAGTTGAGAGAAATAAACCTAGAGAGTTTGTTTCTCATTCACAAATAGGTGGAAGAGGATGTAATTAAAATTTGAGAGTAATTAGAGTTAGTTTGATATTTTTAGGCATACTGGTTGTGTGTTTTAATTCCAGATTGACTAGTAGCTGATATGAAAAAATAGAGTAATGGTGAAACAATAAATTAGGTGAATCCTAGTATTTATTCTAAAGTTATTGGAAGTTAGGAAACTTGATTTAGCATAGTTCAAGTGTCCTTAGCAGATATAAAGTTCCAATATGGCTTAAGTGGCCTTATAAGTGCCAAAGTTGGACTTTTCTTCCTTATTTTCTCTCTTTCTCTCGGCTGGAGACAGACCAAATAGAAACAGAAAATGTAAGGGGAGAAATAAGAGGGGAAAGAGGAGGAGAAGCCAAGGGGAACTAGAAGATCAAAGGGAAAAGCTTGAGGATCATTTTGTCTACAAGAGGTATGGGTTCTTAACCTTGTAACTCACATTTTCCTTCACCAATTCTATGGTAGGAGTTAGGTCACATAGATGGAGAAAATAAGTTTGAGATGCAAAAATCTATTTTCTTGTTAGTTCTTGTTTTTATTGATTAAAAAGAGTTATTTTCAGCTTAATGGATTCAAGATAGATGACTTTGTCATTGGACAAAAACTAATTAGTTCCTTAAGTTGGAACATAGAACTTAGGTTATAGTTTTAACCATTAATCCATGTTTAAGTAAGCTAATGAGTTAGATGAGTATTACAACATTTTTAGAGATTGTTAGTGGTGTTAGAAATCACCTAGAAGCAAATTTTGGAAACTTGGAATTTGTTATGTTCCGATGGAACAGTAGCAGCAATCTGCAGAACTCTACAGATTCTGCTTTAGGTGACCAGTGCTCAAGCGCTATTAGTTGGGCGCCTAGGTGCCCAATAGTCCAAAGTGCATTTTTGCACAGCAGAGCATTAGGCACTCAAGCACTCGGTGCTGAGCACTTAGGCACCAGTCACAGAGCAAAACAGGGCATGTCTTTGCCCAGCCAGTGCCCAGGCGCTGTAGAAGGGAGTATAATTCACCAGCATGCTTATTTTGATTAATTGAGTTTCCTTACTTGTTAGGATCCCTTTTATATGCCTTGTAGAGTGTGTTAAGACACTAATAGAGATATTTTTAAGAGAGAAAGATCATCTTGCATATATGGAAAAATAAGAGAGCTTAGAGCAACAAAGAGTCATGGATTGCCATAGGTAGGTATCTAGACCCTTAGGCAACACATAGTTGCATTTAATATCACATATGTGGTGATGAGGATAGGGTTTACTACATATAAGTAAGCTAAGTTCAGTTGACAATAGTCACTTGCCATAGTGCATGAGTTGCTCCTAAGAGAGAAAGTGGAATTAGTGACGCATGAATGGACTTGGTATGGAGATATTATAGAAGTTCCAGTCTTTAAGCATTCTAATAGTTAAGAATTGCCTAAAGTAGGTATCTAGGACCTGGGGTACACTAGGATGGCATAGTTTACCATTTGTGGTGTGAAAATAAGGCAAGCTAGATACAAGAATAATTGTTATGATTACTTAACTAGAAATATAGAATATGCTCCTTTATGAGTTAGAAGTGAGCTGACAGTACATGTTTGCTAGAGTTTAATTCTTCACTTGGTTAGAGAGAACCATGTGATGAGTTATTGTGGTGGTTTTGTACAAGTCATATAGGACGCTGCATAGTTCCTTGTTACTTGTTAATTCCAAAGTAAAGTAATCTTTAATGATATATAATCATATGGTCAAACGAGATAGAAGGGAAAATCCAAAAGTCTCTTAAGTAAGGATTTAGCCCTAACTGCTCATTAGTGTCAAGATTACTAGTTTATATGTAGTGGAAATAGTACTCTCACTAGTGTGAGTAGGAACCAGTCCACTCATTATCTGGTAGTTTGAAGAGTTAGTCTTCTTATCTATAAGTTTAAAGTGAACGTGGAATATGCAAGTGAAACACACACACAATTCTACACGTATACAATCACATTGCATGTCATAATTATCATTCATGAATATTGTATACATGTGAGCATATGGCATCCATATAAATTTCCTGCTCCTTGGCAATTGTATGGGTAGTTGCCGTGTGTAGATTATATTTTACAATTGTATAAGCGGTTGTTCAATATAATTAATTGTATACTTATGAGTTTAAGGTTAGAGATTGGCTTAGTGAGCATTTACATAGAGTAAGAGAATGTAGATGTTCGAGTGATATGGAATAAATATTTCATTGCTAGTTGCTAATCCTACGTTTCAGAGTTAGTGAGTTTATCCATAGAAAGAGGTTATGCGTGTAGTACCTATAACAAGTTTATGAACGAACTAGTTGTGATATGTTACAACTATGTAGATAGTTGTTCTTATCATATAAGAAAGGGACTTAGGCTTATAGATTATGCATTATGTTTAGTGATATTGAATAGATATTTAATATCTTGTAGCAACCATAATCTATTGTGATTAAGTTCGAGTATTATAAGGTTAAGTAGAAGTGAGACAACTTTAATATGTTATACAGTTGTATGGGCAATTGTAAAATGTTGATATAGATTATATTAATATGCAATTTATATTAATGAATATCATGAGATATATGTATATTGCTGAGAATTTGCATGTTCTTACCCCTTTCTGTGTTTTTATGATAAAAACAGGTCAAGATCCTTTCAAGGGTAAGAAGATAAAGAAGCCAAAGAATTAATGTAGTATAGTTTTCTTTGTTTCTTTTATAAACAAAGTTGATGTATTTATTTATATATGCTTTTTAGATGTAAAGTGGTATATATAACACTTTGTCTTTTAGGGCTATTGTGTTATATGTGTATAACTTGTTAGTTATGGCTCTCCATAAATATTTATAAATCTTATGGATTAGTTGAGTTTCAAGCTAGAAGTAGCATGGCTACTACTATGTATCTAGGCATATGCTAGATATACTAGGTTGCCTGTATTAGGATGTTACATAATTTATCCAATGGCCAATTAGCCTTTATGGCTAAAAAGTGTACAGACTTTGTCAATCTGTCCACTATAACCCAAATGGCATCATAGTCTGGTTGAGTCCTTGGCAATCCCACTACAAAATCCATTGATATACTTTCCTATTTCCACTCGGGAATTTTCAAGGATTGGAGAAGTCCTGATGGTCTTTGGTGTTCTATTTTCACCTTTTGAAAAACTAAGAATTTGGACACAAAATCAATTATATCTCCTTTCATGCTTGGCCGCAAAAACATCTTTTTGAGGTCTTAATACATTTTTGTGACTCCAGGATGGTTGGTGTATCTGCTCTTATGGGCTTCAGCTAAAATCCTTTCTTTGATTTCATTTTCTCTTGGAACACTAAGTCTATCTCTAACTACAAGTGTCCAATCATGAGCCCTCTTGAAATCCTTTTTCTTTCCCAACTATATCTACTCATCAATCAGCTTTAAAGCTTCATCTTCCTCTTGAGCTTATCTAATTTGAGCCCTCAAATCATTCTGAATCTCTAATCTCTTCAAACAAAGACCATGTGGTAACACAGTTGTTTCCAGGTTCAAATTTCTAAAGCTTTCAAGGAGTTCCATCTCTTGCACTATTATTTAGGACACATGCATAAATTTTCTGCTAAGTGCATCAGCCATAACATTGGCCTTACCCGAATGATACTTCAATTCAAAGTCATAATATTTTAGAAACTTTATCCACCTCCTTTGCCTTATATTCAACTCTTTTTAATCAAACAGGTATTTGAAACTTTTGTGATTACTAAAGACCTCAAACTTGACCTCATACAGATAATGCCTCAATATCTTCAAAGTAAATACAACTGCTGCTAGTTCTAGGTCATGGGTTGGGTAGTTTTCTTCCTGGGGTCTTAGCTTCCTAGAAGCACAAGTAATTACTCATCTATTTTGCACCAACACATAACCTAACCTATTTTTTGAAGCATCATAATAAACTTCAAAGTTTTCTTATGGGTCTGGAATCACTAGCACATGTGTGGTGGTCATTTTTTCCTTAAACTCTTGGAAGGTATTTTCACATTTCTAAGTCCACTTAAAAGTGTTGCCCTTCCTAGTAAACCTAGTTAAAGGCAAAACTATTTGAGATATTCCTTTATGAATCTTTTGTAATCCCCAGTTAAACCTATGAAACTCCTAATCTCAGTTACGGTGGTAATTCTCTCCCATCGTAACACTGCCTCTATCTTACTGAGACCCACAAATATCCCATTTCTAGATATCATTTGTCCTAAAAACAACACATTATTCATCCAAAACTCATATTTTGAAAACTTGGCAAACAATTTCTTTTCTTTGAGGATTTCTAGAACTATCCTATGATGTTCCTCATGTTCCTCAGTTGTTCTTGAATAAATGAGAATATCATCTATAAAGACAACCATAAATTTATCAAGGTATGACCTAAAAATCTTGTTCATATAATCCATAAACACGACAGGTGCATTTGTTAGACCAAAGGACATTACAAGGTACTCATAATGTCCATACTTGGTTCTAAAGGCAGTCTTAGGAATATTTTATTCTCTGACTTTGATTTGATGGTATCCTGACCTTAAGTTAATCTTTGAAAACACTACAACTCCTCTCAGCTAGTCCATCAAATCATTTATCCTAGGCAATGAGTGTTTGGTCTTAATTGTGACCTTATTCAATTGTCTATAGTCCACACACAATCTCATGCTGCCATCCTTCTTCTTCACCAAGAGCACAAGGGCTCCCTAAGATAAGACACTAGGTCAAATGAAATTTTTATCTAATAACTCTTTTATTTGTTTCTTAAACTCAGAGAGTTTTATAGGGTACATCTTATAGGGTGCTATGGAGATAGACCTTATTCTTGGCACTAGGTCTATAGCAAACTCAATCTCTTTCTCAAGTGATAGTTCACTCACTTCATCTGGAAAAACCTCTGGGTACTCTCTCACAACATGTATACTCTCCAAACTCTGCTCCCTTTCAGAATTCAACGAAAAGAGGAGAACATAGCCTTGAGCTCTTTCTATTAGGTGGTTGATAACTTGGCTGGCACTCAGATATATTGATTTAGAAGGAAAGTTTGTAGAAGGAAAGTCAGACATAGATACTAAGGATTTATATGAATAATTTAGAACAACATGATTTGCTGACAACTAGTTCATGCCCAAAATGATGTCTAAATCAACAAGGGGTAAGCATATAAAATTTACTAGGAAATTTCTATTCTCAACAGTTACATAACAATTTAGACATATTTTGGAAGTTGTTACAAGTTTTCCCGTAGGAACGAAAACTCTCAAGTTATAAGGGAGGTCAGAAATAGGCAAATCCAACATCCTCACACCATCATAAGAAATGAAAGAGTGAGAAGCTCCACAATCATACAATATAGTTAAAAGTGTATTTTTAATAATGCAATTACCTTATATCAGATCAGGAGATTGGACAACTTTCTTGCCATTCATGGTGAACACTCTTCCTTGGGTCAAGGGTCTGGGAGTTACTGCTTCTTGCCTTTAAGGATAGTTCCTGGCATAATGTCCCTTCTTGCCATAGTTGAAATACTCCATCTGATTAATCCTATAAGCTCTGTCACCATGGTACCCCTCACACTTCGGACATTGTGGTCCTTTGTCTTTTATCTTGATCTGTTTCCCTTTTCCTTGTCGTTTCTTGAACTTGGATAACTTATTCTTGGAGTCCTCATCTATCTTCTTTCTCTTTTGAAAGCCTTGAGAGTTTTGCTCCTGTTGTGGTTTTAGCGGTGCTGGTCTCGATCTATCAGATTCTACTATTTTGCATTTATTCACTAGAGTGTAGAAATCTCTGATCTCAAGAGGCCTCACCATCATCCTCACCTTATCTTTTAATCCAGACTCAAACTTTACACACTTCCAGCTCTCATCTAGATTATATCGGAAGTAAGAAGAAAACTTTGACAGTTCCTTAAATCTTGCCACATATTGTCCTACTGTCATGTTTCCTTGCTCCAACTTAAAAAATTCTAACTCTTTCTCTTCTTGCAGGTTCCTTGGAAAATATTTATCCAAGAAGGTCGTCTTAAATATTTCCCAAGTTATCTGTATCCCTGCTGCTTCTTTTATTTTTCTAACATCATTTCACCAATATTCAGCTTCCCCTTGCAACATGAAGGAAGCAAAAGACACCTTCTGGCCATTTGTGCATCTCATCACTATGAAGATCTTCTCCAACTCTCTCAACTATCCCTCCGCCTTAGCTGGATCATACTTTCCTTGGAATGATGAAGGGTTGGTGATGTGCGTAAAATACACTAAGAGCAAGTGCACTCTATCGCAAAGTAATATAGGACTTGATTCCTAGTTATCGATCCTACGAGGAATAAACGGTAATTACTAGATTCGTAAAACTCTTTGTTATTTAGATAATCAGAAGTGAAGAGAAATTCAATTTAAATTTAGAAAACAAATAAAGAAAAAAACAATGAACAATCAAATAATGTAAAGATAATCAATCAGAGAGAGATAAGGGCACAAAGTTCACTTAAATCCAATTAATTAGATTTTTACTCATTTATGATGTAAGGTAATTCTTTTGCCAATATTATCTTATTTGCTATTGAATCCCATTGGTCATGGATGAAATAATATTCTATTCTAAATTTAATCACCTATTTGGACATTTAGTTGAATTAATTAAGAATGCATTAAGCCTCAGTTCAAGAGATGAACTAACATACCTGTCAATTCCATTGGTAGGATAAATTGATGTTTAGTCTTCACCAATCTAATCCTAGGTTTATCATATAGGTCCACTTATTGAGTGCGGATGGTCACCAGTCAAATAATAAACTAAAACATACCACAAGTGATTAAGTTATGATAAGAATGCAAGCAATATAATAAACTCTAAAAGAAATTATCTTAATTAAATTCGAGATCAAACCCAAATAATTAGGAGAAAAAAATCCCCCATAACCCTAGCTATGGGTTTAGCTGCTCATGTTCAATACAAACCCATATCAAAATACAAGCCCATGGAAAGAAAATCCAAAGAAAGGGGAAAACTAGAGGGAGAAAGAAATCAAAATCCCTTTACGATGATTATGATCTTCAAGCCTTCAAGAATTGAATCCTTCCTTCGAATCCTTCCTCCAAAGTCTGCTATTTCTAAAGTACTCTCTCTGTGTTAGATATTTTTCTACGTTATGTGCCAAGTGTGTTGAATTTGGCGTAACTTTTCTTATTTATAAAAAAATCATGTCTGCTGTTACGCGACCAGTGCCTAACTACTGGCTTATGGGTGCTCAAGCGTTGAGCCACTTAAACAGATGCACGTTGTGCAATGCGTTCAGCGCTCAGGCGCTGCTTCCCCAGTGCTCAGGCAGTGGGACACTAAATCACCGCTACTGTATACGCTTTAGGCGCTCAAGTGGTAAGCATCTAGCACTTGAGTGTTGGATGTCTAATGAAAATTTTCTCTTTTCTTGCTTCTTTAAATGCTCAGTCTTCTTTATGTACAATTACCTGCCAAAAACACATAAAAACACATAATAAACACAAAATTAAAGAATGATAAAAACATGAGAAAACTTAAGAATAAAGTTTAATAAAAAATATCAAAAGAGGATTCAAAACCAAGGAATTGAATTGTAAAAATATGAGATATTAAATGTTCATTAACTCCCCCATACTTGAGCTTTACTTGTCCTCAAGCAAAGAATAGGAATAAAAAATAAAATCAAACTCAACATTTAGAAACTTGAGTCAATGGAAATTCCATAATTTAAAATTCGAGTTCAGGAATTAAATCCAATCAAGCAAGATCATTTAACACTTAAAACAATTAGACGCTTGAGTTTGGCTAGCAATTTTTTTCTTTACTAACTAATTGAGGCCATTCATCTTTCCATCGCTCAAGTGTTTAAGGACAAAGAGATCACTCAAATTTCTCTTGAAAAATGCAATACCATAGGCTTGATTATCAATCTCATATCCACTTTCAAGTTCACATACAACACAAGAATCAAAAGGTCTTCCTTTGGTTGTAATGGGGTCAAGGGTAAAATGAAAGGTAGGAAAAAGATAAATAAGGATAAAGAATGCTCATGGATAAATCAATACAAAGCAGAATCAGGTTGAATAGAGCATCATGCACAATATTATAACATATTTTTACTTTTAACCTGTAACACCCTAGCTCTGATACCAACTAATGTAACACCCTAGCTAGGGCATCACATTTCTGGCTCCCGACTCATAATCTGAAAATAAGTTCGCATAAAGTTTGAGTTATAAAAGATGGGTTTCAAAATTTCTTCTTTACTGAAACGTAAACTTACTGAAAATATTAGGTAATATTGAAAATCATATTTTAACTATTCATTATGCAATATTGACACCAATTAATATCATAATTTAAAGAGAAATATAAAATTAACAGACTTATTTTTTTTTTGACAATAGCAAACCCCATGATGGGTCCTACTTAATAGCACGGTACAACACTAACGAGAAACTTTAACATACTTATTCCTTTTTCTATCCATCTTGATGCATCAGACATCTGTTCCTTTGTCAACACTGCACACCTTCGAGTCCTGAATGTCCACTCCTTATTGTTGTCACTAATCTCAGAGTATCCATCGCCTGTTATGTCTAAGACAACTCGATCCTTCTATTATTTGATTTTAACAGTACAGACACAACAAAACAATATAACAAAGAGGTGAGATTACCTACACCAATACTAACATGGTAGCACAAAGATAACACAAATAGCTATATCATACAGATAGATCATACCATAATCATGCTATCAGCATTAATCAACTATCATCATCTAATCATTTATCAGTTCAATCATCATCCAAGTACTCAAAACAATTGTCATAACCAATAACCAATATTCCCCAATTAATATATCACACAGATATAAATGCTCAGATTTATGCATATGTACAAAGACTCATTTTATCAAAAACGACTCTATGGAGGTTTTCACAACTTCAAGAAGAATGCTCTGGTTAATTGTCAGCCTTAGCCCAAAGACAATCTCCCAGTCGTTGAAAAGAATCGTGTTCTTGTCGGGTATCGTCAATGCGTTGCAATGGACTGCATCGCCAAGTGGCAAGTGGTACTCGCTTGTTGTCCATCGGTCGACCGCCATGGCGCCTCGACGCCCCAAGATCCATCATAGACCTCACTATCAATTCTCATTCCCTCTTCAACCACAAGGGCCATAATAGCTATTAGCTATATTTTATACAATGCACGAATATATCAGTACAAGTCTAACCCCAAAGGGCCAAATCTTTTCAATGCATATATAATGCACCAAATTCAAATACAGATATCCCTTTGCAATGTATATATAATGCACCAAATGCCAATCATAGGCAAAATATGTCATTTTCTCATACGAGTGTCCATACACTTTGGTTCAACAAGATAATTATACTATATTTTCAACACAAAATCATGTTATCATGTTTTCATAGTTATAAAACACTTTCGCCAGTGTTTTCACAAAATGCGTAACATTTCCAATATGTTTTCACAATTCCAAAATGTTTCATCACATTTTCAAAAATTCTAAAATGTTTCGTTATATTTTCACAACATGTAACACTTTTTTGTTACGTTTTCAAAATGTCGCAGCTCTTCTGTTGCACTTTTAAATAGCATATTAATTTTTCAATGTCTTTCTCAATCGCGTAAAAATATACGTTTCTCAAATCGCATATTATTTTTCCACTATTTCAAAATTGCGTATATTTTTCAATAATATTTTCAATAGTGTAAAATATTTAAACGCTTTCCAAATCTCATAACAATTTTTCACCAATTTTCTACCATTTTTCATAATCGCGTAAAAATATTTTATCGTTTGTTCAATCACGTAGTGATTTTTTAACTATATTTCAAATCACGTAAAATATTTAAACTCACATAAAATATTTAAACGTAATTCAAATTACGTAGAAATATTTTAACATATTTTAAATTGCGTAGAAATATTTTACTATATTTTAAATCATTTTTAAGATACTTAAATCATTTTTCACTATTTTACAATCATGTAAAATATTCCTCAATATTCCAAACATTATTTTGGACTTTCAAATAAGTCAATATTATTTTCAACACGTTTTTAAGATACGTAAATAATTTTTCACCATAATTCTATTACGAAAAAATATTTCTCAACCTTCAAAAATTCCATTTCATCTTTTCTCAAAATATTATGACTTTGTATTTCATTTTTCACATTTTCTTACTCAAGAAAATCTTTTTCCACGTTTCTTTACTTAAGAAATTCTTTTTCAAATATAATCCACAAAATTACTTTTTCATTGATATAAATCAATGTTTCAAATCTTAAAATTTCCACACGTAGTTCAAAACTTGAAAATAAGTTATACTTTAGTAAATTCTCAAATCACCATTATATTCTCTATTTTTCTCAAAGCATTTCCAAACACAACCTTCTTCAAAACAAATTGAAGTTCGAAAATATTCTTGTTTACAAAAACTTAATTCTCAAGTGATAAATGCTCTAATTCTATTTTCAAATTCTTGTATTAAATCAATTTACGTTTCCACTTTGAAAATCACTTTGTTCATAAAAATCAAAGCATTACACGCCTTCAAAAACGTGGACATGACTATTGAAACCATCAAATATTTTTCCTTCTAAATTGATATGGTTTTACACAAACAAAATCATTAAAATTTTATTTTCAAAACCGAAGTACCGATGGTTATAAAAATCAAACCCATTTGTTCAAATTCATTTTTACTTTCTTTGCAATTACTTTTTCACTTTCTTTGCAAATCCTTAAAATTAATGTTTGTCCATTTCATTCAAAACTCATATTTAGAAAAATACTTAGGATCTTTTTACACAAAATAAATCAAAAAAAATTCCTCTAAAATCGTATTTTTGTTCTCTTAAAAAAATAAATCCTTGGTTTGTTTTTCATACTCTTCAAATCATCCATTATCATTCTTCATGAAAATATTAATTTAAAGATACGTAAAACATTTTTTCTAAATTTATCAAAATCTTATAAATGGCCATTAGAACCATGAAATATTTTTCTTCTAACTTAAATAAATTTCATTCTTGTTTTTACACAAAATAAATCAATAAAATTTCATTCTAAAATTTGTGTTCATGTTTTCTTAAAAAAAAAACAAACCTTTAGTTCATTTTCCATACTCCTCAAATCAATCCAATTTTATTCTTCCATAAACATATTAATTTGTAAACACTTATTTTGAGGTGTCTTGGCCGAAATTCTCATTGTTCTAAGGATCAAATTTTAATTTCCTTGTTCTTGAAAATTTTCAGCATTGACCCAAATCAAGGGCATCAAAATCGTAGCTCTTCCTTGGCCATTGGAACCAAGATTAGTTTTCTTTCCATCCACACATCATGGCATACATATATATATTTCATCATAAATATCACAAACATGCCATATACTCATCATGCATATTATAAGTATACTATCAAAGCCATAAAATCATGTAAAGCATATTAAGCATAGACAAAAATAATCAAAGTATAAGAAAATAAATCAAAGCTCATAAACATACAATTAATTATTACATGACCATGGATTGGAATCCTCACATGGATTCACAATTCATCAAATATAAGACTATCTCCCACTACCATAATTGGTTGGTGAGATGGATCTCCCTCTCACCTCTTGAAAATCCTCAAAGCTTCTTGATTTTGCTTCTCTTTCCAAGTCCTTCAACACCAAGGGCTTCTCAAATTCAAAACAAAATACATAGAAATTAGTATACTAAGCTTGAGTAAGAGGAACCATGGATCAAAAATGGTTTAGATCATGAAAAAGAAGAGAAGAAATGAAGTCTTCTTATACTTCACCTCAAAAACCCCATAACTTTGTTCTTGAAGAAAGTCCATGAAGATGAATGATTTAGAGAAAGTCTCCAACATGAAAGTTACTTAGAATATCATGTAGATTCAAGATCTATGGTTGGATGAAATTAAAAGTGATGGGTCGTGCTTTTGGTGGTCATGGCCGAACCATTTGGTGAGAAAATGAAGGAAAATGGTTGTTTTGTGTTCTTGGCTTGGTTGAGTGATGAAGATGAATGATTTAGAGAAAGTCTCCAACATGAAAGTGTTTTGAATTGATGAGAGGATTCAAGATATGTAGTTAGATAAAATTATGGAAGATTGGAAGTGGTTCCATGGGTGGTGACCGAATGCTCAAGGAAGGAAAGAAAATGGTGTTGTTCTTGGTGTTCTTGACAAATTGGAAGAGAGAGAAGAGAGAGAATGAGTTAAGTGTTATAAAATGTGATACAAATGAAATCAAATGGCTGAATTGAAGTGGGCAACCGTAGCATTGCATGGAGAGAAAGAAGAAAATAATTTTGCTTTAGGAAAATGACCAATAATTGGTCAAGACATCTAATTAATGTCTTCAAGCTTTTTCTTTGGCCTAAAAAGGCTACTCCAACATGTCTCAACATGTCTCTTCTTCTTTCTTGCTTCTCCAACCGTCCCCCCCTTCATCATGCAATCCAAAGGAAGCAAACAAAACAATAATGGTCATATTGACCATGACAAACAATAATGGTCATTAATTTAGTTTGCATGGCTATTATTGGTGGTTCAAGAACCATGTAAAAGTCTCCCCAAGCTGCATGAAAATCGTGTGGCTCCTTGAGTATTTTAGGGAATTAATTGTTCTCAATTTACACCTAATTGCATGCTAATTAATTAGGTAATTAGTTAGGTTAAATTTTCTAACCAATCTTAACTAACATTCTAACTATATAACTAATTAATTAACATATTATTTCATATATTATAATCTCTAATTAAAATTAGGATATCTAATTAAGAATTAGATTATAACAATTTAATATTTAATTTAGTTTACTTAACTTGTTAATTAGGCCATTAGATTAATCAAATTAGGCTTAATTAGTTACTAATCAAATCATTGTTGACTTCATCTTTTCTTTAGCCTAAAAAGGCTACTAAAAAAATTGTCTCCTCCTTGTCCAAGCACTCCAAAATCGTCCCCCCTTCCATAATGCATGAAGTTGTCATCTTTTTTTTTATACAATTATTTGAAGCATTCCTAGCCATTGATTAATTCAATGGTTAGGATTTAGGTAGACTTTTAATTTAGAAGACTTAATCTAAGCCATTGGATCATTCTCCTTTAAATTCTAGCCATTAGATGTGTCTCCAAAATAAAGGGTCAATATTACTTCTTCTTACTTTTAATCTAAGGGTCATAATTAGTCTTTGCTACTTTTTAAGACCAAATCTCCACCCTTGATTAATTTTTCATCCAATGGTCATAAATGGTCCTTGTTACTTTACAAGACCAAATCTCCACCCTTGATCAATTCTAAATCCAATGGTTGTAAATGGTCACTTTATATAATCAAATTTACACCGTTGATTAAATCTACGGTTGATATTGAAGCTTGCCTAACTAAGTTTATTCTCACATCATTGATTAAATCAATGATGATTATCTTATGTTTCTTTATTAAATTTATTTCTTAACCATTAATTGAATCAATAGTGGATATCCAAACCACCAATGTTGACTTAAGCAATATAATTTCTATTTTTATCTACTAAAAATCTCACGAAAGAATATATTTACTGTATTTTTATCTTCCGATAAATAATTACAGTACAAAACAAATTTTCTAAAACTGTTTTCGGATTCAAGTTTAGTAAGATCCCCTGTCTCCGTCTAAACAGTACAAATTTTTCTATGCGTAAAAATTTTTTCACTTTGCGGGACCCACCTGAGCCTACGTATGGTCACCTGGGTCCACAAACACCTCGTGGGGCCCACAAGCAGAAAAAATTCAAAATCACACATAAAATCACAAAAATTAGAAAATGTATGAAAATCAAGTCGATTGTTAAAAATAATTAACAAAGAGAAATAAATACGAGAAAGATTTTTTCTACGAAAATTATTATTTTCCGACACGGAGTAAATCACTCAAAACGATCAAATACGCTGATGGAATAAACAAAATAATTTTACAAGATTCAGAAATTACTAAACAAGAAAATTACATATTGTTGTCAAAATTACTGTTTATAGGATAGGAATTTTTGGGGTGTTACATAACCCAATATTTTCATTATTCTCCACCAACAAACTTTTTTTTTCTTCTTCCTTTTTTTTCATTTTTTCTTCTTTTTTTCAATCTTTTTTTCTTTTTTTTTCTTTTCTTTTTAACAACCCTTGAATAACAAACAACCCTTAATGACTTTTTAATCAACACATCAGATGCTCCAAAGAATCCAACCTCATTATTCAATTGAGTATTCAAAAAAATCAATTTTAGGTTCAAATGGGGCAACTAAGAGATTATTTTATCAATGCAACTCTAGAAGTCAAGAAAGGATTAAGCCTGATTGCCGTAATCATATTTAAGTCTGTATGTGAATTTTTAAAGTCTCAACAAGATATCAAAGCAAGTTCTCGCACACATCAATCAAGAGAAATCTCACTCCAAAAGAAAATTAGGATTTTGTTTATGAAAAATCCAATCATTAAGGGTCAAAACTAACTTTCTGGTAATGTTAATAAAGAGAACAAAAGCAAGTAGACATGACTAATTTCAAAATAAGATGCTAAACTTCACTTTACATAATTGAACAAGATTGCTTCACACAAAATCAACTCATGATCAAAGGATTCCCTTTTAAAACATATCTCTATCAGCTTAGTATAAATCAAGAATTCAACACACAATTTCAGTTTAATTACCAGTAATACTCAAGTGTTCATCAGTTGTGCAAAATTTTTTTTTAGGATTACCCCCCACACACACTTAAGATAAACATTGTCCTCAATGTGGAAGAAAAAGAAATAAAGGGGTTAAAGAAAAGAACAACACAACATGATGAAAAGTGATACAATGTCAGGCAGAGGAGAAGCACAAGAGTCAGCGCTGCAACAGAATCTAAAAAATCCTAAAACACATGAATAGCATCTAAAAGAAAAACAAAAATAACAAAAACAATGAAAATAAGATATATAAAGAAGAAACATAGGTTGCCTTCGTGAAGCACTTGTTTAACGTCATTAACTCGATGTTGTTTTTTTTAGATTGATTAAGGTGGCTTAAAGCAAGAGAAATAGGATGACGCCTTTTTCATTTCAAAGCAGTGTTTCCATCCTTCGTCAATGGCCTTGGGAATACTTCCAACAACATTTTGAACTTGATAAGAGCTTGGTTGTCCTAATTACACCTTGGCTCCGCTAGGCCATGTAGGTTCAATTGATCAACAACTGAATGACCTATTAGGAATGGAGCATGGATCATAGGAGGACCTTTCTCTAGTTCAAAAACTTAGGTTTTAGGAAAGCAAACATCCACATTGCATGATGGTGGGGGTCTTTGATAGCTAAGATTTCCTACTTCTTAACTTGAACAAAATTGATAGGGGTGTTGAGATTTGACATTGGAGAAGATTTAGTCTCCTTAAAGACATTGATGGTCACATAATCTCCATCCACTCTCAAGATAAGCTCACTTCGAGGTACATCAATCACGACCCCTGAAGTTTCCAAGAATGATCTTCCAAGAATGAGAGGAATAATAGCGTCATCCTCATCCATATCTAACACCACAAAATCAACTGGGAAAATGAATTTGTCCACCTTCACCAAAACATCCTCCACTACACTACGAGGGTAAGTAATGGATCTATCAGCCCACTGTAGTGAAATGTTGGTGGGCTTCGGTTCCTACATTCCCAATTTCTTAAAAACAGAGAAAGGCATCAAATTAATACTAGCACCCAAATCACATAATGCTTTCTCAAAATAAGAGTTACCAATAGAGCAAGGAATAGTAAAACTCCCTGGATCTTTTAATTTTGGGGGTAACTTCTTCAAGAGAATGGTGGAGCACTCCTCATTAAGACATATCGTCTCAAATTCCTCAAGCTTGCATTTATTTGTAAGTATTTCCTTCAAGAACTTTGCATACTTGGGCATTTGAGAGATGACTTCAATAAACAGAATGTTAATTTGTAACTTCTTGAACATCTCCAAGAATTTAGCAAATTGCTTGTCTGGCTTATTGTTCTTAAACCTCTAAAGGAATGGGATCTTGGCATATGGTGATGGTTCATATACGGTGTTATGGTCACAATCCTTCTTCGCTCTCCTCCACTTTGGTTGTTCTTTCTCAACCTCTTTTTCTTTATTGTCATCTTAAATTGAGACATCTTTAGTAAAAACATCATTTTTCTTTTTCTCAATTCCTGACGAGCTAGGTGCTTCATTCATCTATCCTTTCAAAATCTTGCCACTTCTCAGGGTAATTGCATTGACTTGTTCCTTTGGATTAGTCTCAGTAGTACTAGGCAATGTCCCTGGTGCCCTCGCTGTTATCAATGTAGCCAACTGGCTAATATGAGTTTCCATACTCTTCATCCTGGCCTTTGAATTATGCATGTACTTCATTACAAAGTTTTCAAAATCTTTCCTCTCTTCTGGTGCTTGGAAACTTGGGGATGGTTGCAGAGCTCTCTGCTGACTCTGTTGATTGGCCTGTTGATTTCCCCATTTGAAATTGGGATGGTCCCTCCAACCGAGATTGTATGTATTTGAATATAGATTATACTGCTGTCAGTTAGAATTACCAACAAAATTTGCTACTTCAGGCTCAGGGGCAAAAGGACTACCAACTTGATAGTTTACACTTGTATGACCCTGTCCACCACATGCTTCACATATGATTAGTGGGACTGTACTTTTTGCTATCATCAAGGTCTCCACCATCTTTGTCAATGCTTTCAATTGAATCAAAAGAGCAGTAGAAGAATCAACAATATGTACACCTGCTTGTTTCTTAGGAACTTAGTGCTTATTTTGCTATTGAAAATTGTTAAGTGCCATCTTTTCAATTAGTGCTTGGCTTTCAATAGGTGTTTTCTTCCAAATTATACCTCCCGCAACAGCATCAATAAGTGAACAATTGGCAGACGATAAACTATTGTAAAAAGTTTGTACCTGCTGCCAGACAGGAAATCCATGGTGTGGACATCTCCTTAACAACTCCTGAAAATACTCCCAAGCTTCATAGAGAGTGTCCATGTCAAACTGCACAAAAGAAGATATGTCATTCCTTAACTTAGCAAATTTAGAGGGAGGAAAATACTTAACCAAAAATTGTTATGTCAGTTGATCCCATGTGGTGATGGAACCCCTTGGTAGTGACGTTAACCATTGACTTGCTATGTCCCGAAGAGAGAAAGGAAAGAATCGCAATCAAATTGCATCATCTGTCACCCCATTGTACTTTATAGTATCACACAACTGCAAGAACCTAGCCAAATGCTGATTTGGATCATCCGAAGGTAGTTCACCAAACTGAATAGAATTTTGAATCATGGAGATCAATGCCGGTTTGATCTCAAAATTGTTAGCCGCCACAGCTGGTCTTATAATACTCCCTCCATACCCTTCAGTTGTGGGCTTGGAATACTCAAGCATAGTCCACTCTGTTGGGGTAGCTCGTTCTTCACAATTCCCCTCAACTGTTGGTCTCTTCATCCTATTTTTATCTTCTTCAGTCATAGCTTCAGCGTTAGTTTTCTTCCTTAACCCACAAGCTATTTTCTCAATTTCTAGATTAAATGTCAAATTAGGAAACTAATATCAAGTAAGCATAAACAAGAAATATAAGCAAGGAGGTTAAATGAAAAATTAATTAAAAATAAAAAAGAAATAAAAAGTGTGTCTAAATTAACTAGAGTTTTTCGCTTCTAATATTACCAAACTCATTCCCCGGTAGTGGCACCAAAATCTTGATGCGTGTAAAATACACTAAGAGCAAGTACACTATATCGCAAAGTAATATATGACTTGACTCTCAGTTGTCGATCCCACGAGGAATAAGCGATAATTACTAGATTTGTAAAACTCTTTGTTATTTAGACAATCAGATGTGAAGAGAAATTTAATTTCAATTCAGAAAACAAATAAAGAAAAAAACAATGAACAATCAAACAATGTAAAGATAATCAATCTGAAAGAGACTAGGGTACAAAGTTCAATTGAATCCAATTAATCAGATTTTTACTCATTTATGATGTAAGGTAATTCTTTTGCTAATATTCTCTTATTTGCTATTAAATCCTAATGGTCATGTGTGAAACAATATTCTATTCCTAAATTAAATCACCGATTTGGTCATTTAGTTGAATTAATTAGGAATGCTTTAAGCCTTAATTCAAGAGATGAACTAACATACTTATCAATTCCATTGGTAGGATAAATTGATGTTTGGTCATTCACCAATATAATCCTAGGTTTATTATATAGGTCTACTCATTGAGTGGGATGGTCACCGGTCAAACAATGAATTAAAACATGCTAAAAATGATCAAGTTATGACAAGAATACAAGCAATATAATAAACTCTAAAAGAGATTACCTTAATCAAATTCGAGATCAAACCCATATAATTAGGAAAATAAGATCCCTCATAGCCCTAGCTATGGCTTTAGCTACTTATGTTCAATACAAACAAACCCATATAAAAATACAAACTCATGGAAAGAAAACTCAAATAAAGGGGAAAACTAGAGAGAAAGAAAAATCAAAACTCCTTTATGGTGATTATGATCTTCAAGCCTTCAAGAATTAAATCCTTCCTTCGAATCCTTCCTCCAAAGTTTGTTGTTGTGAAAGTGCTCTCTCTATATTAGGGATTTTCTGCATTGTGTGCCAAGTGTGTTGAATTTGGTGTAACTTTTCTTATTTATAAAAAATAACGTCTGCTATTATGCAACCAGTGCCTAGACGCTGGCTTATGGGTTCTCAAGTGCTAAGCCACTTAAACAAATGCGCGCTGTGCAATGCATTGCATGCTCAAGCACTGCTTCCCTAACGCTCAGGCTCTGGGACACTAAATCATTGCTACTGCATAAGCTTTGGGCGCTTAAAAGCGGTGAGCATCCAGCGCCTTAACATTGGACATCTGATGAAAAATTCCTCTTTTCTTGGTTCTTTAAATACTCAGTTTTCTCCATGTGCAATTTGCAACATCCTAATACCAGAATCGCAATATATATGGCATACAAAGAGATATCTAACATTACAATGTCACTACATACATATTAATAATGTCTGTTGGAAACATTATAGAGAGCCTTATGAAATGCGAAAAATACAACATCTATATCATAATGCATCAAAATACGTATATACAACATCAGCCTTAGCAAAAGCTTAAAGTATTACATAATTTTAAACGTTTCAAAAGAAGTACTAGAAGGTACAACATTTATAACATAAGCTATAAAGCTAATATAATCTTTATCTTCTTTCTTCTTCTTACTCTTGGAGAAAGATTCACCTAGAATTACATGATACACAGCGGGGTAAGAAACTACATTCTCAGTATGAGTAATCAAAACTAGTATACATAACATAATAAACATAATCTTAACACATGCTAAGTAAAATATGTCTAAAGCATCTATAATGTCTAACTATAGCATTTAGATAAACTAAGTTAACATACATTTCATACAAACGTACTTAGTCCAACTTAGAACCTAGGTGTTAAGCTTAGGAATACTAGGTTAATGTCTTATCTTGTGGTAAATAAAGGAAGAACTCATTCTCATATTATACATATCCTAGCACGCTGAGAAGTTCGGTCTTCATCCTTCCTCAAAGAGGCTTTCAGATTTCCCGTTTATTTCCTTTGGCCTTTGCACTATCGAGATATTAAGGTTATGTCCTTCCTCAAAAGAGTCTATCAGATACCCATTTACCTCCCTTTGCCTTCATGAATGGGCATCAAAGGATACTTACAATATCATTGCTACTAATCATTCCTATCATACATATATCTAAACACCAACTCATCACTCATTACTCTTAAGTGACATACTTTACCACAAAGTGGCCTAAGGTGCTAGATACTTACCTAAGGCAAACTATAACTCTTGATTGCTCAAAGGTTTATATTTTCTCATACATGCTAGGTGATAATTTTTCTCTTGAAAATATCATTTTTTGTGCCTTAACACACTTTAAGAAATATATACTAATGATCTAATTTAGCCAAGAACTTGAAAACATAAAAAATGACATTTTTTTGAAAATTCTAGCCTCAAACACAGGCCATGTTTGATTAAACAACCCCCATTGTGTCTTCAGACACGAGCTGTGTCTCTCAACTAGAGGACTTTTGTAGAACCGTGTTCCATTAGTTCTTTTCTTGAATTTTGGCCATTCTAATCCAGTTTCTAGGTAATTTTAGGTCCCTAATCAGTTGTTAAACACTTAGGAATTATAAATCACCAACTAAAACCTCTTAATTTGGTTTATGGATCAAAAATCCCTCTTAGTTTGACCTCACCCCTCTTTTGGGCATCAATGGCCTAAATGAGATGTTCTAAGCTTCTAGCCTTAACTTATGCTATGAACAAGTCATAAATAACCAAAGAAACTCATTCATGCAACCCAAACACATCAAACACCTCTAGATCTCAATTTGACCTATTATGCACTTTAAGTGCATCTATGGTGAAAATAGAGAAAATAGATGAAGATGAGCATAGAACCCCTACCTTTGGAGCTGTGAAGATGAATCAAACTTGGTTGGATTTTCAAGCCTTGGCTTTACCCTTGACTTTCCTCTTTCTCTCTTCCTCTTCCTTGGTTTTTCTTTCCTTTTCTTTCTCTTCTCCTCTCATGGTTTCTGCTTTTATTTTGTGAAGCCAAAAACAGCCGTGAATAAGACTTATAAAGAGGGTCTAAAAGACTCATATGACCTTTAGTCCAAAATTGATAAAATTTTGATCTGCTAAAAATACTCAGATTTAGAAAATTCAAGATTTTTAACTTCCAACAACTTTAAAATAAATATTAGGATTCATATAAAAAGTCATTTCACCATTATTTGATATTTTCATATTTTCTAGTGGTCAATCTTGCTATAATAGACAACCAGTATGCCTAAAAATACTAAATAAACTCATTTTACCTTGAAACTTTAACTGTAACTTATTTCATATATTTGTGACCTAGAAATAAATTATCCATATTTATTTTCATCATCTAAGTAATTAATACTATTATCTGAGTCATTTTAAGTTACTTTTCACAATCCGAATTGTAACTAAGAACCTAAACTAACTCAAATTGTCACAAAAATAAACATGCATACTAAGCAAGCCATACGCTATCTTTTGAACATATATACAAGTCTAACATGCCATTTTAGGTTATTACACAATTACCTGCCAAAAACACATAAAAATGCGTAATATGCACAAAATTAAAGAATGATAAAAACATGAGAAAACTTAAGAACAAAGTTTAATAAAAAAATATCAAAAGAGGTTTCAAAACCAAGGAATTGAACCATAAAAATATGAGATACTAAAGGTTCATTAATTGGTCTTTCTAAACTCTGAAACATTATGAAAACCCTAGTTTCTCACAACCAGTGCTTCACCCTCTTATTGTGGATATGGGTTGTTACCATTCTTTCTAGAACTCTGTATGTGGCGGCCATATGTTCTCTCATAGTTGCGACCATCTCCCTTTTGCTCTCTTATAAAAGTTGTCATTTCTCTAAACATCTTCATCATATCTGCAGTGTTATCACTAGCAGATGTTCTATCTCCTCGTGTTCGCCTGGATGATGCCATAATCCCTGTACACACAGAACATTTCATATTGAGTTTATCAGGCTCAATACTTATGTAACAGTGCAATAATAATCATTCACATACATACTCAAGGCTGCAATGCAATTCTATCTATACATCTTAGTATCAAGATAAGAAAATGCATCGCATTCATGCTAAAAGCATAGCTAGCCCATTAATAACTCCATATAATGTATTTATTTGTGCCCTATATCTGTGTATAAATAATGCTTAGTCCCTGTTTACAATGCATATATGGAAGGTTTTAGGCTTATATTTGTCAGATTCTAATTTTGATATCTTTCTGTATGCTTTTGAGCAAATTGTGCATATTTGGTAAGTGATTAAGTTGATTTGTAATGGAGATTGACTTGGTGATTTCTCTATTTTAGGAAGGGCTCCAATCAAGCTAAAATTTGAAGAATTTGGATAAAAAATGGAAGAGAAAACGAAGTGTGAAGTTCAACATTCAACGCCACAGTGCAGGCATGTCAATGCCACGGCGTGACCCTATTTTTTTGAACTTATAAATATTATTTTATTAGATTTTGTAGAGAAAGGTCGTTAGATTTAGAGAAGCTGCGACTAGGTTTTCATTTCTGGGCTGAGAAGAAGCCAAGTGAGTCAAGGTTGGAGGCCATCTTCTTCATGGAAGGAGATTCAAGCATCAATGATGAAATTCATGAGCTTCCTTCCTTCTCCTTTCTCTTTTCTCTTTTCCATCTATCTTGAGCATGAGTTTTGTGGTTCTATTTTCGTGTTCAATGATTAGCTAAGTTGTATTTAGGGATAACTTTGAATCCTTTTATGAATATTAATGATTTTGTTCTTCTTTAAGTATATATTGATGTTTGGTTTTGTTCAATCATATAGTTCTTAATGCTCTTAATTATTTGATCAGCTTTTAAGTGATTTGTTGAAATCTGATGAACCTAGACATAGGAATTTGGATCTTAGATCATACGTATGGTTGATGCATATTCGATTTCATTCAATTGGCTTGGATAAATTGATTCACTAATGAGATAGAAATATACCTCTTAGCCATGCATAGCGGGTGTTTGAGAATAGATCTTAATGAGTAGATTTTGCATCTAATTAATAAGTTAAGTAAATGAAACTATGGTTGATTGACCTAGACATAGGTTTTTAACTAAATCAGATTTTCAAGCTAACTTAACAATTCATTGATGTTTCTTGTAAGGATTGTATATCATTAGTTGAAGTAAGAGGTGAAGAAGGATTCCCTAAAACTCTAAACATTATCTTTATTACTTTGTGGTTTAGATTTAGTTTATTTGCACTTTCTCTATTTTTATGTTCTTGAATAGAATTAATTAAGCTATTGGTTGATACTTAACTTTAGAAGCCAACATCCTCGTGGGAATAAACTTTACTCTTCATTGTATTACTTGAATGACCCACGTACTTGCGGTACACAAATGGTCTAACAAGTTTTTGGCGCCGTTGCCTAGGATAATGGTTTAATTCTGTATTGCTAATATCAACAATGAGTTTAGTTAGCTCTAATTCAAGTTGTATATAATTCATTTTAATTTAAGTTTTTGTTATGTTAAGTTTTAGGTACAATAAAGAAGCCGGATGACTATAATCATATGAGGCCCTTAAGGGAGTTCGCGACTCCTCAAAAGGAAAACCTTCGATCTAGTTCAATAAGACCACTCATCTGCACAAACCATTTTGGTAACAAAGTCTTACCAGGACTATAAATTAGGCCATTCTTGGGAAGAAACCCAAGTTTATGTTAATTCTTGACTTTTTGCATAAATAGGTAGTATGTTGATTTTGTAACTTTATTATATTTCTGTTATAAATATTATAATTTAACTTTTTGAACAAGTTTTGCATGTGCTGGAGACTCTAAGGAAGCAGACTTGGCAGCAAAACTGTGTTTGCTGTATGATTTTGCAAACCGAACTCTCACACCGCGGCACTTCAGACTTCAAGCCGCTGCGCTTCAAACTTCATGCCACGGCGCTGGGTGATTTTTTTGTAGAATTCTGCAGACGAGCTAAACGCCGCGACGTAGGCAGGTTCATGTCGTGACATTATGCTCTGTTTTGTACATATTTCTTTTATTTTTCATGTATTCCCATATTTTAGTATGCTTAGACTAACAGTGTGCATATTTTTTAAAAGTTTAGGTACCCTATACGCCACATAAAGTGAGGAAGTTGTCTCACTTCAGTTTAGGGGAGTATTATTACATGCTTTGATTATTATGATGTATTAAGTATGCATGTGATGATATTTACTATATGCAATAGTGATAGCCATCATGTTGTCATCTTTCTATATTACTTTGGCTATTATTGATGGGTTTGGATGAAAAATTTCAATTTTTAACATTAGGCATATGATGTTATGCATGGTTGAATTGAGAAAGTTGAATCTATTTGAATGCATGAAATGTTGCAAATTGCTAGTGTAGAATTGGTTGTCCAATTATATAAAAGGTTGCTATTTGTCCCCTTTACAGTGAAACCATTTGCGATTTTGAAGTATATGAAACAATTTAGTCATTTTTTATGCATGATTTACATCCCATTTAGATGCACGTGTAACTTTGAAAATGATAAGAGTGCATATCTAGAGAAAGTTTATGGATGTACATGTAGAGTTTTGATTATTCTAGAAATTATTTTTAAACTCTCTTGAGGTAAAATCCTAAATTATGCATGATTAAAGAAATGATAAGGGCATTGTTTAGACCGATTGAACCTTAAAAGCTTACCCTGATATGATTATATCCATAGGTCCCCTTTTGAAGCCTTATAATTGTTTGACCTTATTTATTTTTTCACCACCATTGTGTTTGTTAACCTGTTAACCATTCTAATGCATGTGAAAGCATGTCATTTTATTCCTACCATTATTGTTTGTTGAGTACATGATATGTTATTTCTTGAAGTGAGTCTAGTAATTAGGAGTATTAATGCCTATTCAATACAAAATGAGTTTGAAGGAACCAGATGCAGTCAAAGAAAAGAAGCATTGCTTTGTTAAAAAAAATGAAAAAAAATGAAAAGAAATAAAAACAAGAGAAAAGAGAAAAGCAATGTAAAAGAAAAGAAAAGTATGAAAAGCATTGAATAGTTCTGACAAGTTTTCTTCGTTCATTCTTGAATACCCTACTAATATCAGTTGGAGGCTCAAGTCTTGAAATAGTATATTTATGTTTCTCAATGTTTGTATTATATCATTTCCCTATTTTTCTTACGCCCATTACCATTGGCCTTACATTACAAGTTGTTGAAGTCCCTTTTGATCCTCGGTTATGTGTAATTTACATTAGTGGAGAGAGAGTTTAGAATCAATTTTGTGGATTCTATGATTCATATACATGTAGGCTCATAAACTTATTCGGATGTATATGACTTGACTAAGAGAAGTTTATTTTGCATGTTTGTGGAAAATATGAATTGCATGAAAAGATGCCTGGCTTGTTAGCATGTTAAAGATTGTGTAAGTATGGAGTTGATTATGAGGCTTTTACACTTTTTGAGGACTATGCAATCAGTATGCACAGGTTGTGGTTAACTTTGAAAATTGAAAGTATTTTAGATGCTGAATGAATGATTGAGCATGAATTGTTCAGCAAGTTTATTTAGTCATACTTTGTTTTGCTCAAGGAGTAGCAAAATGTAGGTTTGAGGGTATGATAACTCCATATAATGTAGTTATTTGTATTCTATATCTGTGTATAAATAATGCTTAGTCCCTGTTTACAATGCATATATGGAAGGTTTTAGGCTTATATTTGTCATATTCTAATTTTGATATCTTCTTGTATGCTTTTGAGCAAATTATGCTTATCTGGTAAGTGATTAAGTTGATTTGTAATTGAGATTGACTTGGTGATTTCTCTATTTTAGGAAGGGCTCCAATCAAGCTGAAATTTGGATCAAAAGTAGAAGAGAAAGCTAAGTGTGAAGTTCAGCATTCAACGCCGCGACGCAAATATGTCAATGTCACGACGTGGTGCATCCTCTGCTTCAGTACATAGGACCCGAGGTTAGAGCACCACGACGTGTTTGGATTCAATGTTGCGACATGGTAACCTAATTTGTAAGTGCGCCAAGGCATAGGCATGTTAATGTCGTGACGTGACCCTATTTTTCTAAGCCTATAAATACTGTTTTATTATATTTTGTAGAGAGAGGCCGTTAGGTTTAGAGAAGCTGCATTAGGTTTTCATTTCTGGGATGAGAGGAAGCTAAGGGAGTCAAAGTTAGAGGTCATCTTCTTCATAGAAGGAGATTCAAGCATCAAAGATGAAATTCATGAGCTTCCTTCCTTCTCCTTTCTCTTTTCTCTCTTCCATCTTTCTTGAGCATGAGTTTTGTGGTTCTATTTTTGTGTTCAATGATTAGCTAAGTTATATTTAGGGATAACTTTGAATCCTTTTATGAATATTAATGATTTTGCTATTCTTTGAGCATATATTGATGTTTGGTTTTGTTTAATCATATGGTTCTTAATGCTCTTGATTATTTGATCAGCTTTTAAGTGATTTGTTAAAAGCTGATGAATCTAGACATAGTAATTTGGATCTTAGATCATACGTATGGTTGATGCATGTTCGATTTCATTCAATTGACTTGGATAAGTTGATTCGCTAATGGGATAGAAATATACCTCTTAACCATGCATAACGGGTGTTTGAGAATATATCTTAATGAGTGGATTTTGTATCTAATTAATGAGTTAGATAAATAGAACTATGGTTGATTGACCTAGATATAGGCTTTTAACTAAATCAGATTCTCAAGTTAACTTAACAATTCATTGATGTTGCTTGTAAGGATTACATATCTTTAGTTGAAGGAGGAGGTGAAGAAGGATTCCCTAAAACTCTAAACATTATCTTTATTGCTTTGCAGTTTATATTTAGTTTATTTACACTTTCTTTATTTTTATGTTCTTGAATAGAATTAATTAAGTTATTGGTTAATACTTAGCTTTGGAAGCCAACATCCTCATGGAAACGAACTTTACTCTTCATTGTATTACTTGAATGACCCATGCACTTGCGGTACACAAATGGTCTAACAAGTTTTTGGCACCGTTGCCGAGAATAATTGTTTAATTCTGTATTACTAATATCAACAATAAGTTTAGTTATATCATCCTATCCATACCCAGGCTTAATAGGATGAACTACTCACTAAAATGTAACATCCTAATATTTAAACTAATGAGATATCCAAAATTATGCATTAGCAATCTTATTAGAATACATCAGTTAAATCAATATCAGATTTTTTGAAGAAATATATATATATTATACAAAATATGAGTCTGAAGCGGAAGTACATATTGCATATCTATAGAATTGAGTCAAATATAACTAGTACGTCAAGTACATTATATACATCATAGGCCACAAAGACGCAAAAAAAAATGGTACACAACTATGTACAAAAGTCAAAACAAAAAGAGAATAAAAGATCTACAAGATCAGACTCTCCTTCGCCTCTATAGTCTGTACGAGGATATCCTACAATCATTATGGAAATCAAAGAAATGGGATAAGAATCTCATAATTCTCAGTAATCACTTTAAAATCGTGTCATCATAATCATTCCAGTTGTTCCAGGGAAAAATAATTTCAAATTAGTGATATATAATCAATAGAAAGGTGGTTAAAGCTAAATCAAGTCCTTTCTTTGCCCGAAACAGAAGTTCATTTTATATCATTTATCAAAAATACTTTGAGTAATCAAATCAATCATCAAATCTTATCAAAATCTCAAAATCATATTCAAAAATCAATTCAAGATAAACTTATGCAATAAGCTATGTCATAATGGTCATCCATCAAGAATCAACATTTATAAATCACCAATAATCATAATTCATCTCTTATCAAAATGGTATGAAGGAAATTATCCGTCCTCACAATACCGTTCACTTGGTAGTAGCTTGCTTTCAGGTTGGTGCACTTCAACTTATCTGTAATAGTCTCTCTTGTTACATAGAACTACTCTGAGTAACCCAATCAGTCCATAACAAAGGAGGGAATTATCCATTCTCATGCAAAATTGTGAGTAGAGAGGGAATTATCTGTCCTCAACTGCTTTGATAGGGAGGGTATCATCCTTCCTCACACTATCTCTAATCTAGGAATACCTCAAGTAGAGAGGGAGTTTCCATCCTTAATTACATATCATCCAAGGAGAACTCAGGTAAAGAAGGAGGGAATAATCTGTCCTCAACCTCAATAACTCAGGTGGTAAGGGAATGTCTCTCCTCAACCACTATTTCTAAGTCTCACCCTAGGACCAATGATATCCTAGGTAATGGGTTACTCATAAAGACAATTATTATCTCAATCATCATTCTCATCATGCAAAAAATAAAGTATTTCATCAAATTATCTAATATCCTAACATAATGCTTCAATATCTCATCAATCATGCAATATAATATTCCATCATATCATCTCATGTAATGGCATTATGCATTTCATAGTAGAGATTTAACAATTAGAATTTCACAAATTTAAGTGATCAATTCTTCTATGAAATACCCCTACTAGTATCTTACTACTCTTTAAAAAGCATACATAAGAATTTTCAACAAGTAGAGGACTTCGTTTTATCCAAACAATCAACCTGGAACAAGGCGCCTACTCTCTAGCGCCTAGGCACTGGGATGACAGAGAATTGCCTAGTTCATTTTGGTCGTTGGAGCCTGGGCGATGAACTTTGGGCGTTCAAGCGCCCAAACACTAGAGACGTTGCTCTGTTTTTCCCAGGTGCTGGAGCTCAAGCACTTAGCCCTGGCACTTAGGCGTTGCGCGAGCGCTCAGGCGCTCCACACTAGGTGCCTAGGGGTGCTATGCGCATCCTGAAGCATCAGGTTTCTGGGTGGAGCCCAACTCTAGCACCTAGCGCCAGAACACCAGCAGCCAAACTCTCAGTTTCTTTAGTTTGAAACTAGATTCCAACCCAAGCCAAACCATTGAACATCAATAACAATATCAAATGCATCATATTCAAGCATCCAAAACACTTTTAAAACAACAAATCAAATATGGGTTTCAACCTATTTTCAAATCTCAAAGTTTCTCAAGAATCAAAATTAAGGTTTGGAATCTTTAACTTGTATTCAAAGCATAAGAGTATCATCTTTGTTTATCATCTCAAAACCTTAACAACAAAAAACAATAATCAAATCCATCATTTTCAAATAGGAGAAAAAGATGAACAAAGTTAAGAAAACCCCTACCTCAACTTGTCACCTTCTTCTTCCATTTTTCTTTTCTCCTTTCATGGTTGCTTCCTCCTCCTTCTTCCCTTATTTCTCTCTTGCTTTTCTTGTTCCCCTTTCTCCCTTTTGCTAGACATGAGATTGAGAGGATAGAGAGTGAGTGAGAGCAAAACGTGAGAGAATGAGAAATGAGATGATGGAAACGTGAATGAGTGGAGAAAGAGGAGGAAAAAGCAACAAAATATCACATGTTAGGTGAGTTCCATCAGAATGGAACAATGAAGGACGTGGGAAAGTTTTTCAAAAATGAAATTCAACTGATAAGCTTTTATCTGCTAAGAATACTTTAGTCTTTCAAAAATAAATTTTCTAACCTTCATAGGTATCATAAAAAATTCTAGAATTCCATTCTATTTTCTATATTACTATTCCACCACTTTTTTTATACTGCAATATCAGTCTCTAAGTTTTATTATTCTTTCCTAGGTTAAATTAAACCTATGGAATTGAATTAAGAAGCTTTCAAGTATCCATTTTAATTGTCCATAGCTTAGAAATAAATCTCCCTCATTTATTTCTATTTTCTCATCCATTTTCACAAAAGTCCAAATTTTATAAGAGCTATTTCTCACATTCAGTATCATAGATTAATGCTCAAACAACACCAGCCAGTTACCAAATAACTAGTGTCCTATACCGGTGTTATTGAGCTTCTATAACCCTGATTAAGTTCATTGAGTTGGGGAGAATGTTACAGATTTTGTCAAGTGCATACTACAATTTATACACCACCAATAAGGGATATGAAATTCATTAAAAGTTTTAGCTTATTCTGTCATTAAATATAGTCGTCTAACACTTCTCACATCATAAGAATGGACAAAAATTAATAATGATAGCAGAATTAATAAGTGATTTGTTATTACCCATATGAACCTTATTCATGGAATATCCAATCACAAAAGATTGAATTACCATCACTGCTAATTTCAAATTATTTTAAATTATATTCCTCTTGATATTTTATTTATTAATTTTCTACCTAAACACTTTGTCAAAGGATTGACCAAATTCGCTTCTGACTTTACATAATCAACGGATATAATATCATCTTTTAACAATTGCTTAATCACTTTATGTCTCAATTGAATATGTCTATTTTTACTATTAAAAGTTTAATCTTTGCAATGGCTATTGCCACTTGGCAATCACAATGCATAGACACATAAAGTATTGATTTTATTCCCAAAGGAATATTTGCTAAGAAATTTTCCAACTACTTAGCCTCATTACCTGCCAACTACAGAACAAGAGACTCTCCATTGTAGTTTTAACTGCACCACCCCCAAAGTGAATAGATAACAAGGAATAAATTTAGTCTCATCTGAATTTATATCTACTCAACATATTTAGAGCATATACAATATTAAAGAACAATTTATCAAATTCATAACGCTACCAAAATTTTAGCATATCAAATTGTGATGTTAGACTTTCAGCTATCTACTCGTTCATGTATTCTTTCATTGAATCATAATCTGAAATTTAAGATACACCAACCGAACGGAATTATCCCAGAAATAAGCATAAAAAACAAGAAAGAACCAACAAGAGCAAGTAAACCAACTCATAAAGTACTGCTTCGTAAAACATACTTGGGGTTGAGCAGCAAAACTTTCTCCATTGTTTCACTCCACGTCTAACAACATTAAGAAACTTCAATTCGTACAGTTTTGAAACGCCGAGCTAAGATGGCTTTCTTTTTTATTATTTTATATAGATATTTATATGAATATGTGAGAATGAACGTTATGTTTTAATTTTCAACATATATATAACTTTTCAAGTAATAGTACTTTCACTAAGCACCAGCACACTTTAGTTAATTTAATTTAAATTGTAAACTATACTTCATCTTTATATAATTATGTTTAATGTATGAAACATTAACACGTCATAATCATACTATAAATGAATAGAAACGATCAAGTAAGCAAAAGCAAAAGAAAATGCACTTTTGTTCATCAACATTGAGTACAAATAGTCCCTGATTACAATAGCTTTTGCCCACTTATTCTTCATCACAATCTTATTAGATTCACACCTTAACCCCACCCTATTAATAGAGCCATATAAATTAAATTTGCTCTAATACAAGGCACATGAAGTACTTTATTAAGGGCCAATGTCTTGCCAGATGCGAGCTTGAGAAAAACTTTTCTTATGCCATGAACATCAGCAGTTCAAAAATTTCTAATATACATATGTTCTTCTCCATCCCCTACAGTGTAGGAGGTATAAGCATTTTTGTTTACACAAATATGTCTAATAGCCCCAGAGTCTACTACCCATTGTTTCATATTGGCCACAAGATAGGCCTTAGAAATGACCGCAACAATTATATTATTTCCTTTGACCAAATTTGCATTTGGCTTAAGAGGATTGTCATTCCTCTTCCTATATATGCATTGAGGTGCATGATGACTTGACTTTCCACAAATATAGCAATGCCCTTTCTCTTTAAAGGCGGGGATGGTAGCTTTAGGCATGTGATCAGTGTTTTTGTAATCATACCTATTTTTGTGTAGGTAATTACTATTGGGTACCATAGTTACAGAAATAATATCACACAGCTAAAATAGAGTTAAAAAAATAGGAATTGACACATAATATTTAACGTGAAAAACCCTCTAATGGTGATGAGGGAAAAATCATAGGCAAGAATAGAAGATTTTCACTATATGGAAGAAAATTATAACTTCTCTCTAATTACAAGGAGAGAACAATAACACTCTTTCTTGAAATAGGAGAATACACATCTCTCTATATAAAATAGAAAAGACTCTCAAAAGACACTATGTAATATTTCTCTGTAAAAATGGGATGATGAAACCATTGGAGGAGGTCTTTATTTATAGGCGAGAACCTCCTCACAATGCTACTCCACCGAAAAGCAAATGAAGGATAATTTGCTACCGGCTACCCAACTACTTCCTACTTTCTTTGACTTTCTTGCTACCTGCTGCCCAACCACGTCTGCCAATTTCTTTGACTTTTTACTATGCCACCGAAAGTGGCTTTACTTTATGCTTAACAATCTCCCACTTAAAGTCACTTTTGGTGAGCTTTTAAAACCTTTCTCATCTTGCCAATTTTCTGCTGCCTACATTTCTGATATGCCATAAGAGGATCTACACCATTTAAACTTGTCAAAGCTGATTGGTTTTGTCATAGCATCTGCTAGGTTATCTTTGGTATGAATCTTTTGCATATCCACACTTTCATCTTCTACTACTTCTCGAATAAAGTGATGTTGAACTCCTATGTGCTTTGTCTTGGAATGAAAGGTTGGATTCCTAGCAATGTGCAAGGCACTCTAACTGTCACAATACAAAGAAATCTTTTGATGCTTGTGCCCGAGTTCCTCCATTAACCTTTTAATCCAAATTATTTCCTTGCATGCTTGTGTAGCTGCTATATATTCAGCTTCTGTAGTAGATAAAGCTACAACAGTCTGTAACTTTGATAACCAACTCACAGCTTCTCCTACAAGTGTAAACACATAGCCTGTAGTAGATTTCCTTTTATCAAGATTACCTGCAAATTCTGAATCAACATATCCCCTGACAACAAACTCTAATCCTCCAAAACATAATGCAGCACCTGAGGTCCCTTTAATGTACCTTAGGATCCTCTTAACAGCATTTCAATGCTCTTTACCAGGATCTGCCATAAAACGACTGACTGTACCAATTGCTTAAGCAATATTTGGTCTACTACAGATCATTGTATATATAAGACTTCCCACTGCTGATGCATACAGTACTCGAGACATTTCCATCCTCTCTGTTTCATTACTAGGACACATACTTGAGGATAATTTATAATTGATAGGAAGTGGGGTAGAGATTGACTTACAATCTTGCATGTTGAAGCGTCGCAAGATTTTCTTCAGGTAGTTCCTTTGAGAAAGCCAAATCTTCTTATCTTTTCTGTCTTGGTGAATTTGCATCCCTAAAATCTTGTTTGCTAGTTCCAAGTCTTTCATATCAAATTCCCTAGCCAACTGTGCCTTCAATTCTTTGACTCGATCTTTGTTGGGGCCTACCACCAACATGTCATCCACGTACAACAGCAAGATGATAAAATCATCATCACCAAACCTCTTGTAATATATACAATGGTCTAAACTCAATCTGTTGTATTTGAGACTAATAATGAAGAAATCAAATCTCTTGTACCAACACCTTGGTGCCTGCTTTAGACTGTACAGAGATTTGGTTAACATGCAAACCAAGTTTTCCTTGCCTTTTTCTTCAAAGCCTTCTGGTTGGAGCATATATATCTCTTCTTCTAGCTTTCCATGAAGAAAAGTTATTTTCACATCTAATTGTTCAAGATGTAAATCAAATGCAGCACACATAGGCAAGACTACTTTGATAGTGGTAAGTCTGACAACTGGAGAGAATATCTCATTGAAATCAATTTTTTCTTTCTGAGCATACCCTTTGACCACCAGTCTTGCACGATATCATTCCACTTAATCGTTACCATCTCGTTTGATCTTATAGACCTATTTACTACTAATGGCTTTTCGTCCCTTTGGAAGTTCAACAAGTTCCCATGTCTTGTTTCTATGTAGGACTTCTATTTCTTCTTGCATTGCTGCTATTCACAGAGAAGCTTTTGAGCTACTCATAGCCTACTGAAAGGTTGACGGCTTTCCTTCTTCTGTTAGAAGACAATATACATCGTGGCTTGCCATAACATAGTCTTAGTGCCATGATGGTGCTCTTATCTTGCGCATTGATCATTGAACTTCTATATCATTGGCCTCTTATAGTTCTTGTTCCTCGTGCTCTGGTACTTGTTCTACTTCAAAGGAATCTTCTTCTCCAGCTTTTCCATCAATCTGTATTGTAAGAGTCTCTTTCAAAGTGTTGTCATCTTCTTGTTCACTTTGCAGTTCATTTTCTACAAATATCACATCTTTGCTGACAATAACATTGCAGGCAGTGGGATCCCACAGGCGATACCCCTTAACACCGCCAGCATAATCCAAGAATATGCATTTCCTGAATTTTGGATCTAGCTTTGTTCTTTCTTGGGAATTGTACATCACATATGCAGGACATCCGAACACATGAATAGAAGAATAATATGTTGGCTTGCCATTCCACATCTCTATTGGTGTCTTCAAACCAATTGTACTTGATGGCGAATCATTTATCACGTAACAAGCAGCTTTGATTGCTTCTGCCCAAAAAGACTTAGCTAGACCTGCAGTTCGCAACGTAGCTCTTATTTTTTCTAGGAGAGTTCTATTCATCCGCTCTGCTACACCATTCTTCTGGGGTATGTGTGTAACTGTAAACTGCCTTTGAATACCTTCTTGCTTGCAAAATGCGAGAAAATTATTATCTGTATATTCTCCTCCATTGTCTGTCCTCAAGTACTTGATCCTTTTTCCGGATTCAAGTTCTACTCTTGCTTTGAAGTCCTTGAAGATTGGAAACACATTTGACTTCTTCTTGATTGGGTACACCCATAATCTCCTGGAGTAATCATCAATGAATGATATAAAGTATTTTGCTCCACCTAAGGACATTTCTGGTGACTCCCATATACCAGAATGAATCAAGTCCAGTATGTGCTTGCTTTTAGCAATTGATCTATCAAACTTTAATTTATACTACTTTCTTGTAACACAGTGCTCACAAAAAGGTAAGTTTACCAATTTGAGCTTGGGAAAGAGATCACATTCCGCGAGAACCTTCAAACCACGTTTTGACATATGGCCTAATTTGCGATGCCACATTATCGTTGATTCTTCATAGCCTGCTGATACAACTGATGCATTTGTTTTTTATAGTTTATCTCCCACAAGCATGTATAGATTTGCCGCGATCTTTTCTGCTTTCATCACCACAAGAGCACCTCTTACAACCTCCAAGATCCCACCTTCAATATGAGTTTTGCGTCTGAAGTCATCTAATTACTCAATAGACAATAAATTCTTCTTTAAATCCTCCACATGTCGTACACCTTGAATTGTGTCAACTGTACCATCGTGCAATTTTATTTTGACAGTACCAACTCCGACAATCTCCAAGGCATGATCATTTCCCATGAACACAGATCTTTCTGAGATAGGTTCATAAGTGCAAAACCAGTCTCGTCGTGGAGTCATGTGCCATGTTGCTCCTGAATCCATTATCCAAACATCAGTGAGCTATTTTCCACCTTTGGTACCAATTGCTACTTCGCTATAAAGAATTTCTCTATCATCAGAGGTATTCGCAACACATCCTTGAGAGGTTGTTACTTCAGGAGCTTTTTCTGCATTTTTCTTATTGTGCCAACAATCTTTCTTCAAGTGCCCTCTCATGCCACAATGGTAGCATTTGAAGTTCTTCCTTCTTCGTGACTTTGATCTACTCTGATTTCGACTCCCACTAGAGCCACGTTCAGTTGATCTTCCTTTTGTCATCGACAAAGCCTCTGTTTGTTTTGAGCTTTCTAATTTGTCTTCCTTGTTCTTCCGCTTTGATTCTTCTTCAAGAATAGCGGCAACAACATTGTCAAATTGAAGACTATCAGCAATATTATTATTTGTTATGTTAATGATGAGTTGATCATAAGAGTCAAGTAGATTTTGAAATAGAAGCTCTGCACGTTGATTTTCCACCATGTTGTAATCTGATGCGGTAAGTTGGGAAATCATGTGTTCAGATTGTTAATGTGATCTGTTACTGTCGTGGATTCACTCATTCGAAGAGTATAAAGTCTCCTCTTTAAGAATATCCTATTGTGAAATGACTTAACCTCGTACAATTTGGTGAGTGCATCCCAGATCTCCTTTGCCATCTTTTTTTTTTTTTTTGCAACATTTGACAAAACTGAATTTGCCAAAGCTAGATGCAGGTTGCCAACAGCATTATCATCTATCTCCTTCCACTTGTCTTCAGGTATCCCAGTGGGTCTACCTTCAATTGCTGCTAAGCAATTATCCTTCCTCAAGATTGCCTTTATCTTCAGTTTCCATAAGGAGAAATTACTTCCATTGAACCTCTCAATCTCAAATTTTGTTGTCATGGTATTGACAACAATCTGTTTCTTAACTGGACCGGCTTACTCTATTTCACCGTGTATAATACCGTATACGTGAATAGTAATATATATATATATATATATATATATATATATATATATATATATATATATATATATATATATATCATATTGGGACAAACCTCTTATATGTTAACAATACTACTAAAGTATACAACTACACATGTGAATAGTAACTATGAACAATACTCGTAGTGTGAATAGTAATAGCAACAAATGGCTTTAATACCAGTGTTGGGTACCAGAGTTATAGAAACAATATCACATAGCTAAAATAGAGTTGAGAAAACAGGAACTGACACATGATATTTAACATGAAAAATTCTCTAATAGTGATGAGGGAAAAACCACGGGCAAGAATAGAAGATTTTCACTATGTGGAAGAAAATTACAACTTCTCTCTAATTACAAGAAGAGAACAATAATACTCTCTCTTGAAATAGGAGAATGCACATCTCTCTATATAAAATAGGAAAGACTCTCAGAAGATACTATGTAATATTTCTCTATGAAAATGGGATAATGAAACCATTGAAGGAGGTCTCTATTTATAGGCGAGAACCTTCTCGCAATGCTGCTCCACCGAAAAACAAATGAAGGACAATCCGCTACCTGCTGCCCAACTACTTCTTACTTTCTTTGACTTTCTTGCTACCTGGTGCCCAACCACTTCTTCCAATTTCTTTTACTTCGTACTATGCCACTGAAAGTAGCTTTACTTTATGCTTAACACATTTTACACTAAGTTTGCCTTTGAAATCATTGCTTTTGCTCTTGCTAATTCAAGTTCCTTTTTGTTGGTATCCCCAATTATGATGTGTGTGATTAGGTCTACAAGTGATAAGCATGTGCTTGTGTTTGAGTTGTTGCTTATAATCTTTTCATGATTCTGGCAGCTTCTCAATCAACAAACCTACAATAAACTCATCTTGCAAGATGATATTTTCATCCTTAAGATCTTCCAGTAATTTATGATATTCATTGATTTGCATTTTGATATCCCTAACGTCTGTCATCTCTCATATGTAGAAGTTGTCAATAATAAATTTCTGCTTTCCAGCATCCTCAATAGTTTACTTCAGGTTTAGAGTCCCAAATCTCCTTGGCTAGTTTGTAGAAACAATAGACATTGAACAAATCGTTAGATAACGTGCTAATAATTGCATGTCTACATACCCTGTTAGCATAATTTCAAGTCTCCAATTGTTTTGAATTAGAAAATGGTGCAAGTTTCGGATCTGTTAGAGCAGCAGCCACATAGTGCATGTCAAGGACAAAAAGGATGCACTCCTACCATTTTCTAAAATTTTGTCCTTCAAATATCTCAATTTTTGAGATGTCAAGAAATGGTTTGACATACGCCACAGGTGGAACAGGGACAACAACAACATTTGAGGTGTTGTGAGGAGGATTTTCACTTGTGGGTGTAGAGGAATTGTTGATATGAGTAATATCTATAATCCTTAAGAATGCTCAGCAAAGAAGTAGAGTAAGAGAAAATGCTTGAGACGTGTCATTGACACTGTCTTCAAGGATTATTTCGATACAGTAATTTTTGTGTAAAATACAAAAATCTCCCAAAATTTAACAGGTTCTTCTAAATTAGAATTCCAGGAAAAGAACAAGAAGAACAATATTTTAATCCAGGAAGCAAGTAGAAATTATTTTTCCTCTATGTTACGTAGAAGAACTCAAGCCGGATTTTTATATTTATATACATTGTAAAAGAAAGTGACCAGTTACTGCTCAACGTGCAGTAGCAAAATTAGGAGAAAAGTTAGCTCTCCGACGTGCAGAAACGGATACAAAATAGTTAGATAAAATATCTCACAGTTCTCCACTCTCCAACGTGCACCCAAAGAGCTGTACCAGTCACAAAGGAGTTTGGATAAGAAATCAAAGTGCAACAAGGAGTAATACTTTCACCAATGTAAATCCAGTATAAAGAAAACTAGTATAATAATAAAAGGTACAAATTGGTATCATTTTGTAGATAAGGTCAAATTAAACATTTCGACTTTGAAATATTATATTTTTAATAATAATAATAATAATAATAACCAATGTAAATCCAGTATAAAGAAAATTACTAGTATAATAAAAGGAACAAATTGGTATCATTTTGTAGATAAGGTCAAATTAAACATTTTGACTTTGAAAATATGTTATATAATAATTTAATAATAATAATAATAATAATAATAATAATAATAATAATAACCAATGTAAATCCAGTATAAAGAAAACTAGTACAAATTGGTATCATTTTGTAGATAAGGTCAAATTAAACATTTGGTTTTGAAATATAATAATAATAATAATAATAATAATAATAATTTGAAATAATAATAATAATAATAATAATAATAATAACCAATGTAAATCCAGTTTAAAGAAAACTAGTATAAGAAAAGGTACAAATTGGTATCATTTTGTAGATAAGGTCAAATTAAACATTTTGATTTTGAAATATTATATTTTAATAATAATAATAATAATAATAATAATAATAATAATAATAATAACCAATGTAACCAGAAAACTAGTATAAGAGAAGATACAAATTGATATCATTATGTAGATAAGGTCAAATAAAACATGTTGACTTTGAATAATAATAATAATAATAATAATAATAATAATAATAATAATAATAATAATAATAATAATAATAATAATAATAGAATATAGCATGTTTTATCCAAATTAACTTAGACCTATTTTATAATACCTTGATTTGAGCTTCATTATTTATTTTATATATTTTTTAGATTTAACATAATTTGTTTATAAATATATGAAAACTTAACTTGATTCGAAAACTTATTTAAAATGATTATATTATATAAAAGTCTTTATATAAGTCAAGAACTTAAGTTTTTTTAATTTTTAAATAAAAAATTTAACAAAATTAATATAATTTATATAAAATAAATATATTATACTAATATATAATTAATAAATTATGTAAGTATTTTAAATTCTTAAATTATGTATAAATATTACATAAATAGGCATGACTCATTGACTAATTAAATAGCCTTTTTCAAAGGATCAATCTTAACATATATAATTAAATATATCTTTTAAAAAATCTAAACTTAATTTATTTATTAAATAGACTAAATCTATATAAGCAAAAAATAAATAAGGCTGTAAATTCGTTATTGGCCGCATGGTCTCTTTTCAACCCAATTACAGAACGGTCCTCTACTCAACTTAACCTTCTCTAGTCTTTAGTCAGCAACTTGTACGGTGTTGCTGCGAAGTATACACTCCCTAACCTTTTTTTTTTATACCAGAATTTCAATTAAACTAATCAAAATATTGTTTCTAAATATTTTTTTAGGGCCGTTTATCCGGTATTTTTATTTTTTTTTATGGGCATCAATGCCCTTTCAATCAAAATATGTTATTTTTATTTATTTATCGGATATATATTTACTTCACTTGACTTTTTTTTAATTTAAGTTTGATTTCAAATTTTTAATATTTAAATTTAAAATTTTAAAATTTAAAATTTCTATTCTACATTTTTTATTCTTAAAATTCTTATTCATTGTGTTGTAACTTACTAAAAAATGAAAATAAATCACATAATTAAAAACATATGTATGAATCAATTTATCAAATTATAAGTTATTACTAATAAAATATTTTATAAAATCAACTAATAATTTATGTAAAGTTAGTAAAGTACCAATACCCTTTTAAAAACAAGGATATTAAAGGAATTCCATTATCATTTATAGATCCTTTTGCGGTTGAGGTTATTTCATTTCCTTAAGTTAAGCTTGATCAACATAAGAAAAAAAAATAAAAAAACAAAGAAGTATGCATATTAGTTTCGCCTTTGAAGTATAAATTAGAACAAAAATGCCAAATACTATGGACTTAGATTCATAGAAATGACACACAAAACACAGCAAAAATGGTAAATATCCGCACGTTTATTTGTCAAGAGTGTTTTTTTTTTATTTTTACGTTAACTGGTATGCAATGACTTTCACTAATGTTTTAACAAATCAATATTTATTATTATTTTTCTCTTAGTAATTAAAATAAAAATATAAGTGTCAAAATATTAATGAATATCGATATAAAACTCTTTACATTAATGATGCATATTACTTTGATTTTTTTTTTTTAAGATTCCGTTTATTACACATTTGGAGTGGTATATGGGTGGTTTTGAGTAGTTCCACAAGGTTGAGTAGTTTCCACGTAATTTGTGAATCATTCACGAAAGGAGCTTCGAGGGATATAGCTGTTGCAACTAGAATGATTTGCTTTGAATTTCTCTCCCCCGGTGGAGGGGGAGGGGGTGTTACTGTTTAGTGTTACATAATTTTAGAACTTTATTAGTCATGTATTCGTTTCTAATTAACAACAATTTCATTTTTAATTAAGAAAATTCCATTTTTAATAAAGCAAGAAAAGCGTAATATGAAATTTTTTCCCCGTTTACTTCAAGGAATATCCAAATTATAATCATTAATTTTAACGGTTTTAAATTCCTTTCAAGTTGATAAATTAGATTGTGGCTTGTGTTTTCATTCTTGAACAAAGGATGGTGCTCGGTAGAGCGTCTAAGCGGGTGGAGTTTTAATAGTGTTGTAGCATGAATATGAAAACCTTTTTCTTAAATTATAATTGAAATATGCACACATCACCAAATAGTAGGATTAATTCCATGAATAGGATACTTAAGCGCTTGTGCGGTCGAGCATTTCATATCATTTTTGTTCTTGTTACGTACATCTTGGGTGATCAAAAGCCGGCCTGGGTGCATTGGAGGCTGGAATGTAGAGTCAGGATAGCGGTAGGAGTACTTACACAAAACACTTTGATGCTCAATTTAATGTTTGAAGAATGTGGGTGTAAGTGAATTAAGTTAGAAAGAGAACTCACTTGATTATGTTGAAATCACTATTATTTTTATAAATGTTAAAGTGAAATATCTCTTCGGGGGTGTGTACTACACCCCTCTCCTCATACGTGTCATGCTGATGGAGGGAAAATCCATTATTCCTTGGGCGTACTAGGTGCTGCCACTTGTCAATTCTGTTATGCGGATTCTTTTGGAATTTGGGACATGGGATGATTGGGTTTGGTTTGAGTGTTGAGTAGAGGTGCCCGAGTTGCAATGAGGCCAGTTGAGGCATCTCAAGGCTGGAGGATGTGCTTTGTGGCTGAGGAAGATGCTTCAAGACAAGACAAAGTTCTTCGAGGCCGGGTGAAGCACTCCAAGGCTGGGTGAAGCACTCCAAGGCTGGGTGAGGTGCTTCAAGGTGTGGGTTAGATGTGAGGTCCTCAAGGCACGATGGTCTTGCTTTGGTACGATTCATAACCTCCCAAGTTCAAAGCTCAAATGAGCGTGTGGGCTTTGTAAGCCATGGGATTCTTCGAACTCTAGTACGGTCCACAGCCCCCCAAACTCAGAGCTCAGATAAGCGTGCGAGCTTTGAGGGTTGGTGTAATCTTCAAATCCTAGTGTGGTTCACAACTCCCCAATTAAGCTCGGAGCTCAGATGAGCGTGCGAGCTTTGAGGGTTGTTTCGAGGATGATGGGTACGTGACTCTTGGTTAGGCCCATGTTGTTTTGTCTAGTGAGTGTCTCCTTGTTTCTCTTGTGGATGTGCCATATGGCACTTCACTAATGGCGTGATTTCAATCACGTTTAAAAGTGTTAATGACTAGGCTTTGATTTTCCAATGGGATGGACAAATACCCATTGGCCATTTATAGCATATGTTTGAAACAAGTACTTAATGAGCATGAAATTACTCTTTCTCACATGAAAACATAGTGATTTAGGTCATGAGTGCTAATTTCAAGTGACCTAGACTTAAGCATATTGAATACTTAAGGTTTCGGCTAACAACATGAGTTCATTAACAAGTAATGGGTGAAGGAAGACACCCAAACCTTAACCCATTGTTAACTTTCTAATCTCGGTATGCTTGTGTGGATTCTCTTAATTTCTTGCATTTTCCCTTTCTATTCTTTAATTTGTTTTGCTTAAGCCTAAACAATGTAATTATTTAATTGCTAATACAAACTCTAAACCAAATCCCTTGGGACAAGACACTCATTACCCAGTCTTTATTACTTGTTTGACTCGTACACCTGTAGTTGTCCACAACAGCGTGGTCTGTAGAATTATCCGAGTATGGCACCAGCTACTGGGCCTAAGGACCAATCAAGTCTCAATTCCTCTCAGACTTTCTGTTGGAGTTATGTGACATAGCACCCAAGGAGTAGGAGGGGGTTCTTGGATTCTCAATGTAGGTGGCGTATCTAACATTAAAGACAATGGAGCTAGAATCATTCTAGAAGGGCATCGAGCATTCATTGAGATTTGGCTTTAAAGCCAGTAATAATTAGGCAGAGTATTAGGAGCTTATTGCAGGAATGACCTATGCCCAAGAAGGTAAAGCTACTAGCCTGACAGTCAAAACCAATTCATTGTTAGTCCTAGGTTAGGTTAAAAGAGATATCAGGTGAAGAAACCCCAGTTAGCCCAATATTTGGAGAAAGTTTAGCACCTGTCCGAGAAATTTAAGAGATTTTCCACTGACAACATTTCAAGGAGCTAGAATTCCAAGGCAAACCTTCTCTCTAGCTTGCAAGCACAAAAGGGCTTAGAAATAACTGGATGGTCATCTAGGAGACCATAATGGGCCTAATATCCTTAGGAAGGAGTTAATGAAGATTGACGAAAACCTAGACTCATGGTGTTTCCCTATTATCTAGTTCTTACAAGACGGTATTCTACCTGAAAGAGAAAAGAAAGTCGGGAAGGTCGTCAAGTCCACCAGTTTTTATGTCATTATAAATGACGACCTGTTCTGAAGATGTTTCTTTGTTCCTATGCTGAAATGTTTGGATAAGGACAGGGCCAAGTATGCAATGGCTAAGGTCCACGAAGGAGTGTGTGGACACCATATAGGTGGAAGATCCCTTGCTGCTAAGATTCTAAGGGCCATATATCTTTGACCAAGAGTAAGAGTAGATTGTGCTGATTATGTCAGAAAATACAACAAGTGCTAGAGGTTCGACTACTTCCACAAGCCCCTCCAAAAGAACTTTATAGCTTTGACGTTCCGTAGCCTTTTTATTGGTGGGGGATAGACTTGCTTAGACCATTCCCCCAGGCTACCGGGCAGAGGATGCATCTCATTGTAGCGGTGGACTATTTCACTAAGTGGATAGAAACTGAGCCGTTATCCCGTAGCTGCTAAGGTAGGAGACTTCACCTGGAAAAATAACATGTGCAGGTTTGCTCTCCCTTGTGCCATTGTAATCGACAATGACACCCTATTCCTTGACAAACGATTCTAGGATTTCTATGAAAAATTATGTATCCAGCAGTGTTTCACCTTGGCCCAAGACTTCATAGCAACTATGTGATCATAAACTTACATCTCATATGCATTCTTAAGCGTATATTTCCATACGTAGTTACAATCCTATTCCAATAATTCATATATGCTTGAATTAGGAAGGGTTCATGCATAACAAAAGGAGATTTCAACTAATCAACTAGCACAAAGATTTATATGCAATTCTTGATCATCAAGATTATTTTCATGCCTCATTCAATCATCGGGTGGTCATCTCACACATTCAAATCATTGTCTTACAAAATGGTCTTAGGCTCAAGCATCATCATATTTTTCACTACAACCTAAGAGTGCAAGCTCTATTTGAATCCAAGATACTAATTTGGTACAATACACGACAATATAAACAACATAATATAAATTAAAAGGCAACAATTATTTATTAAAGTTCTACACATCACAGTAACTACAATAGGAAACATCAAATGTAAAGATATGTCTGGAGAGCATAGGAGAGGGGGAGGTGAATCATATACATCACACCACAAATAATATGAATCAGATAGCTCAAAATGATAAAACACCCCCCAAACCTAGATGGAACAGTGTCCTCATTGTTCAACAAACAACAAAAATGAAAAATAATGAAAGAAAGACAAAAACAAAGGAAAGAAAGACTCCCTAAGGTGATAAAAGTGGGTGGAACCAAGGGCATCCAAGCTTAGCAAATATCCATAGTTCAAGCACCAAATGACCGACACCAAAATTCCAAGAGATCAGGACCAAAAAACCCCCCTTCATTTTCATTTTTTTTTATTCAGATCTAGAAATTTTTTTTTTATATGAAGGACCCCATGCATAGGCATGGAAAGTCCATGCTAAGGCATGGTAAATGCTTAAATTTGGTTGTGTCAACCACGCCTAAGCATGAGAAATCAATGCTGAGGCGTGGCCTTTTCTGGTTACTTTTTCTTGATAGATTTTGAGAGGGCCATCGTAGGCCTAGAAATTCTTGGCCTAGGCGTGGTGCTCTCTATCCACACTTTCCTAATAAAGGCCAAGAGGAGCATTCCTAGGCAAGAAATTTCTAGGCCTAATTTTTGAAATAAATTGACACAAAAGCCATCTTTTTGCCACCACTTCGTGCCACTGCTCCTGCAACAACCACCCTAAACTTTGTTAAACTACTGAAAATATTGAAAAATGTGATTAAAACATGAAGTGTGATTTTCACAAGTGCACAGATGTTCAAGTCGTAAAATAAGATGGTTTCCACGAGGATCAATACAATTACTAACTTTCACAATAATATCAATTATCTAAACAATCGAGAGTGATAAAAATAATGAAATTTAAATGTAAAAAAAGAGATTAATTAATAAAACAAGCAAATAAGTTAAAATGGGATAAAATTCAACCAAGTTATAAATGCCTAGGACTAGGATTTCACTACAATACACATTATGGTGAATATTGACTCTATCTTTGCTAATGGTCAATTGTGTACTTAAAGGCGGTTTGTCTAGATTATTTAAAGCTCAATCTCTTAATACTAAAAACGTGTTAAAACCCTATTAATCCAATTCTCATAATAATCAATTGACTTATAACCCATTAAGTTCCATGAAAATTATTTTGCTTCTTGAAGGTTTTAAGCCTATCTCTAGATCTCAATTCCTAAGTTCAATTCTTATATTTTCAAGCAATTAGACTTCATCTCTCGATCCTTTACTTAATGTCTAAGATCATGTAAATATGGTGCACAACATATATATTACAAGCATTAAACACACTAAGAATGAATCAAGAATAATACTTTTCATTAACAAAGAATCAAGTCAAATACCTAACATAGAAGAATAAAGAGTTACATCTCAATCTTAGAAATTAGAAAATTAGCCACACATGGCAATTGTAGCACAAACAAGAACAATAGATAAAGAGACAACCATGATTCTATCTAGGAAAAATAAGAAAACAAAAGGGATAAGAAGAAGAAAAACAAAAAATAAGATGTCTTCAATGAATGCCTCCTTGAACTTATCTCAAACCTTGTGACTCTATCCCTTGTTAAAGCTACCCAATCTCCTCATCCTTGCTCTATTTATAGGATATTTAACCTAATAGAATTGTATCTTGTAATAAATCTTAGTAATTGGTCCCCAAGAAATCAAAAACTCAAATTAGGAAACTTAAAACATATTTTTTTGATTCGCACACAGGGTACCACACGAGGTACCCCATGTGGCACTATGGATTAATCTTGACAGCTCACACAGGGTACCCTATTTGAGGTCCTGGAGTGGGATTTTGCTCTTGAGATTTTCATGAAAGTTACAACTTTCTCCTTTAGCTTTCAAATGCCACCAGAATCACCTGGTTTCAACCTCTATAGCTTAAGTTAGGGCTATTTTACATCACAAAGGTCAAGAATTCCATGAATCTCGAATATTTGAGTTCCAAGCTCAACTTCTTTGCATTGTACTCATCCAAGACTTTGCAAATCCACGTCAAACGATCTAGTTTGAATCTAAAACCATAGAGAAAATATAAACTCATATTATCAAGGATAATCTCATAAATATGCAATTAGAGTGGCATAAATTCTCATAAAATTTATCTTAATCCATATCAAACCAAACACAAGATGTGTGTGTTTTATCAATACGTTAAATACCCTCAAACTTGAATGATTACTTATCCTCAAGCAGTGAAAGATCTTAAAACCAAAAGAAGGATATTCTTTCTTTAAAAAATGTTAAGGAATATAAATCAAGACTTTCAAAAAATCTTTAAGAAACCTAACCCATGAATAGCATATTAAAGTACCAAGAAGTCGAAATGTCACTTATGCATACATGTTCAACAAAGGGGAAGTTAATCAACCAAGACATGCTCCCACAAACATTCTCGTTACTCCATTTGCACCTGGATAAGACTATGCAAACTAAGCAATCTCCAATACCTCAATGATCTATGAATGGATGTACGAATATCCAAAGTCTTATAGGCAAAACCATTACCCCTGTCTCCACTAATTTAGTTCACTCCTTCAAATGATCAAAAGATCTTTATAAGGGTTGTAACGTGACCAAGGGTGTTGGCTAAGTGAAAAGAAGGAAAAGGAAAATCAAACACGAGAGTATCATTATGTGAAGATTCACAACTCAACCAAAATTTCATTCAATTCTAAATCAAGGGAGAAACTTAATCAAATAATTTCTTTTTCAATCCAAAACAACTTCACTTAGATTCAAACTTTTGACTGTGTGCCTAACCCACACATCTCAAGTTCTCATCTATGCTAGGCTATTCAACAATTTCACCCCTAAAATGATTTTTTCCCTTTTTTTTTCTTCTCCCATTCTTCATCATCATCTCACATACAACCTACTCTTGCCAAGGGTTGGTAAAATGTTTGGCTTAAGGGGTGAAGGTAGAATTTGGGTGAATGAAAGAAAATAGGAAGATAAAAGGCCCAAAGTGGTTATCAAGGAATAATGTGTGATGTGGTGGTCTAAGGCCATGATGCGGTAAAAGAGAAAGAATGCCTGAATCATCTTCTTTTGAGTGCATAATAGGATTTCCCCTTGAAAGGTGCAAAGGAATTGTTCTAAGACTCGTGAGATAATTAGATACTGACATTCACGCATATAGTCCTTCTTTAAGTTATCACAAACCTAATCAAAATTTTAATGGAATCATGCAAGGAAAAGAAAAAAATGCCCTAAGCAAAACATGTGTGACAATTATGAACAGATATTCTACTAACACAATCCTAAGCTATCATGAGTAAAATTCTATCTCAAAAAGTAATCTCATCTTGTGAAACTTTTTTTCAAAGTGCTTGAATTGAAGTGAATTTAGATGATACACTCTACTCTGAATGAAAAATAATCAAAATAAAATAAAATCAAGATGAACGTGAATAACAAACTAAGGAAAATAAAATAAACTAAAATAATAGTAAACTAAAGATCTAACAAAATAGAAATTATTTTTGGTGGCTGACACTATATATATCCTCCTATAAAAGCTCTGAACTCAAGGAGGTACTTAAGCTGACTAAATAAACATTAAACTAACAAAGAAATAAAATAAATACATAAATACAAATTAAATGAGGCAAAAATGCAAAAAATAATGGAAAAATGAAAAATAAAAATAAAAATGTTGCACCCCAAACTTAGAATCGACATTGTCCTCAATATCGCTAAATAAGGCGTAGAAAGCAATGAAATAGAAGTAGTAGCGACAAAGCGAAAGATAGAAATAAAGAAAAAAAAAAGCACTTAAACAAACTAGAAAAATATAAATAGGCATAAACATCACATGGGAAGGGTCAATAAGAACAAAAACTACTAAACGAATACACAAAGCATTATAAAAAAAAGTCAGCCCAGAGTGCCTAGATCCAAATACAATCCAAAAGTAAAAGGAAATAATCAAAGTAAAACTATGGCTGCTCACGATGGTGCAAAGCCCGCAACTCTACATTAATCTGGTCAAAGCACTCACTTGAATATCCTCAAGGGCACTAAAGCGCAGGGTGAAGCCCAACTCTATAGAGTCTAGGCAATTCATGATTAGCTTCAAAAGGGCCTACTGGGCTAGCCCCTATGTTAGCAAAGTCATGCTTGGGAGCCTCATCCTCATCCTTCTCATCATCATCATCCGCAACAGCCTCCTAAATATCAAGAACCTCAGTAGCAATATGCTATCTAAGGAGAAGCACCCCGCCAAGTCCTAAAAGATGATAGTCGTGAGGACTGCAAGCACATATGTTCATGGACATCAATAGGTCCAAGTCAATCTTCTCCTTACCCGAGACAGGGACAAGATCAGTGGAATCACAGTCAAACACAAAATGCTTAGCAATCGCAGTGATTAGGCCTCCGACACAAATTCGTCCATCCCGCTGATGTGACACTTGACCAAAATGTTGACATAGTGAAACCCCAGTGTTAGCTCGCTGACCTGTAGCCATACATCATAACAAGAATAACTTGTGGGTGGTGACAACTTTATTGCTACCACCCTCCCCAAAAATAGTGCTAGACATGACCCGATGGAGATAATGATAGGAATGGCGACCCTGTGATGATGACTTAGAAACATTTGTACTATAACAGTCGCCAGATCCAACCACAATCCAGGCCGCCTAATGAGTGGAACTAGGAAGGGGTTTGCGATACCCATCATAAGCAAAATTGAAAATTCCATTGAGAGTAACCAATGTGATCTCATATTCCTCACCCATGAGGTAGAATCAAATGTGGCTGACATTTAGAGGATCACTAGCCACAAGTGAATAATCAAAACTTAAGGAATTCCAATGTGAGCTCCATATAAGTAGGGCACTTCCTCTCTATAGAAGTTGTCCAACCAATAGCCCGCAACAATACATTCACATCATCAAGCAATTCCAAATGGGCTAAGGTCAGTTCATGCAAGTAACTAGTGGCCATTATCTGCCTATCAAATAAGGAAGGAGGAGGTATCTCTGGGGTGGTTGCTTGGTGACCGCCATAGGATGGAACTCGAGGCTACGACATAGTGGATGGACGTAGGGGTGCGTAAGGTGGATTGGTAGTGCTTAGACCTCATGAACTTGAGGCTTGAGAGTTTCTCTTTGGTCTAGAAGTCATGGCTACATTCTTAGAGGTGGAAGGGGTAGTTAGGGCTTAAGTAAAGGTGGTGAGTGGTGAGACAAGGACAAAATAGAGGCAAGAAAGGGAAAATGGGTAAAAGCGTGGAGAGAAATGGTGGTTGAAGGTAGAATGGTGACCTAGGAGGTAGAGGAGGTGTGACTATGGAGAAAATATATGGAGGAAGAAGATGGGGGTTTGGTGGTGAGGAGGAGAAGAAGAAGAAATAGGTGAGAATCAAAAGAAAATTAGGAAATAGGGAGAATAATAAAAGGAAGATGGGCGTTGGGGTGTTGGGTGGAAGCTTGGAGTGGTGGTTATGGAGGTTTTCAGGTTGAGAATGAAGAGGAAGGGCTAGAAGTGGGGCTGTGTGGAAAAAAAAGGGGGGAAGATGATGTTGTTTGTGTCGTGTAATCTGCCCAACTGTACGGGGCCGTCTGGCTCCACACAAAGGACCTCGTCCAGATTTACAACGCGTCTTTTCATTTTTTCTTTGAACCAAGGACATAGTGTAGGGCACATATGGCCCCATATGCACATGGCCTTAACATTGTAGGGTTCACATGGCTCTGTGTGTGTTCACACCGGGTGGGCCGTGTAAAATAATATTAAAATGCCAAAAATACGCACTCGCAGGCTCGTCAAGTGCACACCATACCTCTAAAGCCCAATATATGGCATTTAATCACACCACAAACAATAAAAGCACCATTAAAAATCAATAAAAACATCCACAAAAAAATTTGAATTCCTACCCATGCATTAGTAAGAAGCTAATAATAAGAGCCAAAAGGCAGATAATTGGTAAATAACTTCCTTGTTAGTTCACGCTTCTTTTAAAATGGGCTTAAAACCTTCAAATGTGGTTTCCTGCAAATATAGCTACCATCAACAACGTCAAAAACAAGTTAGGGGCAAACACATGCAAAAGAAAACATAAAAAATAATTAAAAACTAAACACCTAATTAAATGTAAAACAAAAATAAAATGAAAAGTAAAGAAAAGATTTGGGTTGCCTCCCCAAAAATGCTAGTTTTAGGTTTTTAGCTCGACCTCTTTTATTCATCACGTGATTCCATCCTTAAAAGGCTTTCCTACATAGAATAGCTTCAATTTCTACCCATTGACCTTGGAAAAGCTTGGTATTTCTTTCCAAATCTCAATACCATCGTGAGGAGACGTCTTGAAGGCTTGAGTAGGCCAAGTTGTCGAGGCTTGAATTTTCCTAGAAAAAGCTTCAATTTTGAGTTGCATAACCTAAAAGGCATATTACTGAGCATGGTTGAAAGAATCTTGAGCTTTACTTTGGTTGCTTCTTTCTTAGAAAAGAAAAGTACAATGATTGAGATTATCTTATCTTCCTTAAGCTTGTGTCAATGGTAGGGTGGGCTTACTTTGAGCAATTGGGCATGATTTTCAAGAGGTCCTTCAAATGTTGCATATTACACACTTTTGAGTTAAGCATTTCACTCACATCAACCATTAAATATGAATTAGCTATAGTTGGTTCCTTGGAAGTTTGATGAAAATCAAATTCAACTACTTCCTCTACAACCTTGAGAGTCAACTTTCCATGCTTCACATAAATTATGGCTCCAGAGGTGGCTAGGAAGGGTCTCCCCAAGATAATTGGGATTTGGGCATCTTCTTTTATCTTTAGCACCACAAAATCAACCAATATGTGGAATTTACCAACCTTTAAAGGTACTTTCTCCAAAATCTCTAGGGGTGTTTCACTGATCTATCCGTCAATTGAAGTAAGATTGTTGTTAACTTAAGCTCTCCAAGACCAAGCTTTTTGGAAATAGATAAAGGCATCATGCTCACACTAACTCCAAGATCACAAAGTGCATTGTCAATACTCATATTCCCAATTAAGCATGGGATAGAAAAACTATCTAGATCATTAAGCTTAAGTGGGAGATTATTTTGGATAGTGGCACTACATTCCTCAGTCAAAGCAATGATATTAATCTCTTCTAACTTCCTCTTATTAGAAAGGATCTTTTTAAAAATTTTAGTATAAGAAGGCATTTGTGAAAGAGCTTCAGTAAAAATCTTCAAAATTGTTAATTAAGCTTTGCCTTTTGATACCTTTGAGGAAAGGCAAATGGTAGAATATATGCTTTAGGGGGAACATACTTAGTGCTTCCATCATCTTCTTCTTTTTCCTCTTCCTTAGTCAGTGTATCCTTCTCATGTACTTTATTGTCGCCAAGTTTTTCTCTCCTTTAGGGGTCTTCAAGTTGCTTACCACTTCTCAAAAATACCGCATTGACTTGCTCCCTTGGGTTCATCTTTGGTTGGCTTGGTAGTCTCCCTTGCATTTTGTTGAGCAAACTCACTTGTTGAGCTATTAGAGTCTCAAGTATCTTAGAGTGAGTAGCCATTTGATCAAGCTGAGTGTTGATTTGCCTAATTGACTCCCCATATTGTTGCACTTGTTGTTGAATGACTTAATTTTATTGTAAGATGGCTTGAGTTTGTTCTTTTTGGGTTGCCATGAAATTCTCCATGAGTGCTTCTAAACTAGGCTTGGCTCCTTGAGAGGACTATTGAGCTTGTTGGAATCTAGGTAGGGGTTTATTGTTAGATGGAGCCTCTTTATTTTGTTGGTTGTCATATAAGAAATTAGGGTGGTTATTTTATCTGGAATTGTATGTGTTAGACAAAGGATTAACTCGACTTTAAAATTGTTGTTGACAAATTAACTTGCTCCACAGATGAATCCTGAGAATATGATTCCACCACATTGCATTCTGAAGCCAAATGTCCTCCTCAGCATGCTTCACAAGTCCCTTTAAGAGTACCGATAGCATTGATGTTCATCTTCTTTAGTGACTTTGTCAAGGCATCAAACTTAGCATTCAATAGATTGATAACATCAAGCTTTATCATTCCAGTTTGCTTCTTTGAGGTTGATCTCTCACTTGGCCACTAATAGATGTTTGAAGTATTTGCCACCATTGGAGTCTTTGTTATCAAAGCACCGTTGGAGTCTTTGTCACCGTTGATCTTTCACCTCCTTAATCAAACTCTTTGCCACCGTTGGAGTCTTTCCATCAAAGCGCTATCAGCAGCCGTATCAAGAATTGCCTTTATAGAAAAGATATAATGTTTGCATGGGAATGAGCTCCTAAAGGCCATAGTGTGGACATTGTCACTCCTATGCATTATAAAGCAATTCATCTTCCTTTTGGGAGAATGTGGTGATGTCATGGTGAAGCTTGATCATTTTACCTAATAGGAAGAATTTGTTCAAGAAAGCAAATGACATTTCCTCCTATGTGGTAATCGAATTTGGGACGTCCAAATGAATCCACTTCTTTATGCTCCCTTTAAGAGAGAAAGGGAATAGTCTAAGCCTTATGGCATCCGTTGTAGCTCCGTTGATCATCAACATGCCACATAATTCTGAGAACTCATTCAAATACTCATTATAATCTTCAACTGGTGACCTGTTGAATTGAGACTATTGGGCCATTTCAATTAATGAGGTCTTAGTCTTAAAGTTCTTGGCTACAACAAAAGGTTGATGATCATTAGCATTGGGGGTAGCTTAATCCTTTAAACTTCGCTTTTGATTGGCAACTTGGTTGTTGTTAGCCACCACGATTTCTTCCTCAGATTCTTGTGCTTTTATGTCCCTTCTTATAGCACGAAGTGTCCTCTCGATCTCAAGGTCTATGGGTATAATAAGATCTCTTTGACATCTTGTTCTATGCATAAGATAGAAATAGCAACTAAAAAAAAAAAGAAACCAAATAATGTAAAACAAAATGTGAAAGAAAATTAAAATGCTTAAATCAATCAAGTTGCCACTAGTGTTAATATCGACAACGATTCTCGAAAACGGCACCAAAAACTTGATGTGTGATTTCAATAAGCACATGAATTATTCAAGTAGTAAAATAAGATTGTTCTCACGAGGATCAATATGATTACTAACTCTCACAACAATATTGATTATCTAAGCGATCAAGAGTGATAAAAACAATGAAATTTAAAAGCAAGAAAATAGATTAATTAATAAAGCAAGAAAATAAATTAAAATGGAATAGAATTTAACCAAGTTATAAAAGGCCTAAGACTAGGATTTCACTACAATTCACACTATGATGAATATCGACTCTATCTTTGCTAATGGTTAATTATGTTCTTGAAGGTGATTTGTCCTAAATTATTTAAAGTCCAATCCCTTGGTACTAAAAACGTGTTAAAACCCTATTAATCCCATTCTCATAGCAATCAATTGAGTTATAACTCATTAAGTTCTGTCGCGACCGTGAAACAAAATTGGGTGTTCACAAGTTCTATGATAACCATTTTGCACCTTGAAGGATTTAAGTCTATCTCTAGGTCTCAATTCCTTTGTTCAGTTCTTAGTATTACCAAGTGGCTTCAATACTCAAGAGGGGGTGAATTGAGTTTATAAAAAAATTTTGCAAACTTTTCACAAACACTTGAAAAATAATTTTCGTTGAAGCTATTGATTAGTTTGAGTTGAATGGATAGAGAAAATAGAATACGTCACTCATAAATAAACAAGCCAAGATAGAAAGTATTCAAGCAAGCATATGAAATTAAAGCACAAACATAAAGGAGTTTGAGTTTAGAAGAGTAAACATAATATTTATCCTGATTCAGCGACTAACCACTTGTGACCTATATCCAGTCCTTAAGTAATCATCCAAGATTTTTCACTATTACTTCAAGCTTGAGTAAGTACTTATTACCTTTACAAACCAGAACACTCTTTACACCTTGGGATATCTCACCCTTTGTGCTTGAGCCTCAACAACCAGGGATATCTCACCCTTACAATTCTTTGAGGGATGTCTCACCCTCTTTATAGAGAATCAAAGTATAGATGAAAGAAAAACTCACACAAGAGTAGATAATACAAATTGAAGTACTATGAAGCAATAAAAAATATCTCTAAATTTTGACAAAAATAGAGCACAAAGATTGAATAAAATGACTCTCGGATAAAAACCCTGAGAAATGTTTTTCAGAATGTTGGTTGTGTCTAAAGATGTCCCAAAAATTTGTATTTCTAGTATTCTAAGAAAAAGAGACGTTGAGGGGTATTTATTTCATGCATTAAAAGCTCTTTAAATAGTCATTGCAGGCTTCAGGCTCGTGGTAATCGATTACCAATATATAATAATCGATTACCAACCTTTTAAAATGTGTTATAGGCTTTTTGGGCTAGTGGTAATCGATTATCAAGCTTTGATAATCGATTATCAAGCCTCTATGAGCAGTGGTAATCAATTACCAAGTCATGGTAATTGATTACTAAGCATCTGACTTTTGAAAAATAGGTTCTCGCATGTTTGTAATCGATTACCAAGCCTTGGCAATCGATTACCAACTTTCAAAAAAGTTATTAATTGATTACGAAGCCATTGGATGAGATTACAATCATCCAAGAACTTATTTTTGAGCCCAAAACAGCTTGGTAAAAATTTTCAACTTAGAAAACTTGGATTTTTCAAAGGTACAAACTTGATTTTCATGATCTAAGGTTAAAACATCATTTGTTTAAAAAGTACCCACCAATTACAATAATTTTTCAAGAGAAACTCTTTCAAAAAACATTATAAAATATTTTGGGATATCTAGAAAGCTTCTCACATAAAGATCCTAAGTTTTATAGACAATACCATTTATGCTTCCTTTGGACTTGGTCTTTGGCTTGGCTTTGTTATCATCAAAACCTTCATGATCTTCATAACATAAGCATTCACAATTAGATTTTCAAGCAATTATATTTCATCTCTTGATCATTCACCTAATGTCTAAGATCATATAAATATGGCACGCAATATACCACAAGCATTAAACACACTAAGAATGAATCAAGAACAATAATTTTCATTAACAAAGAATCAATTCAAATACCTAACATAGACGAGTAAAGAGTTACATCTCAATCCTAGAAATTAGAAAATTAGCTACACATGGCAATTGTAGTACAAACAAGAACAACAGACAAAGAGACAACCATGATTCTATCTAAGAAAAATAAGAAAACCAAAGGGAGAAGGAGAAAAAGAAGAAAAGAATTAAGATGTCTTCCATGAATGCCTCCTTAAACTTGTCTCAAATCTTGTGCCTCTAACCCTTGGTCAAAGCTGCCCAATCTCCTTATCCTTGCTCTATTTATAGGAGATTTAACCTAATAGAAGTGTATCTTGCACTAAATCTCCTTAATTGGTCCCCAAGAGATCAAAAAGTCATTAGAAAACTTAAAACACATTTTTCTGACTGGCACACAGGGTATCACATGCGAGCTAGGGAATCCACACGGGGTACCCTGTGTGGCACTCTAGATTGATCATGACACCTCTCACGGGTCGTGTGATCTCACATGGGGCACCCCATGTGAGGTTATGGAGCGGGATTTTGCTCTTAATATCTTCATTAAAGTTGCAGCTCTCTCCTTTAGCTTTCAAATGCAACCAGAATCATCTTGTTTCGACCTCTATAGCTTAAGTTATGGTTGTTTTACCATGCAAAGGTTAAGAATTTTATGAATCCCGACTATCTGAGTTCCAAGCTCAACTTCTTTGCATTGTACCCATCCAAGTTTTCATGAATCCATGTCAAATCATCCAGTTTTAGTCTAACGTTATAAAGAAAATACAAACTCATATTACCAAGGATAATCTCATAAATATACTGTAATACCCTGGAAAACATGTTAACCTTGTATATGGATACGAAGGTATCCTAATACTTGCTTAACATTGTTGTTTAATTTTGTGGCCTTCTAAGCACGTTTAGTCACTTTGCTATAACATTAAGTGTGAGAAATAATTGTGATTAGTCCCGAAATTGGCTTAAACTGCTTAGTTAATGAAAAGAAATGTAAAAATTTGTTTCTAAGTCACAAATGTGTGGAAGATGGCGTCGTTGAATTTTGAGGTTAATCAAAGTTGATTTGGTATTTTTAAGCATATTGAGTGTATATTTTAATACCGGATTGACTAGTAGCAGATATGAAAAAATACGAAAAATGGTGAAACAAGATTTTTGATGAATCTTAGGATTTATTTTAAAATTATTAGAAGTTAGGAAACTTGATTTGGTGAAATCTAAGTGTCCTTAACAGATCGGAAGTTTTAGCACAACATTAGTTTCTATCCTTAAGTAGCAAATCTTGACTTTGCTTCTTAATTCCTTTCTCTTTTTATTTCCCACGGTTGAAGACACAACCAGAAGAGGGAAATGAGAGAAGAGAGAAACGAAACTGGAGGAGGAGAAAGAATGAGTAGAAAAAAAGAGGAGATAGAGGAAGGAGATCTTGGATCAAACCTTGACCATTTTCAAGACCTTGAGGTAGGGGGAACTTGTTTTGACATCCTTTCTTCCATTTTCTTCATCTTGTTCATGAGGTAGCTTGGTGAGGCAAGTGGATCTTGGATGTGATTCTTGTGTTCTAGACTTGATTCATGTTGTAGAACTTGAGTATGACTTGCTTTTGATTTGTTAGATGCAAGGAAAGGAATTTTTCATCCCTTAAACCCCTTTATTTTTGCTTGAGTTAAGAGTTGAGATTTTGGTGTTTAGGTTTTTAATGATTCTTTGACACATGTGGAGTGATTTGAAAATTGTTTAAGAGTTACAATGAGTTTATGGACCTTGTGGGATGTTAGAAATCAATTGAGATGGAGGCTTGAATGGTTGGAAGGCATGGAATAGTGGCTGTCTTCTGTAAAATTATGCAGAAAACTCTATCACAGGGTGACGCCTAGGCACCACAGAACCACACCTAGGCGTGGCTTCCTGGAAGTAACAGGGTGTTGCCCTGCCACCTTCACGCCTATGCTTAGGTGGATGGCGCCTAGGCACCGCTTCCAGCTAGGGACAAGAAATTTTGTTGGATGCAATGGAGTTTCCTATTGGTGTAGGTTCTTCTTTTATGCTTCTTAATGAGTGTTGAGACTCTAATAGGAGTATTTAATGTAGTATTTGTGTGATGAATGTAAATCAAATTGGTATGTTATTTATTGTGATATTTAACATCATTGTTCTTCATATTTGAGATGATGGATATAATTCAATTGGTATGTTATCTCTTGCGAAAACTAACATCATTGTATTTCATACTTATGGTTATGAATGTAAACCAAGTGACATGCTAGTTATTGTAGTAATTGGCATCATTGTATTTCATAACTATGTTGATGAGGATGAGGTCCTCACTTTGGTGATCAAATATGATTTTGAATGAGAAGGTAACCAATCCTTCCTATCATAATAATCCCTAGATCAAATATGATTTTGAAGGAGAAGGTAACCAACCTTTCCTATCATAATGATCATTGACCTATTCTGGGCCGCCCATTCTAGAGTAGTTGATGAGTTCACATTTTGCTGGGACCCATTTAACTAAATATAGAAGACCGCGTAGCCCATTGCTATTTTTAATTTTGAGACCACTATTCGTGGCCCATCGGGCTCGGCCCATTTTGACACCCCTAATCATAGTGATCATTGTTGAAGACTGCGTAGTTGATGAGTTCACTACTCGGGGTTGTTGAAGACCGCGTAGTTGATGAGACCACTACCTGGAGAGAAGACTTCTAGAACTGGGTTCCAGAGCTTGTTTAGGACTTATGGAATTGGGTTCCTTTGTTTTGTTCAAGGCTCATAACATATCATGACATTACCACAAAATTGGGTGTCTGAAAATGGTATCATAACATTGTTCATTACATACTTAGGTTATTGCATAGGCATGAACATAAGACATAATTTGGTATAGCATGACAATTGTACGAGTAGTTGCTAATCATAATATATTCATGTATTGCAATTGTATGAGCAGTTGCTTCTTTATGAGATTGTGATGATGTTAGCAAGTATTGTGTGGAAATGAGTTTTCTGTATAAACTTATAAAATGAGAATCTATTTCGAGAAGAGAAATGATGTGGTTTTGGCTTTTGCCACCTTTCTAGTTTATATATATGTATGAGACTTGAGTTTATAATTGTGTTTTTCCCCAAAATGGCTGGAATGATTGTGGTGACATGTTTTATGGATTTAATTACTGAGACTATGTGATTCTCACCCCATGTGTGTGTTTCCATAATGATTTCAAAGAAGAAGACTTATGAAAAGTGAAGGCAAAGCAGGAACTAAAGACTTGGAATAATGTTGTTTTAAGTTCTTTTCTGAAAACTTGTATCTTTTGTGCCTTGAGAGGCCTAGTTTACTAGCTTTGTACATAGTTTGTATTTATGAGAAATACCAACATTATGTGTATCATCTTTCATTCGTGGCTCATATTTTCTTGTATAATGTTGTTATGTTATATTAGAAATATTTTTGTAGTTAGTAGCATACCTGGATCTAATTACTGTGGTATAATACATATTATACTATTATTATTAAATTTGGGATGTTACATATACAATTAGAGTGGCATAAATTGTCACAAAATTTATCTCGATTCATATTAAATCAAGCATAGAATGTGAGTATTTTATCAACATATCAAAACACAAATTTACCATACTAGGCACACCATACACAAACACACACAATCAAGAAAAACTAAAAAGTGAAACAAAAACACCCCAAAACTTAGAAAGAAAGTTAAGAACTTGGGTTGCCTCCCAAGAAGTGATTTATTTATAGTCCTAGCTAGACTTTGTTGAGTGAATGACTCATGGTGGCTTGAATTGTGAAGGGTAGGATGCTCCCTTTCCTCATGCACAATAGTGAAGGAGTTCATCATTCATTTGGATTTGGCTAGCTTTCGTAGGGATTTGTCTTTCATGGAAATCTTTTTCATAGGAAAGGTCCACTATGTGTTTTTTCCTTTCCTAGAAACCATTTGAGAGATCAAAACAGATTGATTCTTGAATCTGTTCAAGAAAAGTTTTCATTTTCTTCTGGACATAAGGTTGACTAATTTGAGAATCAATATTCTTAAAAGAAATTTCTTCTTTAAGAAAATTAATTTGATTTTGTTTATGTTGAATTAGATTAAGGTCTCTTATAATTAGTTTTCTGAGAAACCTAAAGATTATTAGTTTTCCTAAATATTGGGCAATTTTATGAGTTTATCTTGGTTAACTCTGATTCAATCTCTATTAAACATTATAGGGACCCTAAAGATCAGAAAATTATTACCCATTCAACCATCAAATTCTTAAGGTGATGACACAAACAAAATATGTAAACAGATTTATTACTCTGACAAAATTTTCCCAGAATTATGATCCAATTGGTTATAATTATTAGGATTATATGCAAGCATGGACAAATACATGGCTAATTTACTTGAAACAAAATGTTCGTTACACCTTTCCTTAATGGTTTCTCCAATGGTGGGGTTTCAATCTTTCTTCTACTCTTCTTTTCCTCACCGGTCCTATGCGGACTATCGCCACTCCAGTTTTCCACCTTTTGTTTTAATTTACTTTCCGCATCTACATCTGCATTCATGTAGAAGAACAAATTAATAATCTGTTAATTGAAACTTCTAAAGAAGAATCTGGAAAAAAAATCTTCTGAAGATCTAAACCAAATTCAACATGATGACTTGACCTCTGAAGGAGAGTCAAATTCTCAAAATGAAATCAATGTCCTAACAAAGGAGCAAGGTCTCCTTTTTGAAGCGGTAAACTCCATCCTTCATCCTCAAGAGAGGTAAACTTATTTAGATAAGTTAAAAACAATAATGGAAGGAAGTTCTTCTAAACAAAAAGAATTAGTCATAGCAAACGAATTTAATCTTAAGGAGACTCTTAAAAGATTAAAAAAGAAGTGTTCTAAATAACCTATGACAATTCAAGACCTCCAACATGAGATCCGTAATCTCAAATTGGAAGTCAAAGAATTAAAACAACAGCAACAACTGCATCAAATAGTCATATCTCAATTACAAGATGTTCAAATCGAATCTTTAGATTCAAAAAGGGAAAAAATTTCTGATAAACAAATCTCAAAAATAGAAAATCAAGAAGAGAAATTTCTAAGATTAATTGATTAGTTAAAAATCTGGAAATTATATATCAACATCAAGATATTAGTTGATGAATTTGTCCTTAAAACAGTTGCATTATTCAACACCAGAGCATATTCAAACTGCATTCTGGAAGGACTCATTCCAACAAAATATTTTGAAAAAACATTAGAATAACTTAGTACTGCTAGTGGTTCTAAACTAAAAATTAATTTCAAACCTTCAAAAGCAATTATTGAAAACCAAGGTTTCCAAGTTGAAACATATTTCTTATTAGTCAAACATATTTCAAAAATCGTAAGTCTTTTTTGGTTTAAGCCTTCTCTCTAGCAAGTTGATATTAGATTTTATCATCTTGATAGATTTTTAAGGCTACCTTTTGGATATAGGCAATAAGTTATCCATAACTCAATTGCTCATATAAAATTTCTCCATTTATGGATTGGCTTCTAATCTTATCTCTGACTTTATCTCCTAAGGACTTTGGAAGACCAGCTAAGAATTTTTCTTTCTAGAAAGGTTGTTGATTGTCCTCTCTGTTGTAAACCCTAGTTAAGAAGGTATGCTACATTTAAGGTTTGAAAGGAGTTCCATGGACCTATCTTTCCATAAAGAAGGATTTTCAATAAAATGTTGGGTGATTGTAAAGATTAATATGTTGACAGCATTAGGGATAACTTTCCCGTCATTGAGGATAGGAATTTCATCATCATTAATTTTGATTGCTGAAAAGATTTATATTTTTCTTCACTAGTGAGATAATTATCCCACCATCCTTTAAGTTGACTAATAAATCTCGATACTAAGATATTGACAATTATGTCTTTTGGACAATCGTAGGTTGTCTGATAAGTTGTTGACACCATGATCATGTGTTGAAGAGTATTGATAATATTATACTTAGTTTGACCATCTATGTTCCATTCAAAGATGTTGTTTGCACTAAATCTTTTAAAGTTTGGATCTCTTTCTTCAAGTAACAGATCCAGTGCTGTCACCTTTTGATAATAGAGTTTGGATGAATTCCTCCAGTTGAGGGTTTGACTAATTACCAGATTACTTTTAATCACAGAACTAGTTTTAGATCCTAATTCACTATCTAAATTAGATTGTTTTATAGTATTGATTGTTAAAGATTTAGATACTTAAGACTTCTGAGTTTTCTGCAGTGTTTCAGGAATGATTGTATTCATATATCTAATGTGTTCATTAATTTTGTCAAGATATTCATTTTTTGGAAATTCACTTCTTGGTTCTTTACTAAGAAGTTGTAAATCCTTTTTAAGTTGTTTAGATAGTTTGAAAGGTTTGAAAAGAGGTTTTTCTATTCGTTTGTTAATTTTAGTGGAGGAGGTTAATGGTTTATCTTTAGTTGATTTCCCCGTACTTAATTTTTCTCCTAAAACTTGAAGATATTTGTTTGTGTAATTTGATTGTTCCATTAGACTTTTAATGTCTTTGGATTGATTGGTTTGTCTTTAGGCTTCATTTTAAAAGGAGAAGCCATGACAGGATTTTTATTGTTACCAAGTAGCCTTAATACTCAAGAGGGGGGTGAATTGAGTATATAAAATATTTTCACAAAACACTTGTAAAACACTTGATTAGTAATTTTCGTTGAAGCTATTTGATTGTTAAAGATGAATGGATAGATGAGATGAACACTTTCACTTACAAATACAATAACCAAGTAAGATAGTATTCAAGCAAACTCAATAAAACAGTGCACAATATTAAAGAGTTGAGTTTAGAAGAACAAACACAATATTTATCTTGGTTCGGCCACCAATCCACTTATGGCCTACGTCCAGTCCTCAAGTAATCACCCTAGATTTTTCACTAATTCTTTTAGCTTCAACAGGTGCTTGATGACCTTTACAAATTGGAGCACTCAACACCATCTTGGGATACCTCACCCTTTGTAGCTTGAGCCTCTTCAAACAATGGATACCTCACCCTTTACAATTTGGAGGGATACCTCACCCTCTACTTTACAATAAACAAGATTGATAAAATGAAACTCTCACTAGAGTAATTAATACAAATTGAAGTTCTAGAATGCTCTTTAAAGATATCTCAAAGATTGGCACAAAAATAGAGAAAGAATGATTTTAAGGATTGATTTTCATATAAAGTATTAGAAAGATGTTTCAAGGTTCAAAAGTTACCATTAATGATGCCCCAACACAAGTATATAAGCTATTTTTCATTAAAAGAGCCGTTGGGGGCTTTAATGCCTAGCATTTAATGCACCTAATATAACCGTTGAGTATTGTCAGACCAGTGGTAATCGATTACATGGCTGTTTGAACGTGTTCTTGGCTTTCTAGGCAGGATGTAATCGATTACCAACCTTGTGTAATCAATTACATGACCTCTGCCAGACTTGTAATCGAGTACATGCTCAATGTAATCGATTACGGACCCTCTGTTTAGCTTGTAATTGATTACAACAAATGTGTAATCGATTACCATATCCTTTGAACATATTTTTCAACTCCAATTAAGAGCATTGATCAATCCTTACATATAGAGCTTGAATTTGAACAAGATTTACATTTAAGTTATAAAATCCAAGATTGAAATCAACATATCTTTAAAAGATGAACTTTGAATTATTAGTTGATTCACAAAGATCTTTGAAAAATCATTTGAAAATCATTGAGATATTTTGAGAGCATTTTACATTGAAATCCTAGGACCTATATCTATATATCTCTTGGTTTCCTTCTTTTGATCTTAGTTTTTTCTTTTGATCTTGATCTTCTCTTTTGATCTTGTTCTTTTCTTTTGATCTTGATCTTTTCTTTTGATCTTGTTATCATAAAAAACTCATTTGATATGCTTCAAGACATAAGCATTCACATTTATCTTTATCCTTGATGTTTGGGAGTTGATACTGACTGGATGGAGGTGGTTTGGATTATACTAACTCGCCATCTTTGAGGTGCCAGACAGTTATAACATTTGTTGATCTGGTTCCTATCAGATCAGTTTGGAAAAGATAATCTATATCATTCTTGACTGTGTAAGCATGAAACCAGTCAAAGAATGTGATGTTCATTTTAACTTCGTTGAGAAATTTATAAAATTCCTTTTGGATATTTTTTCTATTTATTCCCTGATAATTTTGAAAGAACCATTCTCTTTGAGGAGTCCATTCCTCATAATAAAATTCTTTCCTAAGGGATTCTTTATCTATAATGAACTCAGATAACATCATAAGGTTCATTAAAGGAGGAATAGGTTGGAGATTGTATTGATTTTTTATTATCGTTTTCCCTTTGGTATATTAGTCTAGGAAGGGTTAACGATGTATCCAACCCTTGAAGGTGAATTGTTGATTGAACAAATTGAGGAATAGTAGAGAAGGATCTTCTAGAAGCTATAGATCTAAAATCTTCAGATCTAAGATCTTATGTTCTTATAGATCTAGAAGAGCTGAAAGAACTTCTTCTATTAAAAATTAATTCAACTTTACCTGATTCATGTTAGTTAATTTCCTGAATTTCAGGTGTTTCTCTTAGTAGGGCTGGTGTTGCCTTGTCTAGAGTCCATTTTTTGGGTAAGATTACATCATCCTAAAGGATTGTTTTAAGCACAGTTATATTGGCCTTAGTTATGTAAGTAAGGAACAATGTTGTTTCCCCTATGTTTCTTAGTTTTAATACTTTTGAACTACATCAATTCATAACCTTGTATTGAATCCTGTACATTAAGGCTACTGAGATTGATCCGGGCTTCATGTCCAAGCCATAAAGTTTGACATTCAGGAATAATACATCCAAAATATTTCTATCTACCAAATTGACTATCCTATTAGGATAGTAGTTAAAATAGATTAGACTATGACTTAAACTGGTTTTTACTCTTCCTAAGAGGGAATCTTGAAACCTGTTATGTCAGATGTCTCTTAAACAAAGAAGAACTAATGCATTTAACCCTTCATTAGTTAGAGGTTTGATTGCTACCTGAACACATCTAATGTGTAAATATTTATATTTTTGGGCTTGACCTTTTAGGGTCTCCTGAGAAAGAAGGTAAAATTCTTCTTTCTCTGAGCCGATTGCAATTTGCTTTTCTACAGCCCTAATAATATAATCAGAACTTCAAAAAAATCTTCCTTCTAGTTTGTATAATTTATTGATTGGAATTAAGGGAATTTCCTAGTCAAAATATATATATATATATATATATATATATATATATATATATATATATATATATATATATATGTATGTATGTATTGTTGGCCGACATTATATGCATCCCCCAACAAAGGATCTGAACTCGAGGAAGCACTTAAGCTGACTCTCTACAATACTAACTAACTACAAACAATCCTCTCATCTCAATTAAAAGTATAAAAAATGAATATTATATGTACAAGAAGTTCTATTAAATATTTACCATACAAATACACAATAATAATATATATACCAGGATAATTAATTACTACAAACCTATAAAAGTTAAAAAAAAAAGAAGGAAAAGTAAGTACTAAATATGTGTGCACCTCTACATTGTTACTACATTATGACATGGTCTCAAAGCTTACGAAGCTTTGATATATCAAAGTCCTAGGCACATATTTTGTTATGGCCAATTCTTCCATTATAGTGTTGGGGGTAGACATATTAGGGTTAGAAAGGAAAGTTTCCTCATTTAAAATTGTCTTATCCAATACTTCAAGGTTCTACTATAATTCCTCATTGGTAGTCCCTACCACCTCAATATCATCATCAATATTTAGAAAATCAATATCCTCATGAGGCTTATGGATGGTGATGGAATGAACATAGTTATAATCCCTATTAGAGCCTAATACTTCATCAAATGCACATGCTCCCTTAAGTTGAGGAATAGGTTGGCTAGGGAATTCTTCTATATCCAACTTCACCATCTGGAAAGCTAACTGAATTATTGGATTGTCAAATCTTTCTAAACGAGTAGTCCTTCCCCCGCCCTTTGAATGTTCTCCTAATGAACTTGTAAAAATTCATATTTTTATGGTTCAAAGTCTTGGGTTTTCATTCTCTTTTAATCTTTTTGATTAAGTTTGTTCTCAAGTTTCTTTTATTTTTAGTTATTTTTATATTATGTTTTAATTGTATATTTTTTTATGTGTTTTTGATAGGTAATTATGCATGGAAGAAGACTGGACAATTGCATAAGACACAGAGCTGAAGTTGCATTCTGGTGGTCCAGCACCCAGATGCTGGAAAGCCAGCGCCTCAGGCAGAGGAGGAGGTCTTCTGGGCATTTAGCGCCTTGGCGCTAAAGTCAAAGCGCCTTGGCGCTAAAGTCAAAGCGCCTAGGCGCTCTATACGTAAACACCATGGTTTTAATGGGTCAGCACCTAGGTGCTAGTAACAGAGCGCCTGAGTGCTGGCTGTGCAGAAAGACCACGTTATTTTCTTATAAATTCATAAGTTACGCCAAATGCAATCTTCCATTTGTGTTCTTCTTTTTTTATGTGTAACTAATTTTCCCTTTGTCAGGGGGATGATGGATCTTGTTCTTAGATGATGTAACTTTCTTTTGTGGGTTTAATCTATGTTTCTTTTTCATAATTTACGTGTTTATCTTTATTCTTAATATTTTTCTAAACCTGATCAATTTGGGAATGATCTTTTGGGTTTATTTATGATTTGAAAAAATTTGCATGAACCTAGAACTTGTAATAAACACCATAATTTTTACAATCGTTAGGAATAGACATTGTGGGTTATGTGATCTTTCTTTTAATTTTCTCGTTCTTAATAATGTCTTTCTATTTGGGGTTAGACTAAGGGATTAGTTAATTCCAAATAGCTTAAGAGGATTAATATACCAAAGGATTTATTATTAATTAATTTTGGGAATTGACCATAAATCATTGAAATAGAACATAGTTAAACCAATATTTGAATGTGTATATATAGAGTTCAAGTGAAATCTGAACTCTAACTCTTCAACATCATTGTTTTTCATCTCTTTGATTTATTGTTTTCTAATTTTATATTTATTTTTAATTGAATTTGCAACAACCCTCTTTTCGATAGCTTGAATAGTATTGATTTAACGAACTTGGTAATTGATAGCATAATCATTGTGGGAACGATACTTTACTCACTCTTTATTACTTTTATCGATTTGGTGCACTTGCCAATATCCACATCATCTCCTCCATCCTTTACATAGTATCTTCAAACATTGCGATATGTCTTTCCTATTCGCAATCTTGGCTTGAAACTTGATAAGAGAAAAAAGATGCTTGATCATAGCCATGGATGTAAGGGTGGAATTAATTATGATTTCCAAAATATTGAAGGTTTATATCATCTTGTTACCATGAAGAGTTTTGATTATTGTACTAATAAGGAATAGGTGACTCATCATATGGACATGAACTTGTAGGATACATAGGACATGAACATATGTCACAATGATAGCACTTAAGATGATATGGACACAAACATGAAGAATGTATAGAACTTGAATATACTTCACATTCATAGTCCTCCATTTAAGCACAATGTGTACAAAGTAAAACAAAACAATGAAAGAAAAGCTTAAATATAAGAGTACCTAAAAATAAGAAAATAAAAGCTTAAGTCAAGAACCCAGTAATCATGCCAAAAATAACACAAGCATTATTACCAAATCCCAGGCAATAGTGCCAAAATCTTGTTGTGGACAACCGCAAGTGCACGATAGAATAAATAATAAAGAGTGAGTAACGAGTGCCATATCCCAAGGGATTTGGTTTAGAGCTTGTATTAGTGATTACTTAATTATGTTGCTCAAGCTTAAGCAACGGGGATTGAAGAATAGAAAGGGAAAAATACAAGAAATTAAGAGAATCCACACAAACCCACCAAGATTAGAGAGTTAACAATGTGTTAAGGCCTAGGGGTCTTCCTTTACCCAATATTTCACTTGGATGTTACAAATTATATGAATACTTGTTAATGAATTCAAGTTGTTAGTCAAGACCTTAAGTATTCAACATGCCTATGTCTAGGTCACTTGAATTTAGCACTCGTTACTTAAATCACTATGTTTCCATATGAGAAAGTAATTTCATGTTCATTAAGTACTTGTTTCAAACATATGCTATGCATGACCAATGAGTATGTGCCTATCCCATTGGTAAATCAACACACCCAACTCAAGCAAGTGAAATTGAACATACATTATCCAAAATCATGATCCCAATCTCCTATCCCTATGTCTAGATAAAGGAAAAGCCCTAAATTAATTAGTGATCAAGCAATTGAATGAGTTAAACATATAATTGAGTAAACAACAAGACATTCATTAACAAATATCCAAAAAAAAGTTACCAACACCTGTTGCTCAATTAGCAAGTATACCAAATTACCAAAGTAATATAATGATGAGTGAGTATCATGTCATAGAGATTACATTGTCAAGTACTAAATTCACCAAATCAACACTATTTAGGCTATAGGAAATTGAAATTAAAAAAAGTTCAAAGAAAAACAAGTAATTAAAGAAAAATCAAAACAAGGTAAAAACATATAAATTAAAAATAGTAAAAGAGCACAATAACAAATTAAGGTGTAAACAAGTAATGGTAAAGATGCTAGGGATTTGATTTCACTTAATTCAACAATCTATCATAGATAATAGAGTAACTTTGGGACCTTCATTCTAATTAATTTCTAGTCATTCAATTAATGGGGAGAATCCCTTAATTAATTAAAACTTAATTCCTTAGCGGATTAATTCTCTTTAATTATCAAAAGCTAGTCAATTCCTTGATCTAAACTCTAACTCTTAACGGCATGACCTTCACTCTATGGATTCTTATAAAAAACACCACAATTCTCCTAAACAACCTATAACCTCTATTCCTAGATGATTATAAATCATGACACTTATTATTTATAGTCTAAGTCATATGCAAACTTTCTGATTCTACACACATCTCACTAGATAAATTTATGAGTGGCCAATTCATAAAAACATTAAGAATCATAATAAGCACTCAAATTGAACAGAAAAGAAATTAATTAAAAATCTAATCTTAATACATGTTAATCGAATCAAGTTACATCTTTGGTAACTGCTGAGGCTATCAAATTATATCAATTTATAACTGGTTCACCAAAACTACTTACAGTATAAGGCAACACCGGGTCGAGCCCTTAGATTACTCTAATTAAGCAATCAAATTAAGAGGTTAAAAAATAGGAGGAAAGGGTTTGAAAGATTAATTAATAGAAAGTAATTAAAATGGTAAATAGAATTAGGAAAACAACCAATCCAAGGGAATTAACCAATCTTGATTTCAATTCGTCCTTGATCATTATAGATCTATTCAATCACTAACTGAATTCTTGGTCTTTGATCGCATCAAGAAGCCCCAAGATGATCCATGGACCCTCTAATAGATTAGCATCCAAAATTCGATCAATCAAGGTTAGACAAATTAAGCATCCATCTAATCTCAAATTAACCTAAGAATTAGAATCCAACCAAGCTAAACAATTCATCAAACATCTTTGATGCCTTGTTTAGTCTCTGCAATCCTCCTTTAACACGTGGTAATTACGCAATTATCATATGAACATCTCGATCAAATTAAGCAACTCAATCAAAATTAAACAAAGAGAAAGGAAAGAAACTTGATTAATAATTGAATGTAGAGCAATTAAAATAGAAACTTAGAATTAAGAATCAAGATTGTCAATCCCTAGGATTGATTAAAGGTTATAGCCCTCTATGAATGACAAGGAAGAACTATAGAAAAAGAGAGAAAATCTAGATAGAAGGAAGAGGAAGAAAGACGAAGAAAGAGAATGAAATTTGTTGAATGAGAAGATGATTTTTCATTCTGTTGCCCCAATCTCTTAAACCTAACTCCTAATTTGGCCTTACATGATTATAATTCTAATAGGTACAAAGCTAGGTCAATTAGGAATCATTGGGGCTAAGTCTCATGTCATTTAGAGGCCTGAAACTCAAGTTATACCCAATTAAGTGACTAACTCATCAGCAACTCACCTCTGATTTCCATCTTCAATTGCATGCCAAAAATGATGTAGTTCAACTTAGGAGTCTTCATATAGAGTTTTTGTTTTTATGTGTAAGTTTATCATAGCACCATATTTTACACACACACTTATTATTCCTATGTAGTGTTATGTAGTAGAACAGTCCACTCATTACAAGGTAGGTTAAGGAGGTAACAGATTCCTTCCCTATTAAGTAAGTTAAGGAGGTAAAACATTCCTTCCCTACACAGTAGGTTAATAAGGTAAAAGATTCCATCCCTACTAGGTAAGTTAAGGAGGTAACACATTCCCTTCCTACCAAGATAAATATAAGGAATCAGGTTCCTAAGGAATAGACAAGTTTCATGACATTGCATCTACACTACCATACACATTTTCATTAGCATAATCATCCATATCATAATCATTGCATCTCTTGACAATTGTATAGGTGATTTTCATATCTGTGGAATATGGATTGTTTTGGTAACGAGTAGTGACTTATATACCTATTGCAAACATGTTTCTTTTATGTATAAGTTATTTATTCTTTATGAATGTTACAACTACTGGTATTGGAATACTATTACTGAGAATTAATAATTCTCACCCCATGTGTTGCCATGTAAATCTAGGTGGAAGCTCTTCCAAAAGAAAGAAGAAGAAATATGAAGACTAGTGTAGTTTTTAAGCTTAGTAGACAAAGCTTGTACATTTATTTATATTTGCTTTCAGTTTTGTAAAAAAGTTGTATATATAACATTTTTCCCTTTTGAGGCTATGATATATATATGTATGACCTTTTTAGTTTTTGCTCTCCATAATTATTTTTTAAAATATTATCGGTTAATTTGATGTTTAAGTTAGGAGTAGCATAACTAATACTATTTATCCAAGTATATGCCAGATATACTAAGGTGATAAAATTAGGATGTTACATTGTGGTATCAAAAAAGTTCATCTTGTTGAGTCAGAGTATGAACTGACTAGGCTTAGGCAAGTTTAGTAGTTTTAGTTTTATGTTGTGCATTTCTTGCCTTTTGTTTGAGATGTTTGAATAGAATTGTATGACTTGCCTTAGGTTTGGATGTTCTTAACTACTGTTATTGAGACTAATTAACTCAATATGTATTATTCTGTGTGTACAGAAAATTATGGCTCCAACTAGGCGATCTAGAGGAAACAATAACTCTTTTGGTGATGGTTCAGCCAATATGGCTAAAGCGCTCATGGAGGTGGCTACTACAGTGAAGGAGCAGATTGCCAGTAGCAAAAGACTTCTTGAGAAGATAGAAGATGGCCCACTTGGGAAGTGGATAGATAGCATGGACTTTGGAAGAGATCAGGATCTCTTAGGGTGAGGTAAAGTTATTCCTTTGTTTTTCAAAGGAGAGTATGGTTCTTTTAAAGTTGAAAAATGGCTTAGAGAGATGGAAGATATCTTTGTTTTTATAGCTTGCATCGATGAACAAAAAGTGTTCTTTGCTTCTTATATGTTAGTAGGGAAGCAAAAAGTTAGTGGCTTGATGCTAAGAAAGTACTAGAAGTAGCAGGTGCTCAAATCACCTAGGAGGTGTTTAAGACTATTTTCTTGGACAAGTATAATTCTCGTGAGCTACAAAGAGTAAAGGAGTTGGAATTTTTAAGGCTTGAACAAAGAAATATGTCGGTGGAATATTATGTGGTTCAATTTGAAGAATGTTCAAAGTTATCTTCTTACTTCAAGAGTAATCCAGATGAAGAATAGAGATGTGTAAAGTTTGAGATGGGATTGAGAGAAGAGATTAGGAGAGTTGTAAAGAAAATGGAAATTAGAGATTTTTCCACTTTAGTCAAGGAGTTTAAAGTTATAGAAGCTCATAATCTCTAATCCCCAGACGAGTATGAAACGACAAGTTCCCTAAAGAGGAAAAAGTCAGATGTTGAGAATAGTGAAGGTTCTTCTTGGTCTTAATATTTACCAGTTAAAGGAAAACAGATTCAAGTTAGAAAATAGGGCCTAAAGTGTGTGCAGTGTAGAAGGAAGCATGTAGACAAGCCTTGGTTAGCGGGACAACCAGTGCGCTACAAATGCAGACAACCAGGACATTTTGCAAGGGAGTGTCCACAAAGATAGGGAGTTATACCCCACCCTATACAAGGTATCTTTTGTGTATACCAATAATTGGAAACTCATTAGGATATTCTTGAAGGTTTGGTATAATTTGAGTTTTTAGATTCACTAAAATATTGCTAAGGAAGATGAAAATCCCTTCGAGCATGATATCATATCTAATAAAAGGTAAGAAATTTTGAGGACAAAATTTTAAAAAGAGGGGAGAAATATAACATCCTCTTTTTAGCATGTTATACTTGTATATGATCATAGAGGTATCATAATACTTGCTTGACATGTTTGTTTAGTTTTGTGATAAACGTAGTTAGTTTAGGCACTTTGTTATAACACTGAATGTAGAAAGTAGCTTAAAATGACTCAGATAGTGGCATAAGTTGCTTAGTGGAGGAAAATAAATAAAGATAATTTATTTCTAAGTTACAAATATGTGGATGAGGATTTAATTAAAGTTTGAGAGTAGACTGAATTAGTTTGATATTTTTAAGCACACCGAGTGAGTGTTTTAATATCGAATTGACTTAGTAGATATATGGAAGTTTAGGTAAATGATGAAACTAGGATTTAGATGAACCCTAAGATTTTCATTAATACCTATAGAAGTTAGGATACTTGATTTGGAAAAATCTAAGTGTTCTTAACAGATAAAATGTTTTCGCAAAAATATCAATTTTTGTTAAGTCTTCCACGGCTCTTTAAGAGCCATCAACCTTGACTTTTTCTTTCTTATTTCTCACTTAATCTCTCACTTTTCTCTACGGTTGAAGTAGCAGCAATGAAGGGAGAAAGAAGAGAAGAGAAAGAATAGGAAAAGGAGAAAGGGAAAAAGAAAAGCAAGCAAGGAGCTTCCATAGCCAAAGCTTAGTCATCTTCAAGAGCTAGAGGTAGGGGTGCTTCCTTTCAAACTCTTACTCTTTCTATTCTCTTTTCATGCTTGAGTTATGCATGACTTAGGTTAAGAGTGGGTTTTGAGTGATTTTTCCATGTTTTGAGTTGGATTAACTTGTAGGAAACCTACTTTGTAATTCATCATAAGTTGTTAGAAGCATGGTTGTTGATTTGAATCCTAGGAATATCCTTGATTCTCTTTGTGAAAGAAGTTGAGAAATGGGTATTGATGATGAAGGTTTTGGATTATAAATCAATGCTTGAGAGAGCTAAAAGGTTGTAGTGAGTTACAATATGATTAGAGGCCTTAAATGATGTTAGAAATCATCTAGGATCTAATTTTTGGAGGTTAGACCTTGGTTGGGAACCAAGTTATACAGAAACTAGTTTTGCAGAATTTTTTTTCAGTGTTTTGGCACCTAGGCTCTAGAGTTTGGGTGCCATTGACCAGCAGAACAAAGTAGGCGTTCTGGGCCGCTGGCGCCCATCGCCCAAAAACTTTAGGACATGAGACAAAGAGCTCAGCGCCTAGACACTGGGAAGGGGGCGCCTAGGGCAGCATTCCTTAGGGTGCTTTATGGGAAATGGACTTCCCTACTTGTTAGGATCCCTCATATATGCCTTTTTAAGAGTGTTGAGACACTGGTAGAAGTATTTCCAAGAGAGAATTACCACATAGCATTGATGTGGGAAAGTAAAAAGCTTTCGTGTATCCATAAGTAAGGATTGTCATAGGTAGGTGTCTAGTTCCTTGAACAACATAGTGTTACATTAGATATCACTTGTAAAGTGATGAAGAGGTGGGATACTAGATACTAGTATACTAAGTTTATTTGGAAATAGTGAAGTGTCATAGTACATAAAATACTCTCATAGAGTTGAGGTAGAGCTAATAATGCAAGGATACACTTAGTATAGAGTCTTTGTGGTGTTTATGTGTGAGTTTAACATAGCACCACATTTTACACACACACTTGCTATTCCTATGTAGTGTTATGTAGTGGAACAGTCCACTCATTACAAGATAGGTTAATGAGGTAATAGATTCCCTCCGTCCTAAGTAGGTTAAAGAGGTAAAACACTCCTTCCCTACTAGGTAGGTTAATGAGGTAACACATTCCCTCCCTACCCAGAGAAAACCGGGTTCTTGGGAATAGTCAAGTTTCATGACATTGCATGTACACTACCACACATATTTTCATAAGCATAATCATCCATATCATAATCATTGCATCTCTTGACAATTGTATGGGCGATTGTCATATTTGTGGAATATGGTTTGTTTTGGTAATGATTAGTGACTTATATACCTATCAGGAATATGTTTCTTTTGCATATGGGTTGTTTATTCTTTATTAATGTTACAACTACTAGTATTGGAATATTATTACTGAGAATTATGAATTCTCACCCTGTGTGTTGCCATGTAAATTTAGGTGGAAGCTCTTCCAAAGGAAAGAAGAAGTATGAAGATTAGTGTAGTTTTTATGCTTAGTAGACAAAGCTTGTATATTTATTTATATTTGCTTCGAGTTTTGTAAAAAGCTATATATATAACACTTTGCCTTTTTGAGGTTATGATGTATATATGTATGACCTTTTTAGTTTTTGCTTTCTATAATTATTTGTTCAAATATTATAGGTTAGTTTGATGTTTAAGTTAGGAGTATCATAACTAATATTGTTTATCTAGGTATATACCATATATACTGGGTGATAGAATTAGGATGTTACACTGTGCAACTTTGGTGCAAGACGATGCCTTGGCTGCACCACAAAGCTTTTCTTGGGAGCTAAGATGACTATGTGACCTGGAAGGCTTTGGATGAAGGAAGCACCCTAACTTAGGTGTTCATACCTTAAAAAATATGCCTTTATGATAGACAAGGGATAGGGTTTCCTTGGACCTATGCCACATAAGCTGGATGGCCAGAGAAAGCAGACCAAAAGACATGTTGCCTTCACCTTCTCAACTTGCCACCAATCAACCAGTTGTCGTAGCTTTGAACCATCCTATACCTTGGACTCCACAAAAAGCACCAGTCACCATCATCTCAAAAATAACATTAACCTATAAATCAAGTTGAGTCCTTAATAGCCTAGCCTATCACCTTATCACCCATGACAAGACAAGTCAACTCCTTTTCTTTTAGCTTTTTGCCCTCAACTTCTTCTATAAATAGAACCCAACAGATAACCCAAAAACCTAATCATCTTTCCCTTCATTAAAAATCCACGATACCCCAACTTGTCCATCATCTTCATTTTTTTTCTTCTCATTCTTCTTTCTATAAACCATGTCCATAAAAACCCAAGAATCTTCTTCTTCATCTTTTTCTCTTTCACCTCTATCATCATCTTCATCTTCTGTTTCTTCTTTTTTTTTAGAAATTACCATTCACAACAAAGCCTAAAACCTCATTTTCTACCTTTTCCTTCAAGTGGCCATCAAGTTACTTAACTTAATTTTCATTTTAGGTGTAGTCCATTTTTTACTAAAAAAAAATTTCAAAAATAAATTGCCCAAGATTGTGGACGTTTCTTCAAAATAATTATGATCTAAACACACCCATCCACTAGATAATAACCTCATACAAAACCAAAGACCTAACCCCCCCTATATGCTTCTTCTTCTTCCATTTTCAAGAAACCAAACAAAGTGATATCTTACCACTCTAGAGATTTCCAAAGCGACATCTAGCCATTCTAAAGCAGCATCCTACCACTCCAAAGTAGTGTCTAGCAATTCCTAAGTTGTAAGGACCAAGGCACTCCACTCAGTCCTCCAAAAAGCTTTACCATGAGTGCTTCACCCGTTCTCTCTAAGGCCACTAGCACCAAGTTCCCATTCCTTATACGTCTTATTGTGCTTATGAACCTAAGATTTTATTCTCTTAAAATCTCATCAAAATCCACCTTGAAACGCCCATAAAACAAATAATTTTAAACTTTTGCCACATATAAGGATCTCAATGATGTTTTTTTGCCTGATACAATCTTTTGTGTTATGATTGAAAGCCCAATGAAACTCCTATCGCTTGCTCCTGTCAATGTAATTGGGTTGTGTCCATGGAGTTGTAGGGAGTTTCAAGAGGTTAGTGTTACAGTTTTTCTTCAAGATTTCTTCTCGTCGAGTAGTGAGGGGAGTGTAGATAAGGAATTTGGCCAGTTGATGTCAAATTGGTTCTCGGGCTCCACCGCCTCTGTCTTGTTTTCCTTTTCCACCAAATCCCCTTCTTCCACTACCTCTTCCTCCATTGCCCTAGGAGGGAGGTGTTGGTTGATAAGCTAGTTGATCAGTTTTAACTTCCTCAAAGCATGCCTTAGTCACCAGTCATCTCGCTTCTACGTTTTTCTCTACATCAATATATCCCGTCAAACATGGCGTAGCTCGTCAAGGTTGGCTGGGTGGCACTTGGCCAAAGAATCTACAAATGGTTTGGGCTTAAGCCCAGAAAGGATGGAGTGTAGGGATACAACTGGGCTTAGGAACTAAACTATCGACTTGACAAAGGTGTTCATCGACTAGGTTAAGAGTGAGGAGAACCACTGAAAGGCAGAGTGTTTTAGGGTGCTCGGAAAGGCTCTACAATGGATTTCATCAGAGTCACCAAAAAGGAGCATGGCGAAGCTAAAGGCATCAAGGTGCTGCTAGTAATTCATTAATTTGTCATTCAACTCAATGGTTATTGGAAGGAAAAAGTTAGCCTGCAGGGGAGTGGCCATAATCTCGTCAAAGAAAGGGTGACTGGGGTTGTAAGGTGGAGGTGGGGGTGGTGGGTTGAAAGATTGGCCATGGCGATGGGAAGGTTAGTGAAGGGATAATTGATGATGGGATATCTAGTGTTAGGATGGAAAACAATGGACTGATGGTTCAACATTGGCAACATGGTGAGATTATTGGCGTTCTTCACAGTTGTGATTATGGTTTCGGGTGGCTAATTGGTTAATCTGGTTTTACATGTTTTCCATAGTGGTAAGGAAAGTTTAAATAAGGATGGCATGAGGATTTGGAGGGGGGATTGTTGTTAATGGGTTACGATTAGGATCAGTGTTTGGATTAGGGTCAATATCTTTCCAATTTGCACCTTGGCTTCTGGTGCGAGCCATTGGAGTGGAGGGGATGAAGGAAGCTAAGCGCAGTGGCCGATGATAGAGGACGTAATCAGAAAAAGGCAGGGAGAGTTTTACCCTTTCCCCCAGACGAGGCTAGGATGTTCTTGTCATATACACCCTGGGTGGTCTTCTATTGGTATGGGCGCAGTGGAGGCTATAATGCAAGGTTGAGGTGGCAGCAGGGGTACTTGCATAAAACACTCTGATGCCCAAGTCAATGAACGAAGAAGGTGGGTGTAAGTGTATTAAGCTAGAAAGAAAACTCACTTGATCATGTTAAAGTCTTACTATTTATAAAGGTTAGAGGGGGATTCCTTATGGGGGGTGTAGTACACCCCTCTCCTCATTCTTCTCATGTTGATGGTAGGAAAATTCATTATTACTTAGGAGTACTAGGTGTTGTCACTTGTCAATTTTGTTATGCTGATTCTTCTGGAATTTGGGTTATGGGACGCCTGGGTTGGGTATGGGTGTTGAGTGGGGGTACCCAAGTCGTTATGAGGTCGATTGAGGAATCTTGAGGCCAACGAATGTGCTTTGTGGCCGAGGGTGATACTTCAAGGTTGGACTAGGTTCTTCGAAGCCGAGTGAAGCACTCAAAGGCTATGTGAGGTGCTTCAAGGCTAGGCGAGGTACTTCAAGGCCGGGCGAGGCATGGGTCAAATATGAGGTCTTCAAGGCACGATGGTCTTGCTCGGTATAGTCCACAACCCCCCAAACTTAGAGCATGGATTAGTGTGCGAGCTTTGGAAGTCATGGGATTCTTCGAACTTTGGTACAATCCATAACCTCCCAAGCTCAAAGCTCACATGAGCACGTGAGCTTTGAGGGCTAGTGTAATCTTCAAACTATGGTACAATCCAATTCCCTAATACGTGCTCAACATTGATCAAGTTGTATGTGCGCTTGAGATCCATAATTCAAGTTTTATTTTTTTGAAGACAACTTTAACTGGGGTATCCTTGTAGGTATTATTATTATGTTCACTCCTTGGATACTATCACGATTAGGAGGTTCTTCTAAAAATTATTTTTTATAGGATTTGAATTTTGATTCTCCTTTTGAGAGTGTGACTCACTTATCAGGGCATCCAACTCTTGTTGGTTGATTAATTAATAATCTAAATGGATTCAAGGGAACCCAATTGCGGCTCAAGATTTATATATTCTATATACCGTTTTGTCTTTAGTGATTTACTGATTTATTGGTTGACCAATCTAAATTTAAAAAAAAAAAAAAGTATCTTCATGTATTTGTTCATTTACTCATTCAAAGGTGTTTATTTCTATATTGTGCTGTGTAGATATTGTGTGTATCGAAGGACCTAGTTCCGTACTATCTTATAGAATCTGATGGCTATATTGGTTGATGACTATGAAAAAGGAGAGACACTTTCTGTATATATATATATATATATATATATATATATATATTCAGATCACGAGTTGTGGCTAAGTTGATAACTTAAGCTTGAGCAAAAATTAATTAAACACTTAAAAATGTGGAGAAAAATAAAAAATCAAAGGTGGCTACTACTCCATCGTTAGGGGTGGTAATAAAAATTGAATTAAATTAATTAAACTTCACGACAGTATCTAAAGGTTATTTTCATAATAATACATGTCGGGATATTTGGTCAAAGACGAAAGAAATTAAACTTTAGCTAAATTATTAGTTAGTTTTTGCCTATAGTCAGTAAATAACATTTGATTTTAAACAAGTTAAATCTAAAATTTGGGCAAATTAATAAGTAATTTGAAGGTAGTTAAAATTTATCTTGATATTTGAAACTATATTTTAATTAATATATACAAATAGAGCACATTAATGTTCTATTTTCCAAAAACCCTCTAATTCCATACATAAATCTAGACGTGTTTCGGATATGATTTTTTTTAAAAAAAAAGCAGTTAGTTCTTCAATATAAAAATTAAAATCAATTAGTTGTAAAAGAGGAATATATATGAAGAAAAAATTAGAGTGCTAATAGCTTCACTTTTAATTTATCTTTTATATAATCAATATTGATTTTAATTTTGATGTACCGTTACCATAAAAGAATTTTATATTGTCATCTAATCTTATATTGACACTCTATTTAATGAATTTGACTTTGTTTTTTTTTTTTGACAAAAGTCAAATCAGCTTGATTCCATTGCAATAACATGATGAATATTTGAGGCATAACAGAGAAAACATGATTATCAGAAAAATTAATAGAATTCCTGGCTAAGAGATGAGCCACCTTATTAGCTTATCTTCTAATAAACTTTATAGAGTAGGTAGGCTGGCTAAAAAACAATTGTCTAATTACATGAATTGTTAAATTTATTAAATAATATGAATACATATCATTGAATATAAGTGTAACACTTCTCTACACTCACATTACATAAAAAAAATTTGATCTGACACAAAACATCAAAATTAAATTCATCAATTTTTATTAAATAAACTAAAAAGATTGATCATAAAAATTCATGGAATAATGCTTGATGCCAAATTATTTTAAAATCACCACTTTAGTTTCTCTCAAGTGGTTGGGATGAGTATTTGAATAGATATCACAGCGTCATGTATTAGTTCAAAATCAAGATTTAGACAAAACTATCGCATAAAAAAATATGTATACTTTTTACAAACTATAGAAGTTTTCTTAGTACATCTAAAGGAGTTTAAATCTATTCACCAAAAAAAGAGTTTAAGTCTATTAACAAAATTAAGGAGACCGAAAAATTAATCCCGAAGAATGATCGGATAGTAAGAACGAGTGAGTCAATAAGAGTGGACCCTAACTGTAAAGTTAGACCTATTCCTATTTTTTTTAGCTCGGTCTAGTTTAAGTTAGGCTACAATACTCGAGCTATGTAGAATGATTCTATGCAAAAATATCTTAACTCCTCATTACTAACCTAAATCGAATAACTTAAATGTTCAGGGATTAAATTGAAAAAACACATCTTTTAATGGGTAAAATGACAGATTTGTTAAAAAGATTATCATCACTAGGTAGTAGGCCTTCTGGCCTTCATCAATGATAATTGATTTGTATAATAACAAATTTCAATATACATTAAACTTTTTTCTGTTTAATTAAATATTTCCAGGAGCACTTGTCACTTGGATTCCAACAATTTTCTATGAATTCATTAATTACTATAAGTACATCTTGATATTTTATACCATCATATATCATCATATCTAGTCTAGTATTTCTATATCAGTCATATCTGTGCAAATTCAGTTAGTAAAAATCAAAAGCATCACTTGAAAGACATAAGTTTAATTATTGGTGTCATTGAAGCTTGTGTCATATGCTAAATTGCTAATCACTAAATGGCAGGTGAACCTATAGACGAATAATAATAATTCATGTAGAATAATCTTCTTATACGACAGGTGAACCTGTAAAGATAATAATATGTCGCTGCAAAAAATTCGTGTCTTAAAAAAATAAGGAAATGATAAAATTTGTTAGAAATACTACATTCCCTTACACACGTGATTGTATAAATATTAGTAATTAAAAAAAATATCACAATTAAATACACACAATTTAATGTTGGCATTCTCAATCTCATTTATCTTACAACTATCTCATTACCATCCCTACATCACAAAGCCATGTGAGGCCCTAAACATTGGGATTCCATACAAGTGAATCTCTGTCAATTCTTATACTTGAAATAATTCTCTAATACAAATATTTATAATCTATAAAAATTTGTTTGACAAGCAATTACTTTTTTTACACTCTTTATGGCTTTCTTATTTAAAAATAAATTTTTTCATATCTTGCATATTTCTCTGATATCTTTCAAATTTATTATATATCTTTTATACATTTCAATATTAATTACAAGATACAAATTTACCAATAAAATAAAAAAGTATCAATTAAAATCTTTAAATTAAGAATTTGAGTCCATAAAAAAAAGTCTTGTATATATAAAGATAATTTCTGCTTTCATATTTAGTAATCTAGCTAAAGATGAGAACAGGATAGGATGAAAGTTTTATATTCAGCTGTAGAATCCACCTAGCTCATTGGTTAAGTGTTTCCTGCTAATTTCGTCATATTTTTGGCTTTAATCTACACGTTAAAATTGTGTAGGCAAATGTCAACGCTTACCCACCATATCCAACACCGGCACAACACAAACTCCGTCTCTCTTTCTCTCTCTCTCTCTCTCTCCCCCTCTCTTTCTAACATTATTTATTAAACACATATGCCTAACGTTTCCCCGTACCTCAATGTACCTCCACTTTTCCCTTAATCATCACAGCAAAAGATCCAAGTCTCCTCTGAGAGAGAAAAGTGAAGATATAGAGTGAAACACAGAGAAATTAAGAAAGAGAACAGAGAGAGACACACTATGAAGCTCGTTTGGTCTCCAGAAACAGCCTTAAAAGCTTACATCGACACTGTTAAATTGGTACGCACCTTTATCCTCAAGATCAAGAATCCATCATTCAAATCTTCTTTTTAAACCATCGCAATTACTCATCTTCTTTCTTTCTTTCTATTATTTATATTTCCTATCCCTCATGAACCGAATATTATTGATATCGATTATTGAATTTTATTTTATATATTATGTATATATATATATATATATAAAGAATTTAAATTGCAGACCACATTACGTGATGCAGCCGTAACATTTTGTTTGTGGCATGCATCAGGCCGTGATTGCCGTTGCATTGCCCGCATCAGCTAGCAATGGCCATAATGCAACCGCTATTTACCTTTATATATATATATATATATATATATATATATATATTATGGTCATTTGATTTGTTTCCTTTGTTGCAGTGTGAGAAATCCAAGGAATCCGGTGTAGCTGAGTTTCTCGCCGCCACGGCAGCTGGTTGGAACGCCAATTTCATCGTGGAATCATGGTCCCATGGTGGCCCCGTGGCAGCAAGTGTTGGCCTTGCAGTTGCTGCTCGCAACACAGGTGCAAGGCATGTGTGCATAGTCCCAGATGATGTCTCAAGAACGGAATACACAACGGCCGTGGCTGAGATGGGGTTGTTGCCGCCGCCGGAGGTGGTGGTCGGGGAGGCGGAGATGGTGATGGCAGAGCTTGAAGGGTTGGATTTTCTGGTGGTGGATTGCAAGTGCAGGGAGTTTGCTAGGGTTTTGAGAGTGGCCAAGGTGAGCACCACAGGTGCAGTTTTGGCATGCAAGAATGCATATTGCCAAAGAAACCTTTCAGGGTTCAGATGGAGCGTGGTGCTTGAGAGGGGCACAAGAGTAGTGAGATCAGTGTTCTTGCCTGTTGGGAAGGGTTTGGATATTGCATACATAGGGAGCAGAAGTAGTGGCGGCGCAAGTTCAACAAAGGGTCCTAGCCGTTGGATCAAACATATAGATCAACAATCAGGAGAAGAACACATTTTTCGAGTGATGATTACTCAGTAGTTATAAACCAATCAAAAAAGAGAAATATTAGTAACCAACTCTCTATCACTTTTTTAATATATTCTTTTTTATTAGATTACTTCACACGTTAAAATATATAATTAATTTTAATTAATGTGTAATTAAATTTAAATTTATGTTTTAATATGTGATATAATCTAATAAAAAAATGTTAAAAAATATAATAAAATATGTATTCTTAACATTTTCCATAAAAAAAAATATTAGGCACTCTTCAAGCGTATAACTCAAATGAATTTTCATGTTTTGATGAGTTCAGCTGAATCGACTAGCCATTGTGAAGCTTAACTTATATGGTTTAGTATTTGATGTTTGAGGGGAGAGAAAATCAAGTTGCCAAATTGCTATTATAAAATTGTGAAGTTTTTTAAAGCAATATGGCTTAGTTTAATGTAGAATGTACCTTTTTCAAATTTTGTTATAGACATGGTTTATATTATTATCACAGGGATCAATATCACTTGTTTTCATTTCATATCTTTTTTTTTATTCTCTTACTTAAATTTTATTAAATATAAAATAAATTAAAATAAAAAGATAAGAAAAAGAAATATATAATCAAGTTTATAACACTTCACAAAATTTAAATAAAAGAATAAAAATAAAAATAAAAAATAAAGACACGTAATCCTCGTTCATCCATCCATTGTCACTTATCGTAAATTTAGTTTTGCTTAGTTTAATTTAGTGTACCTTTTTCAAATTTTGTTGTTTCCAAAAAGATTGACTTTGGTCCGAAGTAGCAAGGGAATTTTTATGTTACTGGACATGGTAGTTGGTGACACTTCTGGGTACCACATCCTAAAAAGAATACAATTTTTATATTTTTATATCACTTTTTAATATTATTTTTATATTTAATTAATGATATATAAATTTATAATTAATCACATGTATTAGTTATTTAATGAGTAAATTCAAGTTTTAACCCTAAATTATGAATTTACTCATTAACTAATAATATACGTGATTAATTACTTAATTTATACATTATTAATTAAGTGTATAAAATGATATTAAAAAGTGATATAAGATGATTATTTCTCAAAAAAAAATATAGATATTACATAATTGTGATGGTAGTAAATATGTTTATTTAAATTCACAAAGAGTAAATTAAGATGGCAAGTAATTTCTACCCTCTAAGATAAGGGCGTGATTTTAAATCTTAGGAAATCAACTCATGTAAGTAAATCGCATAACCTTTGTATTTCTACAGTCAAATGAAAATTAATTTTATAAACAATTTAAATAAGTTAAATATGTGAAGATATATGGTGATTTAAAAAGAAAATGTTTGAAAGACTTAATAATCGATCTAAACATGCTAAGGATTTAAATAACATATTCAGATCAATACAGCGGAAGCAAAACGGATCAAGAAATACCAACCTCCCACCATTGCTATTTGATTCACTCTTCCTCTGTTTTCAAGCTTTACGTCAAACGTGTTTCTGCCTTGGCTTTCCAAACCCTCACTCGCTCAAACTCGATGGTGTTGTTTTCTGAATAGAGGAGTAGGTTTAGTGACCCAAAACAAAGAGCAACACAGTCCTTTTATAGAGTTCTGCCCATCACAGAGCTCAACGGACGTGCAACAGAACGTGAGATGTGGGAGCACACGATTTTC